>ML799060.1:160564-195500 GCA_009831015.1 Picea engelmannii | reverse complement strand
TCTGTTGTGGGGTATTCTACCCTACGGACTAACAAGCTAGGGCTTTAAACTTGTACGCAGATCATGACCCTTCAAGAATAACTTTTAACCTCCTACCCAAACCTATAACCCTTTTTCTTAGGCAAACATGGGAAGAATCAACTGACCTTTTTATCAACGGTTGAAGTAGATCCTCTGTTGAGCTTTTATCTCCTTGCTGCTGCTACTCCTTCCACAAAGCGATCCTGCAAATAAGACAAAACTACGCATGAATGCTACCAATATACTAGAGGGTTAGAGTTTAAACACAAATCAAATAACATAGATAAGACTCATGTATTTGGGACGGGAAAAGCATCTTTTTCATTAGTCTCAATATGAATCACTTACAATGAATTCTGAGACCGGCCACCGTTCCTCGGTCATGATCCTGGGCTCCTCCTCTTCTTTTTTCCTCCAACTGCTGTTGCTTGAATTTCTCCTAAAGCTTGAGGCAAGGCTAAAGGGTTGGGACAAAACGGACTTGGCAATTTGGCAGAGTTTCTTTGCTATGATTTTTCCTCCTTTGAATAGTACCCCTACCCCTCCTTTTATAGGCTAGAAGGAGCTAGGGCTTTTGGCGAACTCTCGGCCATGAATGGTTGGGAGTTCCAGTTAAATGACAAAAATCTCTTCGTCCCAGCGGAAACTTTCCTGATTTTTTGCTTTGTTAGGTAACCGCGGACTGTAGTGGGCCTGCTAGCGGGGCCCCTGCGGGCTGTAGTGGGCCTGCTAGCGGGGCCCGCGGGTTGTAGTGAGCCTGCTAGAGTTTGCTTTTTAAAAATGGAGTTTTTAGAAGAGTTGTTCAGCATGTCTTTGTAAATGAAGGGCAATGAGTTGGCCTGATGCCAGGTAAGCAAGGGTAGTGCAATTTAGGGTTATAACAGACAACCCTACTCAGCATCTCCGTGAGTTTCATGAACTCATGCATCAATGGGAGATACATCATGAGGATGTATTATTGAAAATGTTCATGTTCTCGTTGGTAGGAGATTCCCATGAGTGGTATTTATCCTTACCCGCTGTCAACATCTCTTACCTGGAATAATTTCATGCAGTTTTCAATAGGCGCTACCAAAAATTTTATCCCTCTAAGTTTATCTGTCATAACTATTGTGAGGACTGTGAGGACAATGAGAAAGACATGGATGTGACTTATGAAGGCTGGAATGATGACGAAATATGTAGGGATGAGAACCATGAAGAGGATGATGCTCTGAGTGAGATGATGGAACTGTTAAAATCTCTCTCTATAGAGATAGAAGAGTTAAACGCAGATCATGATTACTGTCGTTTTGAAGAAAATGCTGAGGATTTTTCGGTTCTTCAAGAGGATTCTCTTGGAAGCTCTACTATGGATGATGATGAAGATTTCATGACTGTAGGGTCCATTCATTTTTCTCCTAAGGTGCCTTCTGTCCCTAGATTTGACAACTATTTAGTTGAGGAGTAGTAGATCCCCACATCACAAGTTGATAACCAGAGGAGCAGCCATCCTGTGTATGACAGCTCTGAATCAAGTTATGAGATGGATATGCAGGATTTCCAAGAACATATAGCAAATCCATGTCCTCTATTCATTAAAGAATATTATCATGAGGAAATGAACCATCCTTGGCCTACAGAAGACACTGAGCAGCAGATTGAAGAGAATAACTTTCCCATAGGTCCTATCTATGATGATTATGACTCTGACCCTTGGGAGAGCCAAGAAGAGGAACCAGAAGTTTAGACTGTGGAGCCTTTTCCTCTATTCACAAGTGAAGAACATTCTGAGGAAATCATCCTCCCTGAGAAACATGATGAGGAGCAGAGATTCCCCATGGCTCTTGTTTATGACCATTATGATTTTGACCCAT
Organism: Picea engelmannii; assembly: GCA_009831015.1. Taxonomy (NCBI): domain Eukaryota; kingdom Viridiplantae; phylum Streptophyta; class Pinopsida; order Pinales; family Pinaceae; genus Picea; species Picea engelmannii. Next base: position 193,623 of record ML799060.1, on the reverse strand, counting down.
GGGAGATCCAAGAGGAAGAACCAGAAGAGAAGCAATAGGGGTAGTTTATCCCCTTTCCGGAGCCTACCAGTGAGCAGCCACCGCCTGAGATCAGTCAACCTACACCAGCCTCTCACCCACCTGAGCTTACCAGAGGAATTCAACCATGTGTGAGCAGTTGCATAGCAGAGGAGGCTTCCCATCACCCATTCTCTGGAGTTTTCCATTAGTCCTATGAGACTGTGAAGGAATACATTGAGTTGTACTTCCTTCATGATTTGCAGCGTCCCAGCTTCATCCTAACCTTGGCCTTAGGATGGAAGCTGAAGGATGTAATCGTTTTGTTGTCGCAGTTACATCATCTGTTGGTTATCATCGAAAAAATGAAGGAGATTCCATTCAGGAAGTTACTTGATTGGTTATGGTGGAAATTTCCTTTCACCTAGCCCCATGTAAAGGATTTTTATTAGTTTAGGACAGTACATAAATAAGCTCCTTAGAGCATTTGTTTTTTTTATGTTTTTACTTTTCGTCCTGTATTTTCAGTAGGGTGTTTTGAGCTTGACTCCATAGCCCAACAAAAGGTAACTGGAACTACAAAAGGAGTTCTTAGAGTAGCGTAGGGATGACTCTATCCCCCATGGAGCCTAATGTTATCGCCAATTCTTGCAAAGGGGGATTTTTTCTCCAAATTCAGGCCCTTGGTGTAAAATGTGAGAAAATGGGGCTTTAAAAAACCTATCAAATGCATTTTATTCAAAGGTCACAGTCAAAAGCGTCGGGCACAGCACACAGAAGAAGTTCATTTCGAGCTTAAAATCAAGCGAGTGAGCAAAGATCTCCTTTCAACAGCGAGGATCCATTGTCATGGCAGATCAACTATCATCGAGAAATTGTGATCGAAGGAGTTGTGCGAGGTTTAGCGCAAGAGTTAACACCTTTTTTCCATCAAAGGTCATCGCAGTCGTCCAACCAAAGGGACACATGGGGCGTGATTAAGTCCGGTCACTATTTCGGCTACTGGGATTTTGAAAGACTGGGGGTCGTTCCTCCACTACATTAAGAATCACTGAAGCCTGAAATGTGAAAGCCCCAGGGGTTGGGCCCACGGTCCTGGCACCCGGTCACAAAAGAAGCAGGCATGAGGAAAGGGTGCTAGAATTTATCATGTGGCAAGGTGGGTCTCGAAATGCCGAAATCATTGGAGTTGTTGAGTCGAGGAACGATCTCAGTCATCCGATCCAGCAGGGGTAGGTGGAAGCTAGTCATCATTTCGACTATCGAGACTTCAAAAGTCAAGGGGTCACTCATCCCTTACATTTGGATTCACTGAAATGCGAAAAGCGAAAGTGCCTTTGAGTTGGGCCTATGGTCTCGACGCCTAGTCACAAGGAAGAAAGGCTGGAAAGGCGGGGCCTGAAGAAGGGGGTGTTTTCCCTAAGAAGTGGCCCATTTGGCAAGAAAATAACAAGAAGCGGATTTAATACCCACTTATCCAAAGTTTTGAAGATGGGCACATTATTTTAAAGGGCACATAGATCTAGGCGGCCAAGATCTACATGCCCAAATCTGGGGCCGAGGTCCCATTCCAGACCCCCCTATCGTTCTACCTTTTAACGGGAGGGGGGGTCCGAAATTCATGCTACACAATGAGCATATCTAGATGGCCATAGTCTGTGTGCCCAGATCCACGGCCGAGGATAAATTATGGACCCCCCCCTGCCTTTCTGCTTTTAGCAGGAAGGGGGGGTCTGGAATGAGGTGGTTTTGAATGCAGGGCCCTTGCTATCATGGCACTCTCTCATGAGGTCGAGCCCTCTCTCACCTTAAACCACTTACCACCTCTTCTTACAACCCTCTCCTCCTGTTGCCACCTGTATTCCACTCCCCGCCTCATGTCGCTCCCCTTTTCACCTCCACCTCTCATCTCCTGCCATATGTCTCCCTTGTCACCTCCATCTACATTCCTCACTCCACCCTTCTACCATATCCACTCCTTCACCTCCAAGTCTCTCTCTTCCACCACATCACCTTCGCCCTATCACACCTTAGTCCCCCACAACTTCTACCCAGTAGCGTGCCCCACCACATTTTCCCTTTTCGCCTCCACGTCCTCTCTATCTGCGCCTCATCTCCCCTCCACAAATACATACTTTAGTTCTAGCATTCCTAGTGCCCACTCATACCCAGTCACCTATCATGCCCAAGGTCTCATCCACGACCGCCTTCTGGGTCTCCTTGTAACAGTCCAGCGAAGCAGCAGCAGCCAAGGAAGAGTCGCCACATTGTTTGAGTGCAGAGTTGACCGAGCCTTACCTAATCCTGATAAATCATTTATTGAGGTAGTTGACGGTGGTTGAACATCATCTCCTTCCATAAATAGAAGGCCAGAAAGGAAAAGGCGCAAAGGCGGACTATCAGTCTATCCTGACAAAGATTGCGTTTGAAAAACGACTACATAGGCAGTCTGCCCAATGTCTGCATGCACACTCTAACCGAAGTGACCTGGGTGTCATGCCATGGAAGGCCGAGCAAGTTCCTTCTACAAATTTTTTGAGTATATGTAGGCATTAGAGCCATTTTGTAAAGGATCGATGGTTGAGCTATGCTCCAGACTGTAAAGTTTCTAAGGAAGCTTTGGTTATGTATTTTGATTTGAGACTGTCAAGTTAATGGAAGTCAGTTTCTCTTTCTTTCATTTTGTCTGTCAAGCTGTTTAAAACACTTGGAATTGGAAGATCCAGTTGAGGGTCGCGATATTGTAGGATGATGTACGGTTGATCACTGCAATCTTTGCACCAGTCTTAAGCAGTCTCGTGCATTATCTTTTTCCTCTTGTACTGAATGATTCGGAATTGGAGGATCCAATCGAATGGTTGTGGCTACATAGTATGATGTAGGTGTGATCAGTGTGTAGTTATGACTGTGTCATTGAGGCACATTTCCATGTCCCGTTTTTCTTCCCCGAGTTGTTGGAAGGCCTGATGCCCAGAGCAATCTCCTCCACCTTTCTTCCAAGTCTTCACTCTACTCTCGCTTTAACTCAAATTCTTGATTGAAGTTAGTTGTGGCCCCCACTTCCCTGTGCATTTATGGCCTAGTTTCCTGATTTAAACGATGTTGTTTTGAGTTTACTCCCATCCGATCACCCCTTTAAACAAATACGTGACATAAAACTGATGGGCATCGGACTCTGCTCCTGCTGCAATCCAGGAGTGAATTCTGACGCTAACAAGTGGCATAATGTTAGAGGATGCTCCCGAATCAACCAAACAGTTATGGAGGTTTCTGTTGAAGATTTCAAATGTTAAAAGGTAAGGTGGGACAAAAGGTCTTCCCTTCTTATCTTCAGAGCAAGTGTTCACAGTTGGTTTATTCCCTAGGTCTGTGGGGATTGGATTTCTTGTTGGGTCAGTGCTTGTCATAGAATTTTATATTGATTTAAAAGCCTGTAACAAGAATTCTTTTTGCTGAGGGATCCTACAAATGTCCATGACAGTTATATTAGCCTTCAACTTCTTCAAATCTTCAACTATGTTGTAATCCATCTTGGGTGATTCTCGTGTATGGATATTTATATGGTTTCTTCGGGGAGCGAAAGGTGATTTCATGTGGTCAGGGGTTGTCTTTCCCCCAGAAGATTGGGTAGTAGCAAGATATTTTGAGATAGGTGGACCATTACTGTGTGTTTACACAACCGAGACCTCTACGGGTGGTTCTTGAGACTCAAATAAGTCATCGGAAGGCGTGATTAGGTCAGGATCCCATATCAACATGGTTGTATATTCTGGTGTATCAATCTCTTCCTGATCAACAACATTCATGATTGAACCGCTTGGTTGTTCATTCGGGGAGACTTCGTCTAGAAACTTATTGGACATAAAATTCATTACATGCACCCATTCAAGGCAATCTCTTTCAGAGTGGATTTCCTAATGATAAGTACTTAAAGAATCAGATGCTACATTTCCTAAATTGATATTTAAGTTAGCTAGGGGACGTTCAAATGCTTTAAATGGTGGGTTCCTTTTAAAGAAAGGATTATAGGGCCTTTGGCCTTGGTTTCCCTCCCCTGCACTTCTTTTCATGTCTATGATCTCATTTGATAACTTCTTGACCATGCATTTTAGTTCTTCTATGTCTCCATTACCCTTTTTGGGAACTTGTTCTACTTGTTTCTCTGGAATTCTAGTCAAAAGGAGTCATCTTCTGGGAGGAGGTTGGACTCATTTTTTAGATAACAACACTTGAAATTATTTACACCCTTTCATATGGAACTCTATCATTTTGGCTTCTTCAAAATTCTCAGCTAGGGTTCGTTTGGAAGCCCTCTTCACAAACATGGAAATAGACGCTGGGAGGGCATTAGTGTATACTTTGATTTTCAACTCCTGGGTAGGTTTAGCTTCGGGCTAGAATTTGTTCAATATAGTTGTGAATATTTGATTGAAATCTTTAACCCTTTCTTTCAAACTTATGGTGGCGGCAAACAATTCATCCATCAAAGCTCCTATAGTAGTTTCTTCTGCAAATTTATCCAGAAAATCCTTTTGAAATTTCGTCCAACTAGTTATGGATCCTACAGGTAAGTTAAAATACCACGTGGAATTTGAATTCTTGAAAGTGTAGGGGAACAACCTTCAAACCACGTCTTCATGTTGGACATTCATCAGTCTGATAGCCAATATTAATTTCTTGATATGGTCTTTAGGCAATCCCGAGGTATCGAGATCAAACTTAGGAAGTAACTTCTCTGGATGTCGGGGAAGGTTGTGGACTCACCCTGGGATGGCCAAAGAGCCTCTGGCCAACCAAGGTTGATTGTTCTGAGGTGGGTTTCCCATTTCTTCATCATGGTCGTTGTTGTCTTCCATATCTTCGAATCATGAGTTAAACTCTTCCTCTTTCAAAAAATTGTCTGGTTCAGAGACATCGTTGGCTAGAGTTTCAGGGATCAGATTAAGAGGATGTTTGATTTTGGTGATTGCGAAATATATTAGGTCTTGTACTGTGTGCACAAAAACCTAGTCAGGAGTGTCCACCATTGGTCTGCTTATTTTTTGTCTTCGAGGAAGTATCGGATCTAAGGATAGCACACCGATCTGTTGGGTGTATTCTCTAGTGATTCTTCTAAATTGATTTATTTCCTCGTGAGGAAGAACATAAGGTATGTCAAGGAACAAGCATTCTTCTTCTATCTGGGGTGAGTTACTCATTTCAGGAGCACTCAGTGTGTGTGGGTTTTCTTGGGAATGACTATCCATGCATGTGGGTTGTTATGAATCTACAAGTTTTTTCAAATATTATGTGAAATATGTATTCAACCATTCATTCTCTAGCCCTCCTTCTAGCGCCAATTCTGTTGATGGGTCCTATATTCCTTTACTCAATAGTAGGAACCAAACCTGTCGACGAGGCCCAATTAGACTCTACAGTGTTTAATAGTGAAATAGTTCTCCAGATCTTGTGATCCACCCGGTTAATCGATGAGATTTACATTTTCTTGCGAAGGCGTCGCCTTCAATTTGGACTTTCTCTTTTTTTTATTTTCTCTTAGGTGGGACCGATATAAGATGGAAATCCAATATAAACCAACTAGGTAACAAAACAGGAATAAGTTTAACTACTGGAGAAGAGGTTGAGCTTGGGATAACCCGCTACTCAAGCATGCAAACAACAATTCCATACCACAGGCCTAGTACTAATATGTTAACCATGTGAGTATCCAATTACTGACTGAGATACAAATCATCAAAAATAAAACACATATGCGATAAATAATGGCAAGTAAAACAATTCACTTAACTCTAATCATCCATCACATAATAACACAAGGATTCATCTTCATCATTAAAGAAAATAATTGTAAAACATTGTGTTAGATAACTTAACAATAGATTTAATATCTCTTACTCGTTATAGCATCCATCCATGAGATGAGATAGGAAATATTTCTTCTCCATGTCCAATCATACATGCATTTGATGAAAACATAAACTTGTCTCTGGTCCAGAAGGACTTCTCAATTAAAGGTAGCTCCAAAATAATTCTTAACAAAACAATAAATGAGAGCTTCTTGCAACAACCATCAACCTCTTACTAATTGGTCGATGCTCTTATTTATAACATAAAATTAACTAAAAATAACGAATAAAGAGAAGATAAGTAAAAGAGAATTTGCCATGTGTCATTCTCTCCTAACAATTTGTCTAAGAGTCCTCTCAAGATATCACTTTAAAAGGGTGACTCTTCTCGTAATCCGACCAGTTGATGAATAGCTCCTCGCAAGTGTTGGCGTATGGAAATATATGTTGTTCCATCGGGCTATGTAAATCTCTCTTATCTCTACTGCATGTGCCTGATACTTGACTAGACTGGCACTTAACTGTTGCAGCATAGCCCGAGCTTTGATCGGGTGTTGCATAAATTGTCACACCTAACCTAGCGTTGTTTCTATCACCTTTGCTAGTCTGTCGGCCCATGATGAATCCTGCTTGGTGTGCAATCTTAATATGTCGCACAAGTGGAAAAAGTCATCAGGTGTGTTGAACTCAGGAAGTCTGATATCTTTCATCACCCGATTGATCTTAATCCATTGTTTCTCTACTTGGCCCATTTCTCTTGAATTTCTCGGTGTGGTTCCCAAGACATTTTTTCCCAATACTCAGTTGATTTATTTATGTGATCAAGATTGCTTTCATTCAACACCCGAATGTTTTTTTCTTCTTTATCTCGGCCTTGTTGGAATGCACCAATGTAGTCGACTCTCTCCACGGCTTGCTTCACTTTTTCATACCACCTCTCCATATCCTTGCACGTCATGAGTGCCATGAGAGTATCTTCCTGTAGCTTGGTTATCCCTTTAGTGCATAGGTATCACTCATCTCTGAACTTTCTATAGGCCTCCTTGAATTCACTCCTTAGGTACACCATGGCCTATGTGGTGTCCTGATAGTACTTAGCCAAGTGGCGCAAATGTTCTAGTTCTTCCAGGGTGGAATCCAACTCTTTTTCATCTCTTTTATCTTTTTCCAAGGTGGCATATATGATTTCCATCCCTGCGTCGATGAGCTATGATGTCTTAACACGTTCTGTGTTGATCAGATGTTCCTCTGTAGTGATGAGGATGGAGCGATATAAAGTAATCCTCCTTTTCTTGGTGGCCTGTTGGACGATAGCCTTCCTTTTCCTGTCATAAGCTATGGCATGTATGTCAACTACTTCGTCCACAGGTTCAAGGATTTGTTGATCCCCCTAGGCGAGTGTATTTCCCAAACTTCCGGTGGTACATACTTGTTCAAGATTGGGTTCTTGAACTTCCTTGTTGTGCTCTGAAGGCCCGAATTTTTTTTGTCTCTCAACGAGGTTTTGAGTACTGATGGAAATAGAGGTGTCAGGAATAGACTCGATACTTACTTGTTCATTGGTTGTTTAAATGTTGATTTCTTGTTGTGGAGCTCCTTCCTCTGGCTCGTCCGACCTTGTCTCTCTCCTCAGACTGTCTGCTTGGGTTTTCGGTGTGTCGGGCATCTTAGTATCTAGGACACTCTCAAATTCCTTTTATTTCTACGGGACCTCCTAGGTTTGGACATCAGGAATAGGAGAGGATGTCTTCTCAAATCCATTTTCTTCATCGACATGCACAGGGGTCCCAAGAGATACCTTTGGGCTTTCATCATCATCATATATCTTTATAAACTCTCTCAAGGGGTTTGATGCACCGGTCCTCTGTGATGATTCGATGGTCTCTAGTTGATCTGAAACACCTATCAGTGATCCGACAGGTGGCATTCTGAATTCAGGGTCGTCTAACCCGGTAATTTCATCACGGTCTATAAATTCAAGGCCGCTTGGGCCCGCTCGGCTTCTGTCTAGGTTATCTACCATGGATCCAGTGGTTTCTGCGATGTTTGGATCATCCTGCAACTAATCAATAATCTATGGTGCTTGATCTAACATGAACAATCACCTTTCCCACACATCGAGTGCCATAGGAAAACCTCTTCCTTGTACCGAGACTGCTTGGGGAATCTATGTTGTTTCGGCAGCTATCATTTCTTCCCTAGCCCTGAGGGTTCCTTGAGATGATTGTTCTAGGGTTGTCACTTGTTCATCTAGGATCATGGATTTGAACCTGGTCATCCTAGGATCAGCCATACTTGCCACAACTTCATCCCAATCCTGAGAATTTTTCATGAATATCTCATCTTCAAACCTATCATGGTTGTATGGCCAGCAGGATGATACTTGCGATGCATGCTTCAAAACTAGACCCTTTGGTTCATGCTTGCGAAAATGGTCAGTCTGGAATCGGAACTCCAATTGGCTCAACCCTTCTTTCTTATCTTGAGTGATGTCTTTTACCATGTAGAAACCTATATGGAATCCATAAGGTATAAATTTCTGCTTCTTATCTTTTACCAGAGTAGCATTGTAACCTTGCAGGATGGTCTGGTAGCATATTTCCCCTACTACTAGTCGATCAAGAATTTACACCAGTAACAGTTGTGGTGCTCCGATGGCTCTAAAAACCATGATGTAGGTATCGTGCTCATCTAGATAGCAGTGGACAACATTTGATATCATTTTTTTGGTTGTAGTTGATAGTCTTGGACACTCTTTCTTGAAAAGCATAAAATGAATGCACGCAATGAATTGATCGCAGATGATAGAGTAGGATTTCTTGTACATGTTCTCCCATAAGAAGTCGAAATATACATAGATTGAGAGTTCGTAGGTGTGTCAACTCAAATTTATTCCGACAAAGACATTTGTGGAGTAGATGACGTCCAATAAATAAGAAGCAATTTGGAAGGATGGAGTCTCTCCTTATTTCGGCGTCTGAGCCTGTTGAATGAAAATGCTCAGCTACTTGGAAATGATGGAACCCCAATTAAAACCTCTCCCAGAAATGGCTACCATGTAATCTAGAGGCATCCATGCCTCTGAAAACCTGGAGCAATCTTTCTCCCCATACAACCGGCATATGAGGGCCATTAGATAGATATATGGCTCTCTTAGGTTGGTCGTCAGGTTCTAGTCAGAGGTCCAATTGATGTACTTTTTATCCTCTCTCCACCATGAAGCCTTCACCTGGCTGGTGTTGTGTTTAATTTTATAACAAAATCGGTGTTCAGCCACTCCTCCAGGTCTCTGAGCTTGTAGTAATTCAGCACCTCCACCGGAAGGAAGACCCCGACACACTCACCATTATCGACATTAATCAAATAGTTTTGTGTGTTTGTGTGGTCGATAAGCCACTTTAGGAGTTCTATGCAAGGGAATATTGGAGCTCTTCTTGCTACCATATGCAGGTATGATCTTCAGATATTCGAAAAAACTTCATTGTCGAGCTTTCTCATATAGGGGTTGTTGGGTGGGGTATATTCAGGGAATTCTTCCCACTTGATATTCTTGAATATTTCTCCCTAATGCGGGAGTACTACCTTGGTCCCTATGTTTTCTTATGTGTCTCCAAAGGATGGAGGCTAAGTGAAAATATTCTTGGTGGATGTCCTAATGACTGGTTCTGGCCTTGGAGCAAATTCTAATTGCTTTGTTGGTGCTAGGGACAAGCCTTCTCCTACCTCTGATTCTTTCAGCTTGGGTGCCCTCAGCGATCACCTAGTACTTGGTTTCTTTGGAGGCATTGTTCCTCCAACCGAAATCAATCTTTTAGGGCATGCATATAGAGTAACACCAAATAAAACATATATGAAGTGAAGCATAAAAAATCCACAGACTGGTACATACCTGTAACGATTTCTAAACCTGTTGTTTAATAATCACGGAATCTTGGAATCCTTTTCTGAATTGCTCATCTCACTCCTCTAGATGCTCTGAACTTCTTTGCAAAACTATGATCTCGTTTACGAACAGCTCGAAATAATTTAAATGGGGAAGAAACTATCGTTTCGTATCAACCAATTAACTTGGGTTATGAGTGAAAATCAAATGAAATCTATCGTCGAATATCTACAATTCAATTCATCATGGGTTGGCGGCGGAGGAGAGGAGGGTGGTGCACTCTATTTGTAATTTCAAATGGCTGGTTTGATCTGCACATGAAGTAATAACTAATGTGAGATTTGGAATTAATTATTCCTTTAAATGCTTTAAATCTAAACGTATCTTAGTGTTAAAACATCCCATCGCATTTCTTTCTTATTGGGCAGATCGGAGATTGGTGATACGTGGTGAATGTTTTCGTTGGTATCCTCCTATTAATAAATTTCGACGTCGATTGATTTTGTCGTACAACGCTGACGTGGAAAAACTGACTCGGGGTGCGAATTGGGCCTCGGGAATCGATAACGACTTAGGGGAAAACTAGATCATATGTTTATCCAATCTAACAAAGACACATGGAAGATGAGGACAAGTGGTTTGATCATGTACATTAATCAGAATTAGGGTTTTTCAACAAGATGCGCATGTTAAAATAAACCTAGGATTGTCGATTCTCAAAAGGTATCAGGGGTCGGCAATCAGGGAAAACTATTACGTTTTCTACGGACTTACTTTCTAACAAACTTGTCGATGTCGAAATGCTTCAAGGATCGGTTATTGGTGATATCCTTGTGTAATTATTGCCGCAAAATAAAGCTTCCTTTTGCCGATGTCGATGAATATCGATGCTCGATGAATACGGTTTTCTCAAGTGATTGTCTTTTATCCTTTACTTCCTTCTGATGTTGAATTTGGATGCATCGGGTGAAACATTTTGTAGCTGTTGATTCTTATTAAAAAGTTAAGCCTTCTGAGTCATGGGTTTTCATAGATTCAAGCAAACTTTTAAAGACTTAATGAGAGTCAATATGGTAATCAAACGCAACATTTTTCACAATGAGGACGAATTAGACAGTGCAAAAAGATCAAGTGGTAACATAAAAGTAAAATTTGGCATAGACTTTTTAGGGTGTGTTGAGTGCTCAACACTAAGTTCTATTCATTTTTTGAAATCGATTAGTAGAATATTATGAGTTGGTTATGTATGTGATTGCAAGGACATACCCAGTACCATTTACATACAATTTTTTTCATGTTTATGTAAACTTAATATGTTAATCAGGTTTATTCTATGGAATATGAATTCAGTTTTACAACAATTTAACTTTATGCTTGCAATAAACTTTTTGTTACTATTAGATTAGGATCCAACATAGGCTAGAATAAGACTGCAGATTTATGATATATTAGGAATGTATTTAGGAATTTAGAGATATTAAATGTAAAAGTGTCATTTTTGGGAGAAATCGATTTTGTTGGCGGAAACTGGGCCCACATACTACAAGAGATTTCCATACCAAACAAGAGCAGTTCTAATTGAGACCTACCATCGGTAAATTCTCATTATTATTGGAATGGGAATATTTCCCATGTCAAAAAAATGGTGCTAGAAGGAGGGACGATGACAATATGATGTTTTGGAGTCATTATTTTTGAATTTGTTTAACTGCTAATGGCTCCTATCCTTATCCATGTGTAGGAACATGATTATATTTCTCTCTGAATATAAAGTAACGTTCCCACAAAGATAGTTGATATCTTGTTAAAGATTTAATTCTTGTTTATTGTAGCTTTGGGACATATTCCCAGAAGAGGTCAAGGTGTCAGGAATGTGGGAATCTTCGTTGGCACCAGATCAGTCTTTCAGTTTAGTGAAATTGACCCCGGAATGGGGCTAGGGCCTCATGGGAAATTTGGTGGGCTTTGTGGGATTGTAATGGGGTGTCACACCCACAAAGAAGAATAAAATATTATAACTAATTATTGAGTTTATAAGGGGTACCTAAACTCACTCATTGGACTTTTATATAAAGAAGAGAGTTCATTGTGACATTTTCTCATTGTGTAAGGATGAAGTTAGCATAAGTGAGTTTGCACTTGTACTAGGAGGCTTGGTGATTTTCAGCAAAGGGAAATTTTTCATGGTGGAAAATATGGCCTAGGGTTGAGGACTCTCTATTTTTTCTTCATGGAAAAGCACACCACAAGTGTGGGAGAGAGAGGAAGTCGTAGACAGAAGAAACTATACGAGTGGAGTGAATCGTACAGAAGTGTTCATATAGGTTTTTGTGCATGTACATGGGTTTCAAAGGGAACAGTCGCATACGTACACGGGTTGCAGTGGGAACAGTCATGTATGTATGCAGGTTGTAGTGGGAACAATTGCATACATCTGTACTAATATTTTTCTAGGTAGGTGCATGTCCATAAAGGATGACAGGTGATGTCAACATGTTGTACAAGGGGTCTGCAGCATATTTGTGGGTGGAAGATATTTCTAGGATATTTGATAAGGTTTGGTTTTTCTGATTTGTATGGTTATTGGAGGAAAAGGTTGTTCTCATATTTTGGTAAAATTGTAGTGATTGAGAGGATAGGTGTTGTCCTCATATTTGGTGATATTTTTATTGGTTGGGAGGTATGATTTTTCCTTCAAGATTTATGAACTTGGTAAGGTTACAAGAATAGAAATATTGGGTTTCATATGTGTTGATGATTCATCTCTAATCTTTTATGTTTCCACTACATATAATTTCAGTCAATAATTTTCAGTGTAAAATTGTTCAGTGATAACAGCTAAGGTTTTACTGCTAGACCACTAGGAAGCAATTTTTATATCTAAAAAATTAGTCACGTAGAGTTTCATGTGAAAATTGACATGAATTTGATGGTGAAGGTGGTATATATGCTTTTGGACATCTTAGGAATTTCATTTGTAATTGTGTGTGTGTGTGTACTTTTAAAGTGTAGATTGACTTACATATGACTAAGCAGTGGTTGAATTTATTTGATCCTCCAAAATTCCCAACTGACTCAATTACGCATTGAAACCAAATCATGGGTAGAAATGTCAAAATATTCAGAAACCCTATTTTAAGTTTGCCAAAGGTGTGAGATAATTTTAATAAGTCTAGCTAAGTCTATAAATAGTATTAATTGAGACGAAAATAAATTCATCTAGCATGACCATTATGCATGAAGATGATAAAAGTGACATTTTTCATGATGGAACAAGATTCATATTCAATATTTCATATTGAAATATCACTACGTGAAACTCTTCTTCAATAAATCTATTCATTAGAATATTATCATAGGTTTTTGTCACATCATTGTGAAGAAAAAATCCAATTATATTTGATCTCATAATCCTCCATGTCTTCCATAAGTACAAGCTCTCCTTCACCACCTCTTGTTTTATCTCTAGATAGAGAACGAGACAAAGAAAATCATTCAAGGAAACCAAGCAGGGTAATAAAATTGCATAATCATAATATCAGCGCAAGGAACAAACATCAAATCATCAATCAAAATCAAAGTAGGCATGAATAATCAAGGAATTCAAGTCATAAACAGGTTCAAGCATTAATTCATCAGACCAAAATAAGGATATGCTTAAGAGGCATGTGAAAAAATCAAATAAAATGGCATAAATCATCAAGGACATGAATGTAATATACCAGATATAAAAAGTATGTAGAATAGAAATAAAATGCTAGAAATGGCAGAATAACAGCAATATAACCAGAACAATCACCACAATAACACTGAAATGATATATGAATAACAACAGAAATAGCACTTTGATTCTGAGAGCAATGTTCACGGGCCTCTTCGAGGGGGAAACCTCCACTCGAGCAGAGCTCTATTACAATAATATCCAAGCTAGGGTTCCCATACCCTCGACTCCTATTTATACTAAATATGTCTATCAAAAGAAGCATATAGAGGAAGATCCTTCTAGAGGCGAAAGCTTCTATTAGGTCTTCTTACATTCAACTTATTCTATTTTATTGAAAGGCCTTATTAATATTGACCTTTATTACATCTAAATATATTGTTCTACTTATGTGCGGGTTAGGACCCTAACATGTCTGCCCCCTTAAAAACATCCTTGTCCTCAAGGCTTGAGATGTGGAAATTGTTGCAGAATGGTAGTTGGTTCCCAAGTGGCATTTGCTAGAGTTGTATCTTTCCACTGGACTAACACTTCCTTTATGGTTCTATGACACAGGCAACACTCACGCTAGTCCAAAACTTCTTGTAGTTGTAGCCAAATGGATCCTTCTTCAGCTAACTTAGGAAGGTTGGTTTGAATTTGGCACTTAGTTCCAATCACCTTATTTAAGCATGAAACATGAAAAATAGGATGTAACTTAGAATGACTGGGCAAATCTAACTGATAGGCCACCTGTCACACATGCTTGAGAACTGTATAAGGACCATAAAATTTGGGCACTAGCTTCTTACAATTCTCGGCCTTGAGGGAATTTTTCTTATAAGGTTGCAGTTGAAGAAACACTTGATCCCCTTCTGCAAATTGACATTCAGAGTGACCTTGATCTACTTGTTGCTTCATGCAATTCTGTTCCATGACCAAACTCTTTTTTAGGGTATGGAGAATAGCCTCTTGAACTGTAAGTGTTTGGTCAACCACCTTGACCTTCGAGACACCAGGTAAGTATGAGAGAACTGAAGGTGGATTTTTTCCATATATCACTTCAAAAGGAGTCATGCGTGTAGTTGTATGGTATGAAGTGTTGTACCACCATTCAGCTAGGGGTAACCATTGAGCCCACTGATTTTTCTTTTCCGAGGAAAAACGCCTCAAATATGTTTCCAAACACTTGTTGACAAATTACGTTTGACCATCAGTCAGGGGATGATAAGTTGTGTTGAGATGCAATTGGGTGCCTTGTAGCTTGAACAGTTCTTGCCAAAAATTGCTAGTTAAAGTTGGGTCGCGATCAGAAACAATAGAATGCAGCATTCTATGAAGCTTGATCCATGAAAATTTGAGCCACCATGGATGTTTTAAATGGGTGTTGAAGAGCACAGAAATGAGCATACTTGGAAAGGCAATCAAAAACCACCATGATGACTGATTTATTTCCCGATTTGGGTAAGCCTGTAATAAAATCCATAGAGATATCCCTCCAAATAACAGGTGGAATCAGAAGCAGTTGTAGTGTGCCCGGAGATTTGACTGTTTCACCCTTGTTGCGTTGACACACATCTCATTGAGTGACAAAATTACGAATGTCTTGTTTCATGTCATCCCAGAAAAAAGAGTGTTTGACCCTGTCATAGGTTTTGGTAAACCCAGAGTGCCCAGCTGTGGGTGTAGCATGAAGCTCAGAAAGTACCATGGATTTAAGTTTTTATTGTTTACTTAAATACAAACGGCCTTTGTATTGAATCTCATCATGATGCCAAGAGTACCTTGGGGAAGTTGGAGCATTGGACTGCAATTGTTGGATCAGCTGTGAACTTTTGGGATCTTGTAGCCATTCCTGACGAATGGCTTGGAGCCAATCTGGTACAATGAAGGAAAGAGAAAAAATGGATCCTTCATCTTCATATTTTCGGGAAAGTGCATCCACAACCGCATTGTCTTTTCCTTTCTTGTAAATGATCTCATAATCATATCCAAAGAGCTTGGTCACCCACTTTTGTTTCTCTGGGGAGGAAATTTGTTGTTCCAGAAAATACTTGAGGCTTTGATGGTCTGTCGTAATTTGGAATCGTTGCCCCAATAGATAAGGGCACCACATATCAATGGCATGCAGAATAGCCAACATTTCCTTTGCATAGATTGATTTGCCCAGATTTATTTCAGACAGTTGCTTGCTGGTAAAGGACAAAGCCCGAACCTCTTACATAAGGACAACACCAATTCCTTTCCCTGAAGCATCACATTCCAAGACAAAGGTCTTTGTGAAATCAAGAAGGGTCAGGACTGGAGTGGTTCACATGGCCATCTTCAAGGTTTCAAAATCTTGAGCAGTTGTTGGAGTCCAAGTGAAAGAGTTATTTTCAAGGAGTGCAGTGAGAGGTGTTGCAATCTTTCCATAATTCTTAACAAACTTGTGATAATAACCTATTAAGCCCAGAAATCCATGCAAGCTTTTGAGAGTCTTTGGGTGAGGCCAATCTTGCATAGCTTCAATATTTTTAGGATCCACCCTGACGCTATCATTTCCAACCAGATGACCCAAGTACTCGACTTCTAAGGCGCCAAAAGCACATTTAGACTATTTTAGGAAAAGTTGGTGCTAATAGAGTAGATGGAGAACTCGATCCACATGGGCAAAATGGTTTGTCTAGGTTTTTCTATAGATGAGGATATCATCAAAGAAAACTAAGAAAAAATGACGGAGAAAAGGACGGAAGACATGATTCATGAGGCTTTGGAAGGTGGAGGAGGAATTACATAAGACAAAGGGCATGACCAAAAACTCATAGTGGCCCTCATGAGTTCTAAAGGTAGTCTTGGGAATGTTTTCCTCTTTCATGGATATCTGGTGGTAGCTAGAATGAAGATCAAGTTTAGTAAAGAACTGGGTACCACTCAATTCATCCAAGAGGTCATCAATGACAGGAATGGAAAATTTGTCTTTAATAGTAAGTTTGTTGAGGGCATGGAAGTCAAGACACATTCTCCAAGAACCTTCTTTCTTTAGTACCATGACCACATGAGAAGAATAGGGGCTTGTACTAGGGTGGATAACGCCTGCATTAAGGAGTTTCTGGACCATTTTCTCAAATTCATTTTTTTGGCAAAAGGGGTGATGATATGGACGGATATTGGGAGGAAGGCTTCCTAGTAGAAGGGGAATGGAATGATCATGAACACCGCGGGAAGGAGGGATTCCCTAGAGGGTGGAAAATACCACTTGATATTTAGAAAGGATGGATTGGAGGTCTTGCGGCACTGAGGGTGTCTCTTTTGCTTGTATGGAATGGAGTTGGGCAATAACACTAGAATGACCTTTTTTGAGCATATTTTCCATGCGATGGGAACTAATGATCTCAGGTGAACCAGTGCTGATGCCTTGGAACTTATATTGTTGGCCCACCTAGTCAAATTGCATGGTTAATTCCTTAAAATCCATGAGAATGGGACCCAAAGTCATTATCCATTCTGCACCCAACACAATGTCACAACTGCCCATGTCGATAGCAAACATATGGGATTCCAAGTGGTAGTCACCAATTTGGAGACGCGCATTTTCACAATGCCCTCCACATTTCATGGAGCCACCATTGGCAATCATGATTTGGAAATTATTGATGGCATGGATGTAGCAATGAGTTTCTTGGGCAATGTGGCGATGAATAAAATTATGGGTGCTTCCACTATCAACCAAAATGATGACCTTCCTATGCTTGATGTAATCGATTAACTTGAGGGTTTGGGGAGCAGAGAAGCCAATGAGAGCATTGAGGGAAATGACCAATTCTACTTTGGGAGGGTCTAAGGGAGGGGTTATGTCAGTGGTTTTAGGTGAGTTAGACACAAGGGGAGTTTCAACATCCTATTATGAAATATCCTCCGAGATGGCCATAAAAAGATTTTGTTCCTTACACTTGTGGCCTGGGAAGTATTTTTCATCACAATTATAACAAAGGCCTTTGAGTTGGCGTTCAGCCATTTCATCCCTGGTAAATTTTTGGATCTTTAGTGGAGCGGAGGGAGTAGTGGGATTTACGGGTTTAGTGTGAGGGATAAAGGAGGGTTTCCAGTTTTGATAAGATACAACTTGTTGTGTTTCTTTATCTTTTTTAGTAGCCTCCACCCAAATTTGAGGCTGATCCATGAGGAAATGGGCCCGAATCTCATCCTTGAGGCCACTGATAAAACACTCTCAGAAAAAGGCATCAAACATGCCCTCTATCCGAAAATCCAGGCGCTCAAAAGCAGTTATAAAGTCTTCCTTTGTTCCTGATTTTTTCAACTTTTTCAGATGGCCCAAATGGTTGGTGTCAGTGTCAAAGCATTCATAAAGATCTGCCACAAATTGTGTCCAAGCAATATACCCTTGATGAGAAGTTTTTCTCCATTTCCACCATTGCCAACGTTCTTGATCTAGATGGAGAACACCATACCTGATTTTTTCCATGTCATCTATAATGTCATATAAAGAGAAATAATGTTCCATTTGGGTTACCCAACCAGTGGGATATGAACCATCAAATTTGGTCACATCCACCCATGGAAGGCGTAGGTCACATTGAAAGTGATGATGTTGAAAGTTAGAGGAATGTTCAGCTTTAGTATCTGAAGGTGGGTCAGATAAAGGGTTATCTGTAGGGATATGAATCTTGGTGCAGAGCATCAAAATGATAGATTCAAGCTGGGTAGTCAGGTCTTGTTTGATTTCTTCCATTGAGGACTGCATGTTTGTATTGATGGCGGAAACATTGGCACTGAGTTGTTTCACTTCTTGTTGGGTCTCGGTGAAATTATATTGCAAGGTATTGAAGTGATCTTCCAGGTATTGGCTATGGGTATGGGCCATGATGATGAAGGAACCGAAATGGGGTGGGTGGGGTCAAATTTTTTGCAGAAAAATGATATGTATTAATGTGATAAGGGAAAATAGATGAATCCAATGGAATAGGTCTCAAATAATGGTGCAATATTCTGGTATGAAGAATACTGTAGTGATGAAATGCCCAAATTCTTAACCAGGAATAAATTTGTAGTGATTTGGCAATCCAAACACAGTTGTGTGGTAATAGATCTTGTTTGTTTTAATTTGTTTATGTTTATGTCCCCAAGGGTTAGGTATTCAAGGGTTCTACAGACAAGGGTTTTCCCTATGCTATATCTCTTTGATATATGTGCGGGGTCCAACAGTAGTACTCGGCCCAATATCTCAGGGCACTAACTAAGGAGGTTAGATCATACCCTTAGTCGTACTACCCGACTACCTAGGTACTAGAGAGTATCTTCCCAAGTGTTGTTCTCGGTGTCACTATAGCAGTCAGGTGGCCAATCGATTTGCCTAAAGAGGGCTTCATGTAATCTAGGTCGATCCGTACATAGGTGTTGTCTGATGCGCTACCACTCAAAGGGGTACCAACAAGGGTTACAAGGGTGGCCAACAGATATGCGCTTAAGTACCACTTGTATTTCCTGTGTGTATGAATCTCTCAACCGTAGGTTTATGTGTGTAACGACAGATCTATGTGGCTTAAAGACGTCGGAATACGTCTCTACCCTGAAAAAAAATTTAACCTGCAATTTCTATTGAGGAAAGTTCTCTGATACCACTTGTAATATACCAGATATAAAAAGTATGCATAACAGATATAAAATGCTAGAAATGAGAAAATAACAACAATATAACCAGAACAATCACCACAATAACACTGAAATGATATATGAATAAAACAAAAATAACACTTTGATTCTAAGAGAAATGTTCACGGGCCTCTTCAAGGGGGAAACCTCCAGTTGAGCACATCTCTATTACGATAATATCCAAGCTAGGGTTCTCATACTTTTAACTCCTATTTATACTAAATATGTCTATCAAAAGAAGCATCTAGAGGAAGATCCTTCTAGAATCAAAAGCTTCTATTAGGTCTTATTACATTCAATTTATTCTATTTTATTGAAAGGCCTTATTAATATTGACCTTTATTACATCTGAATATATTGTTCTACCTATGTGCGGGTTAGGACCCTAACAATGAATCAAGACATCTATTCTCAATGAATAAGAATGAGACAAAGACACCCCACTATCAAAAATGATTCATAAGAACCCATCATAAAAGTAATAAAAACCTAAAGGGCAATGAAGAAACCAATAACAATCATAGGTCATGATAAAAATATAGTAACCAGCTTAAACATGGAACCCTAAACCAAGACTAAGAAGCACAAAATAGGATCTAACAATAAAATAGGCAGCAGTTTCAAATTTTAATAGGGGGGACTTTATTTTTTTTCTTAAAAAATGAAGGGGGAGTTGTTGTGGGAACAATAGTAGGGATCACTCAATTCCACATGCTATGCTATTGATATAATTCCATTCAAGTATTGAAATATTTATTTACTCTTGTATCACACATTTTGATTCCTTGGGAGAATCACACAAGAGAAGGACCTAAAGAGTCCTATTTTTTTAATATTCTCTTCACCTTATGCTCATAAGCGATCTTGGTGAATCAAAAATAGTGAAGAGCTCTAAAATACATCCTTCATCACACCTTAATCCAACATAAATTGGATCGTGACCCCAGTTTGAGCCCTTAAAAAATGACTCTACTAAATCAACACACTTTATTCCTCCTTCATGAGGTCACAAAATAATTAATAGTTTTGGATAGGATTTTAGGGATATGCATCCAAATAACTCTGTTATAATTTCTCATAAGAAACATAAAAGTTTTCTTGGGGATCTTTAAATTCCTTCCCTTCAAGTATGCATGAAGCCAAGACAAGGATATACCCTATGGGGTCATATGATAAGGTTTAGTTGTTCCTACAAGTCTCCTTGAGATACCCATATATTTTTTTATTATGGCCTATGACTACTCAAAGATAAGAGTCTCTTTCCCACACTTGACAAAAGTAACCTAGTGGACAAAACCTAGGATTTCCACATAGGCGGAATTTGTGGGTTGCATTTGCACCCAAGGAAAATAGTGTTGATTGTTGGGAAGTGAAGAAAATTCCATTAGTACATACCTCAAATACCCCTCTATAACTAACTCGTTCACACCTTCACTAGTTCTCTTCTATGGATTTAGACCCAATTGTTGAAACTTTTGGAAGGTGCAGTGTTATTTAACCAAAAGGAAGTTGTGTCTCATAGGACACATGTGTTTTTTTTTCACACCATTGTGTTAAATTCATCCTATAAAAACATATTTCTTTAAAGTGAAATATGGATATTGTTTCATCACTAGCTCAATTGTTTCATTTTTAATTCACATATTTTTCTTTGACATGGCCATTGTTTGGAAAAACATAAGTTAACAACCATCCACTTGAAGTTCACACACAACTTGAAAGTTAGGAACCATAGGAGACCCCTTGGAACAATATCATTCTCTATGCTTGCAAGGCCTTCCACTATTGTTGGGAGGTGTCCTTGGTATTTTTGCATCACTAGTTAGACCACCCCCACATTCACCTTTGAGTGCATCTTTGTTTGGATAATCCTTACTCGATCCATCCTTTCTAAGATCAAATTCTCATAGAAACCCTCTTGGAAGCTAATCCTCAACAGAAGATAGCTCCCAATAGTCATTAACAATGGCAGGTGTTCCACCACTACCCCCTCATATTCCCAATCTGTCATATATGGCTTCACTCAATCTTTCAAATTTCACAAATCTCACCAATGGACCCATTTTACATGATTCCACTTGTCCACCAATTCCAACCAAAATGCCCTCAAATATCCCAAAATTTGAGGGGAAGCCAACCATTGACCATTTTCCAATTATGAGTTCTCCATGACAATGGTCTTGAAATTCTTACTAATTTCCAAAAAACCACTTCAATTCACATCAAGAATCGCATCCACAAGTGGCATCGACGACATAGTTTATGAAAAATTGAGGTTAAGGATAATCTCCTCCTAGACTAGTTCTCAAAATCCATTTTGCCTCTAATTGTCAAAGTTGTGGCCACAACCACCTTTAATAGAAGAGGAGGTCATCCTCAAACCCCAACACTTTGACTTGATCTACACTCAATATGGGTACCTTTACATAGTCATCACATATTCCCCTTTCCCTCAACCATTTGAACGATAAAATTTGGCGACATCCCATTCCACGAATGGGTTGATTGAGTTCATGGCTCACTTCAACCAACCTTACAGACCCCCCATCCACATATGGAACTATAAACTATGGGATCCATCATGGTGGAGCCCCCACACAACAAAATATTGTTGGAACATAATATGTTCCCAATAGTATTCCACACAAACCTCCTTCCCAAATGCAAGGTGGACATAACCCATCACATCTGAGGACTAGAATGCCCCCCCAAGGCATGCATGCTACCCCACACATGCATGGTCCCTCCTAAAATAGTCATAAATATAGCAGAGGGACATATACCTCATACTACAAATATGGTAATCCTACATAGAATAACATGTACTATCCATTCCCTAGACCCCTACAAGCTAGTGCTACACCACCATTTTCTTAGTAGCACGAAATCATAAATTTTGTTCAACCTTCACCATCTCAGTAGGTTCAAGAATTCGAACAGTTGAATTTGGTCAACCCTACTACCACACAAAACAATGGGAAAAGAAAAGGAAAGAATAAACACATATCCAACCAAGGATAGGGGGGAAATACCCTTAACCAAAACAACAATGCTAGGGGAAATTCTAATGTTTGTAGCTAGAACCATAATCATGGAAACAAGAAAAATAACTAGTAAAAACAATGGAAGAACAATAATCTTTGAACCAACTTCCCTTGTGCATTTTATGTTGAGTATGGTCACTATACTCACCACTTCCCCCAAATTGTGGATTTCAAAATGATGAAGGAATGAATTTCCAATCAAGGTCTTATCACCCTGCAATGCATAGAACCTCCCAAAAAAACTTCCCTCAACCATTGCAACTAGTACTTTTACACAAACCCTTCCCTCAATAGGGATTTGTTTCTACCTAGTAGGAAATAGGTACCTCCACCTAGTCCTCGGAAAAATATTATCCTTTAGGTCAAGCTCAACCTAGAGATCCTACCTTTTGTAATATCTACATTAACTCAATAGATATTCACCTCCAAACATATAAATGTTAGTACGATATGCATACTAACTTCACTCCAACCATCTCATAAACCACCAAATTGCCAGCAAGCACACATTTGATGATCCCATGTCCTAGTGGAAACCATACTCCTCCTATATTGAATGCACCTCCTAAGTGTACTAATTATAACCCTCATGCAATGGTTTCTCATAGCTACAACATAGTCGACAACCTGGATCAGTATCCTATAACCATGTCAATGCTAGAGATCCTACAGACCTATCCTTCACAAAAGAAATCTCTAATATTAGCATTGAGGGTAATCAACCCCTTTGATTCATGCCTCATCACATTTAATTTGGACAAATATAGACCAATAATCCCATATATGATATCATTCCAAATTCCTATGAAAATCATAAATTCACCATTCATGGATGCATTGTAGATGGATTTTCTACTTGCATCATGTCCAAGAATGTATGGAAAAGGTTGATCTCTCATAAGCTTATTGTATCTTCTATCACCCTTCAATATTATGATGGTTTCCCATCTCAACCTAAATGTCTTTACCAAAATTTCCCAGTCAAGATAGTGGGAAAAACTATCTTGATCGATATTGAATCAATAAACGTGTCATTGGATTACAACATCCTTTTAGGACATAGTTGCATGTATGTTATGAAATAATTTTCCTCTTAAATGTTTTTAATGATGATTTTCCCCCATAATGGGAAGGTCATCACTATTTACTATTTTACACACTATGAGCCCCAACCAACACCCAACTTGGGCAACATTCTTCCCATCATTGGGGCCAAGCAAGAGTTCTCATCATACATATAAATGGGTCTTGGGATCTTCAAATCCTCCACACTTCCTGGCACTTATCAAGGTGACCCACCATAGATTTCACCAATATATTTTACCAAAGTTTGTACCATCACATCAGTCATGATGGAATCATCTTCCCCTTCATTTATCCCGGGATCGTCATCCATGTATGATGAACCACCTTCCACAGAAGTAGAAACTAACCCCATCACTCAAATTACATTCTTCTTCCCACCACCAAGAGTTTTGGAACATCCAATGATATCCATCCTAACTCTCCCAAACCTTATTTTAGGGATACCTATGTAGTACCTCGAACCTTCGGCCATAGCAGTAGTGCTTACAAAAAAACCTCACATTGTTTTACAGCCTATGGAACCCACTATCAAATGCACACAGATAAGGACTAGAAACATAGCTAGGGGAAATAATAATGTAGATAGGGTAAAGAAAAATAAAGTAGGAAGAAACAATCCAACCACTCCCTGTGTACCTAAACCTTGTGCTCTTTGTGACACCTTGCAACACCCCATGAATCTATGACCCATTCTTCCTAAACTAAGACACCTTCTCCATACACCTAAAACATCACCATTTATTCCTACCCCTTATACTATGGGTAGTTCCATATCCCCCGTGAAGGATCTCTCCTTAGTTCACAACAAGACATTGCGTACAAACCACCCTTGCACCATATTCTCAGCATATAGACATTACACTCACTATTATCTAGATCTTGTTCATTTTCAAACTATGTTGGATGCATTGCATCAAACACCTCGTCCAATGCCATCCAACCCCCCTCTACAACTAATATCATAGCTACCACCAGTCAGTGAAACTAGATTCCCCACTATTTACTAGGTGTCCACATCAGTGAACTCGCTAGATAGTATCTCATTCAGGAGCTCAGAAGCTCCATTTTATACACCATTTGTGTCATTGGAATCATGGCATATCCACCCATAACAACATATGCTCCATTCATTTCCACAAAAAAAATCATTTAGGGGTCATTTTCCCCACCAAATTTCAACAGAAAGGTATGTGATCTCAATTTATCTACTTTTTACATCATTTTCACCATCATATTTCTTATCATGATCACTTTCACACTAGGTATTCACTTTCATGTGTGTAATTATTTGTTGGGAGGCCCTTTTTGTCTCCTTGATGCACACAACATGGTTATTTTCCCTATCCCTTCCACATCCCTTCAAGTATATACTTCTTCACAGCATCATGTCTATACTCCCTACGATATCATGCATTTCCCAATATCACTCCCTCTGAATATGCCTTTAGGTTTTCTTCCCCTTGTTAGTATGAAACTTCACCTAGTTCCACATGCATTTAGTTTTTGTTGGCTGGTGGCACTCCACCCTCTTGATTTTCCTTCATTTTAGCACCCCTTGCATCATCAACAACCAATTTTATTTTCCCATAAGGTAGGATTCCAAATATTCTACATATCAAAGAACAATTTGCATACCTCTTTCTCATAATTATGCTTATCCATTCTTTTGAACTATGTTTTTTTATGGTTTTTTATGTTGAATTATTTACTACATTTTCACTGGCCTCTCATCTCCCCCGATATTAGTATACCATATTCATTCCAATTCATCATTCATATACCCCCAAGGATACCCATCCAAGGGGACCTCTCCATGTTCCTCTCACTACTCTCGCCACATATAGTTGATTTGTTTGATCACATGACTAGGGCACCCATCCCCTTGTTTGTAAATTGTCCAATTTTTAACATTCTTATATTTGTTGGTAATTGTAAAAAGAACATTTTTTACAAGGGAAGCACCAACACTTGTACCATCATGTCTAATGGAATCTCTTTCAAACATGGTAGCATTCCTAGTCCCCCTTAGTTTGATCATCTGCATTGAGTCATATGTGCCTACAATGATTCTAGTTGCTTGTAACACCTCACATAACCTAGTATCCATCACTGTGATCCCAAAAAAAATCATCAAAATGTCTATTCATCT
Organism: Picea engelmannii; assembly: GCA_009831015.1. Lineage (NCBI taxonomy): Eukaryota > Viridiplantae > Streptophyta > Pinopsida > Pinales > Pinaceae > Picea > Picea engelmannii. The sequence goes on along the minus strand of ML799060.1, from coordinate 168,266 downwards.
ACATTCACTAATACTAAATCCTAGTTTGGCATACCCTTAGTTCATTTGATTTCCCCCCTAACAATAGATCACCCTATGTCTAGTTAGTTATTTGACTGTCACGATTGTGAATTTTCATTTGTGCTCTACTCAAGGGAATTATTGTGTCATCCTCATTGAACACCTCATCCAAAGTTATCAAAATAATCCCTTGTTATAGTATTAGAAGTTGGTTTATCATCAATCAATTTCAAGGGACCCTTTGTCCTTTGTGGTCACATCTTCATTCATGTCAACATCAAATGATATTTTTCTAGTAATGTTGAGGTATATTGGTTCTCATTTCCATAAATAATGTTGAACCATGGATGAGACAAAGAGATTCATCATTGGTCTTTCATTTTGTTTCCCCCCTTAATGTTTGGTTTAATCTCATTTACACATCAAGGGGCATACATTGTGATAGTTGTAGCTTACAAATCTAGTTGAAGAACCCTAGTATTATCATGATATCAATGCCCCTAAGATCAAGCACTTATCATATTTACTCCCTTTAGGTTATAGGGACCCCTCTCATCAAAGTATGTTTTTACTTATTATCGGCACCCCTAAGGGCAATGCATATTTCTACTTCACAGAGTCTCTCGCTGAAACATCATGCACTATCTCTCAAAAAGTTCATCATGTTCAAACATGAACCCATACATACATGTCTTCTTTTGTAATATTTTGATAGTTTCATGATCATTTGAAATTCCCTCCTCATTCGTATAAAGAAATTACATGTTTGATGTTGTTTGTTTCATTTGTAGGTGGGTTTGTTTCATGCACTTAAGTGACCTACCACATTGACTTTTGTGCAACTTACATAGATTTTCCTTCGAAATATGCACAAGTCTAAAATATTTCCAAGATCACCCTTAATGGTGAAATTAATGTGGCATGGACCTTGAGTATTTTCTGCATTCATGATGGGTCTCTTCCAAACAAAAGGGAACTCGATCCAAGGCATTCCCTTCACACCCAAAACCAGTTAATTGAAGGTGACAAGATTCACTACAAATAAGAGGTTGGGAATAGCATTGAAAAAGAGCATATCAATGCATCATTATGCTATTGAGTTAATTGTTGAGGCTATTTCTCTCATGCCTATCCTCACAGTCCATAAACATTGTTGGAATTATTGTTGTCATTGATGTCAAATACAGGGGAGACTATAGATGTTCAAGATAAATATTGCAAGATGGATATTGTTGGCTCGATTTGGATACCCTATATTTGAAATCCTTTTTAATATGAATATATAATTCAAATGTGAGCATAGGATATATGGTTGAAAATGTTATTCTGATACCTTTCTAATGGTATATGGCATTCCCTCTAAATCCATAGGAATGAGGAGATATGAAATATTCTGTCAGGATGGCCCAACCAAAAAGAACATGTCATCCTAGCCATTTTTACAAGTTGGCCCCATAAGTGAACATTCAAACACTATAAATGTAGGATAGATGTGCGCATTTGAAGAGTATCCAAGTAATAATAGAAAGTACAAGTGCACAAAAAATATATGAGGTGCGAAAGAGGAGTTGGTGAGTATACTTGGGGTCTAAAGGTGTGTAATAGGAGTTTTTGTGGAGTTTTCTTGGATTTTTAAAAGTGCGTTATAAAGGACTAAGTTCTATGATGTTGCAAAGTTCAATGTTTAGAGGTTGTGATGCTGCAATCTGGAATTATATTTTGTGAATGATTCTATTAGGTTCTCTATGGAATGAAGGATAAATATGACTAGGGTTTGAATCTATGTATGGGGTGATGGGCTCTTGAAATGGAATATTTTTATACCATAATTTCCCTACTTTTAACCCCTTTCTGCTTACATAGACCTTGTATCAATCCAATATTGTGCAGGATTTAGACTTAATGTGTTTCCATTAAATTTATTTAGTACTTTACATGAATTTATGATTAAACATTAGAAGAAGATAATATTTGCATTTATATTTGAGTTCATTTGAAAAGACGATGTGCGATATTGTAACACCCATGTTTCCCCCAAATTGTAAATATTATTATTACTATGAACAAAACTATAGACAGATCTGTCATATGAATGTTGGATAGACAATGAACCCTACCATGGAAATTAATGTATATATTTTGTTATTAAATGAAAGGAAATTAGTGGCATGACTATTTAAATAGGGTTTCCAGATAAATCATGATGCATGAGAAGGGATGGTAGGGGAACCAGTAATGGTGAGTTGACCCTTTCCAGGATGGTACCCTGTTGGATATAAATGTGCAGCTCCAAAAAAATATTCTAGCCAGAAAAACTTAATTACCAGTCAGGCTCGTAGTTCGGAAGTATTCCCTCAACAGTGAATGAGGGATATGGACAAAGTACCATCTGAAACTTCCTGACTTGAATAATGAAATATTGTTGGAAAAAGGAAAGAAAAAGAGAGGAAAACTTGTGGGAAGAGGTGAGAAGGATAGAGAGAAGACACACAAATGGTCTGGAGAACCAATAGATAAGAAGAGGAGTGCACAAGGCTCTCTAGTTTTGTGGAAGGGAACTGTGAATAAATTTTTTTGGTTACAGGAGTGCTTGGATAGTGTTTTATAATCAAGATGATAAATGAAGTGGTAGATATTGAGTGAGAAATCATAGCAGACTCCCTTGCTTGGTGGATAGAAAATTGGATTGTCGGGTTCCTATGGGAAAAGAAGAGTAACCTCTGTCCCTTGTTTTTGTTGAGATCAAGCATAATCCCTCTCATGGCATCATTATATATCTAGGGGGTGGGCAGTTGAGGAATACTCCAAGAACAACTGTGCCTATGGTTGGGTAGAAAAGGGAACCCCTTTCATCACTTGCCAACTAAATTCCAAAGTTTCATATAAGTGTGACTCTGAATTTTGTTTTACCTTGATTGTTTTGTTGTAATATGTAATTCTTGATGGTTTGACTAGCAACTGGCGGTCTCGTACCCGTTATCAGGGTATTCTCCTTATCGTTAAACACCTATCAACTTTTGACTGTGGGTATTCACATCATCGTTGATCGTGATCACAGATCAACGGCATGATCCTCATCCTCGTACTCTTATGGGTTCAACAATGAGGATGTTACCCAAAAATTCCACTTAACTGGATGGCTAGCAGGAGTTCACGACTCCGTGACTTCACGACTCTTGCAAGCTCCCATCTTTCAACCTTTCAGAGTGTTACCAGCCAAAGTGGTCATGAGAGAGTGGCTACCTTTTTCTACTAGTTCTTACAACCGCTTATTCTATCCTTCCACTACCCTCGATCTATCACTCGAGAAGGAACTCGAAGGATCTTAGATCGATGGTTTATGGAACTTCAGGGATTTTGGAACTTCGGGAGTTTGCGGTAGAACATAATCAAGGATTTGACCCGAAGGAAAGATATTAATTACTCAGGGAGATTAAATAAATATCATGATAAACCTTAATTTAAGAGTGTGTGTGGGACCCTCTCTGAGAATCTAAAACTTGAGGAATTCATGACTCTCGGGCTCCATGAGATTTGAGGATAGTAGGGTGTGGTGAACATTGAAGCGTCGAAACGTCAAACTCCCTCATTGAAGTGTCAAGCCCTGATTGGGTGGGCTCGCATATGCCATGATGGTGTGGCATGACCAAGCAGTTCCACGTGGCACTGTGGCATGGGGCATGAGTCAAGGTGGGACCCACTTTCCCTTTTCCAAATTTAGACTATGGGTAAGTGTGGGTAGATTCCAACTGTTATATTTAAGGGTTGATAGGACTCCACCATAGATCCTGGAGTGGTGAGAGACTTTGGTACTTTGAGTCTCTAGGAATTTTTAGACCTGCATTTGAATGTCGAAGGGCTGAAGGCTCGATATCTACGAAGATAGGGAGATACTCCCTGCAACCAGTGGCCACATCACTACTAGGGATGGTGACCCAGGTCACAACAGTGCCATGTCAATTGGTATGGGTGGAGTAAGACCACATGAAATCAATGTGGAAAAGAGGATGGTCATTGGTTAATGACGTCCCGAAAACTTTGGAGGACCATAACTTTTAAACCAGAGCTCGAGTTCAGAAAAGGTTATAGTCATTGGAAATCTCTTGGTGAGCACAAGGAGATGGAAACCTTATTTGAAGGATTCAGGGATTTGTAGGAAAGAAAAAATGTATGCCCCATCCCTTAAAAGGATACTTAGGGGGTTGGTTGTGTGACAGATTTGTATCATAGCATGCAACAACATTCGTCTTTCTTGGGCTCATGAAAGAGCGGAACAAAATTTGATAGGATACCTTAAGAGGAAGGTCACTCTACCCTACCCACCTATAAGAGCTTACTTAAGTCTTACTACTAAAAAGAGTGAAACCTTATGTTGTTTACATGTTCTAAATATGAGCTGCATATTATTGCTATATGTGGAATATTAAAGATAATTTTACCTTACAAAAAATTTTACCTATGATGTTCATGAAATTTGAGGATAATTGACTAACAGAAATGTTGTTATCAACACTTAAACAACTAGTGGACAGAAAGGAAACTACAGTGAAAATAATGGTGACACGCCATGATTGGGAGGGAATCTCCCACAATATAGAATAATATTTTTTTGAGAGGAGGGTGGTGGAAACCCCTCCAGATTTAGTTGAAATTGTAAGAAGCCTTATGGACAAATGACAAAGCTTTAAAGAAGACAACGAGAGACTCATGAGAGAATAAGAAAAAAAAATTGAAATAAAGCAGTCTTGTTGCAAATCCTATCAGACATACAGAGGAAATTGCAACATGGATCGATGGCCAATAATGTGGACAGACATAATACTAAGAAAACCCAAAGTTCACCTGAGATACAAAATCATGGCCCTGAAAATAAAAACACAAGAAGAAGCACCTCAAAGAAGGCCCAACATGGATCCAAGAGGCATGATGACTTCAAGGATTCAATTGAAGAATCCTCTAGTGAGGGAACTGACAACTCTAAGGAATTTTATAGCAATGAGACCAGTTTTCCTTCTCAGAGGAGAAGAAAGAGGAGAAATCATTCCAGAAGCCATGACCCTGAAGAGTTTAAGAAATACAAACCACCCACTTTTGATGGAGAGATTAATAAGGGGGAAGAAGTAGAATCTTGGCTACTCGGCCTAAATAAGTATTTCAAAGTTCATGACTACTCTGAAAACGTAAAGGCTTGAATAGCCATTTTCAAATTGGTTAAAAAGGCCTCCATCTGGTGGGAGGACCTTAGGAACATCATAGGAATTCATGATAAGGAGTTATCATGAAAACAATTTGAGAAATACTTTAATAAAAAGTACATATCTGAGAGGTACTATGATGAAAAGACTAAGGAGTTCTATGAGCTCAACTTAGGAAATCTTACCATAGATTAATATGTCTATAAATTCCTTGAGCTTATGAGGTATGTGCCTTATATCAAGGATGAAAAGATGAAGACACATCAGTTCATCAGTGGACTACCTCAATCCTTTCAAGACAGGATTGAGTTTGATGAACCTAAGACCTTAGAAGACACCATTAGGAAGTCAAGGTATTGATATGAGCAATTCAAGCACAAGGAAGAACCTCCTAAGGATTGGAAAAAGGAGAGAAAATTGGGATTCAAGAAGAAGGGGTTTAAACCCTCAAGATTTAAGAACCATGGGAAAGGCTCTAAGATGATCCTTCCTTCTAAAATTGTGTATCAACAAAATTTTCTATCTCCAAGTGGAAATAAGCCCTTTGGATCAGTCCTAGGAAAGACAAAAGAGAAAATGAGAGAACCATTGAAATGTTGGGGATGAAAAGGAACATTTGTTGAGGGACTACCCCCATAGGAAGAAATACAATAGGAGTGTCAACAACATCCGGGAAGATACCACAGTCAATGATGTGGCTAGTAGCATGTTAAGCCATAATATTGGCTCATTACCACTTAATTGGGGCATATTAGATTAGTAATGTTATTTTATTTATGTCATCTTTAGGCCATTAGTTGTAATTTAGATTAGTAATGTTATTTTATTTATGTCGGCTTTAGGCCATTAAACCTCCAAGTCTCCTATATATACCAAGGAGACATTTTCATTTTGAATCATATTGGACTTGAACATTTAAGTGGCGTAAAAGGAGGTTGCCCCCTCGAAGAGGATTATTATCTGAAATTATCTCTTTTTCAAGGCGTTGAGTACTTTTCCTGAGGTTTTTCTATGCTATATTGATGTTTGGCTCTTAACATATGGTATCAGAGCTCAAGGTCTTGAGGTTTCGCTGCTACATCTGAGACACCGTGAAATTTTCGCTATAAATTTTTTTCTACAACGTTTAAGAAGGAACGGCTTGGAGAATATTTAGAAGACAGATCAAGGTACGTTGGGTTCAAAATTCATCTCCTGAGGCCTTAGAATTTCTGAGATACAGCCTGTACAATATAGGGTTCTGGAATCATCCTGAAATGAGTCATTGTGGAATTTTTTCTATAAAAACTTTTCTGTAACGTTTCAGGCCCTGAAATCCGGAGGTCATTTACAGAAATTAGTATTTTATCATTGGTAACAAGTGGAGATTTTGGGTCATCATAAATTTTTAGATACACCCTGTGTAAGATAGGGTATCTGACTAGCCCTATTGACTAGTCTCAAGAAGGTGTTCCAAGTAAAAAAATCATAACTTCTTCCTAGAGTATCCAAATTGTGTGGGACTGGTTGAATTGGATCATGGAAAGTCTGTGTTATTTTGGGTGAGAGTTTTAGAATTTTATATCAATTATTTTGTGCGGGGCACACTATACAAGTGAGATCTCCTGGAAAGGCCAAAAATCAGCAAGTTCTGGGGAAGTTACCGTAAATTCCACTTGGGACATCCAATTTTGATCAGACTTGTGGCATTGCAGAGAAAAAATATCAGAGAAATAGATAAGAGAAAGTTTCATACCCAGAAGGACCAAAAATTGGGAGATACAACAGAAGCAATATTGTCTAGAATAACCACCTCAAAATCAAGGATCAAAAGTGATACTTGGCCAACATGCCACCCAAAAAGGGAACTTCTACACCAAATAAGTCTCCAGAAAATCCTACTTGGACTCTTGATGAAGGTGAAGAAATGCGTAGGGACATAAATGAACTACAAAATAATATGGATTCAATGGAAGCTAAGTTGGATACTAAGATGGATTCAATGGAAGCTAAGTTGGACACTAAGATAGATGGTTTAAAAGGGGAGATCATGGAAGCATTGAAAGATTTCATAACAGAGAAGACACCTGAAAGTGAAAATGCATCCCATGAAATTCATGATGTGGACACAAGGAAGGTGAATCAAGAATGGAGAAACTTCAACTTTGGTTTGAAGACCAACCATGTTCCTAATATTGACATGAGGAAGTTTGATGGCAAGGACCCCGTCACATGGATACTTCAGATGGAGCAATTATTTGATCTCCATAATGTGCCACATACACAAAAGGTACAAATTACTTCTTTATATTTAGAACCTAATCAATTTGTTTGGTATCGATGGCTTTGTTCTCACAAATCACTCGTCACTTGGACAATGTTCATGAAAGAAATGATATCACACTATGAGGATACAAGGAGCAATACCTTCTTTAGCCAATTGATAAATCTCAAGCAAAAGGGTTCAGTTACCGAGCACATTGAGAACTTCCAAATATTGAATATAAAGGTAACCGATATTCCAGATG
>ML799060.1:134071-155235 GCA_009831015.1 Picea engelmannii | reverse complement strand
GGCGGTTTTTGCTATTTTTAGAGGATTTGTAAATTAATCCCATATTAAGGGATTAGGGTTTTGGTATCTACAGAATACCTAAAAACATTGTATATATTGTATGGCGAATGGTGAAATTCGATATAATGAAAATAAGAAAGGTTTTCCCGGTTGAGGGTTTCCGGTATAAAATATCTGTGTACTTTGTGTATGATCCATTGATTAATTTATGTATTGCTTAAGAATATATATGCATTTCTTTACTTCGCAGGTTTAAAACTTACAAAGGTATGGGAACTATGAATTTGTGGCAGTGCCATTTGGGCTTACCAATGCACCAACCACCTTTATGTGCATGATGAATAATGTACTCAGTAAGTTATTGGATAGATTTTTGTTGGTCTTCATAGATTACATTTTGATCTATTCTAAGAGCAGAGAAGAGAATGAATAGGACCTCAATTCAATGCTTCAAGTGCTAAGAGAGCATAAGCTCTATGCCAAGTTTAGTAAGTGTGATTTATTTTTTAAAGGAGTTAATTACTTAGGCCATGTCATCACTGAGGAAGGAGTGGTAGTTGACCCTGACAAGATCAGATCCATCATGGATTGGCCTACACCAAGGGATGAATATGATATCATATCCTTTATGGGCCTAGCAGGATACTGTAGGAGGTTCATAAAGGGGTTTTCCAAGATTAGTTGTCCAATCACCTCCCTACAAAAAAAGGGAGTTAAATTCATTTGGATAGCAAAGTGTGAGGATATTTTTCACCAACTTAAACACCTTTTAAATAATTCATGATTGATGAAAATTGTAGACCCAAACAAAGACCTCCTCATGTGTACAGATGTCAGCAAAGAAGGACTCGGAGGAGTCCTCATGCAAGAAGGGCATGTAATCTGTTATGAATATAGAAAATTAAATGAACATGAAATCAATTATGTGACACATGAATTGGAATTGGTTGTCATAGTACATGCTTTAAAAATGTGGAGTCATTAGCTCCTAGGAAAAATATTTTTATTGATGACAGACCATAATGGGTTGAGATACTTGTTTGACTAGCCCAAACTCAATGCTAGGAAAACTAGGTGGATGGCTCTCCTTAGTGAATTTGATTTTGAAATCAAACATATTAAGGGAAATGAAAACAAAGTGGATGATGCCCTCGGTATAAGTATGAAAGTGATTCACCTGGTAGTTGTGAGGACCTGTAAGACAGATATCAAGGATAGAGTCAAAAGTACACAAGAAGTGGATGATTTCTTCAAACCTATGAAAGTGTGCCTAGAGTAAGAGTCCACAGGGATAAAATATGAGGGATATCGACTGTTGAATGATGGCATGGTAACTTACAAAGGTAGGTTGTATATTCCAAATTGTGACGACTTGAATAGGTTCATAATGGATGAACTACATAAAATACCATACATTGTACACCATGGTTATCATAAAATGATCACTACCATCAAGAAACTATTTTATTGGTTGAGAATGAAGAAGGACATAGATGAATACTTGGCTAAATGCTTAGAATGTCAGCAAGCTAAGGTGGAGCATTGGAATCATGCAGGGTTGTTTCATCCCTTACCAATTCAAGAGTGGAAATGGCAAACCATATCCATGGATTTTATTACTGGATTGCCTAAATCAACCAAGCAGAATGATGTCATTATGGTAGTTGTGGATAAGTTGAGAAAGGTTTCCCACTTTACCCCTGTAAAATCAACTTGTAAGGAAATAGATATTGTTAACAGCTTCATGAAAGAAACATTTAGACTACATGGCATGCCTAAGGAAATCATATCGAATAGAGATACCAAATTTACTTCAATTTTTTGGAAATCTTTGTTTTCTAGTTTTGAAACTAAATTATCATTTAGTACATCCTATCACCCTTAAAATGATGGAAAAACGGAAAGGGTAAATCAAGTATTAGAGGATATGTTAAGGATGCATGTTATGCATCATCCCAGGAAGTGAGAATACTACCTACCACTGGTAGAATTTGCTTATAACAATGGCTATCATGAGTCATTGAAGATGAGCCCTTTTGAGGCTCTCTATGGTAGACAGTGTAACATTCCAATCAGTCAAAATAACCCAGTAGACTGAATAACCCTTAGACCGGAACTATTAAAAGTAATGGAACAACAAATAATTCAAATAAAACAGAATTTGAAGGTGGCTCAAGACCAGCAGAAGAGCTATGCAAACAAAAATAGGACTCCTAGGGAGTTCAAAGTAGGGTATCATGTGTATCTCCATATTAGACCCAGAAGAAGTTCCTTGAGAATAGGAACTTGTGCCAAGATGGAAACTCATTTTTGTGGACCCTTTGAAATTTTGGATAGAGTGGGACCTGTAGCATATAGAATAGCACTTCCTCCCATAGTAAAAGCACATAATGTTTTCCATGTTTCATTATTGAAGAAATATGTACATGATTCTAATCATATAATTGACTAGTTTGTGATCTAGGTGGAACCAGAGGGATAATTTGTAGCACCTTGTTTCCCCCAGTTTGTAAAAATAACTATACTGGCCAAGAACTGTGGCAAACTCAAAAATGTGAATATGTGATGTGAATGGACCTTGTGAAAAAGGTCAATGAATGTGAATAATATATATTGCAGGACTGTTGAGAGGGGATATGCTGAAAAAGAGACCACGATGGCTGAAGAAAGGTGGTGGAAGGCACCTGGAAAGGTGGCGTTAACTTCCACCGAAACCAATACCGTATTTGGACTTCACTAGCCTGGAGAATCAAGAGTGGCTCGTTGGCCTGAAATAAATTACTCGCGGGTTGGTAGGTAGATGGCTCCTCGGGAATTAATGAGGGATGGGGCAAATGAACCGCCCATCCGTAGGAGCCTCGGGCCTGACCACCATGAGGGAAATCACGCCACACGAAACCTCGCAAGAGGGAAATGCATGAGGAAGAAGCACAGAGGGGGAAAACGTGAGGGAAGGAGGAAGAACTCTGGATATATGCACTGTGAATGATAGCAGAGAAGGGGGAGAGTAACCCTCGTTCTCAGTCACTGGAAAACCGAGATGCAATCTCGCAACATCGTGGTCTCAGCTCGAGGGTGGCTAGTGGTAAATCCATTGGGAGTCGCTGAGCCTATGGTTGGGTGGAAACAAGCACCCCTCTCAGCAGTTGCATCACCTCTGGTGTTATTTTTGATAAGTGTTATTTGAATTTAATGCCATAATTGCATGTTCAGTTTTATGTGCTTGTAAATAGTCCTAAATAGAAGTGTTTACCTAACGTTTGATTTGATAGAATGGGTGCCTGTGTATGCGTGCATGCCATAGTTTTTTTCTGCACAAATGATTAAGTCTGGGACATGAGTTCGCTCCACCGAGAATCGTCTTATTTTCTTAGTTTCTCGTAATATTCTGGGAAGGCCCCTTGAGAGTACTCTTTTTCGAGAATTACCCCATAAACCTTGTAACCGTACTGAACCTTACCAGAGACTCGATTAAGATCAGGGATAATTTCCTGAGAACCATCTGAGGGTTCATGCAATCTGGGTCTGGAACCCTTATGCAAGAAAGAGTAGCTTTCTAAGGTCTCGGGGTCATGGGAGCCTGAAGCTCCAAGAGTTTGAACTTCATGATTCAAGCTCAAAAGGGATAATGAGTTCAAATATAGAAATAAAATACCCCATCGCTTGGTAAATGAATGGTCGGAATCCTTTCGAGAATAACCCAAGCTTGTCAACACCGATGGATCTAGAGAAAGAGCGTAAGCGTTAACACCTCGCCCTTTCGGCCTTCGAAATTAGTGATGGGATCCTGGTTCATAGATCCCAGGGACCCATCAGAGCTCTATAAGTCGTCGATCTTAACCTTTATTTAGGCGGGAGAGTGAACTCGACTACATCCTGAAATTCTTGAAGACATCGGGACTGTCCATGTTGGAGGAAAGGTGGAAAATATTTGACCATTTCACATATCGGAGATTCGTGAGTTTGGAGGTGGAAGACCAGACTCTTGGAGTCACAAAGTCCTGAGTCGCGATATCGCGATGTGATCTGGGTCGTTGATCAAAGAGGAAGGACAGCCATGGGATCTAACGTCTCGATACATCGCGTATCGGGGATTCATGAGTTTGGAGGTGGAAGACTAGACTCTTGGAGTCATGAAGTCCCAAGTCACGAGATGGTGATGTAATATGGGTCATTGATCAAAGAGGAAGGACAGCCATGGGATCTGACATCTTGATACATCGCGTATCGGGGATTCGTGAGTTTGGAGGTGGAAGACCAGGCTCTTGGAGTCATGAAATCCCAAGTCGCGAGATCACGATGTGATCTAGGGCATTGATCAAAGAGGAAGGACAGTCATGGGATCTGACGTCTTAATACATAGCATATCGGGGATTCATGAGTTTGGAGGTGGAAGACCAAACCCTTGGAGTCATGAAGTCCCGAATAGCGAGAAGTAGGAGCAACCATCGAGTCAGGACCTCCTCGCCATATCACATATCGGGATCTCAGAGGTTGAGGGGAATCAGTTTCGACTATAGAATTCACAAGATTGCGAGTTGCGAGAGCTTGTGCAACACATGGCACATCTGCTTGGTGGGACCCACGTGGTTGACAGGTGGTGTGATGATAAGATTCCCAGAGAGAGGGAGAAGTGGTGACAGGTGGTGGACACATGTCATTTGAAATGGGAGTCAACATCCTGTTGACTTCTCGTACTTTGTGTTCTCGTAAGAAAGGAGCACAAAGGCCTAACAACTCAAGTCGCAAAGTTGCGAGTTCCAAGAAGCCCGGAAGGAATCAAACCTTCTCTGACTTTCACGTCTCGGAGTTTTGTAAAAGAAGGGCCCAAAGGTTCAACCTTTCAACTTGCAAACTTGCAAGTTGAGAGCAAGGCTAGTAGTTATCCCTAGCCAGTGGTCACACGTGGAGAGCGCTAATAAGGAGGGGTCATACCATATCAGAATCTCGGGTATCGACGATTGGTGAAGAAAATTTGAGGGTCTTCGACTCACGACTCGCGAGGTCACGAGTTGTGAAAGGCGCTTGCATTTAGGCGCGTATGTGGTCCTATCAATATAGGGACTAAAGAAAGGGAGCTAGTGCTTTGTCATTAAGCAACGGGTAGATCTGGACGGCCAGAATCTGCACGCCAAGATCTATGGCCAGGGTTTCATTCTGGAGCCCCCTCGCCATTCTACCTTTAAGATTGGACTCACTTGTATCACTGAGTCACGAAACATGAAAAGGCACCTGGTTTGTTTGGCCTGTGGTCCTCACCCATGATCACAGGGAGGTGAACAGGGAAGAACTAACCTGCGCTAGGCCCCCGTAGGACTTCAGGGATTTTGTCCCTTGAGGAAAAGAGAAAATTTTATTATGTCGTAGTGGGTGTGTTACAAATTGGTATCAGAGCATGGTTACAACACTTGGCCTGCTTGGGCTCATGAACGAGTTGCGCAGAAGCTCCATTCGGAACACTCTTAAAAAGAGTAACCCCCCTGTCTTAACCTTCCTAATCAGAAGTTAAGAATGAATAAAAAACCCCTATTGTGTGTGTGTACATGTGAAAATATGAATTATGTACTAGTTATAAATAAATATAAATATTGACTAACAACCAGCGTTTTTCCTTTTGCACACAAAAGGAAGATCAACCGCGAGAAATTATCAACGCATAGTATGGTGACTCACCATGAAGTGGGAGAAGGCTCCCATAATAGAGACGAAGAGTCTGACGAAAGGAGGGCAACAGGGACCCCTCCAGATCTAGCCGAGACTATGAGGAGTCTCATGGTCGAATTACAAAGCTGCAAGGCTGACAATGAAAGGATGATGAAAGAACAAGAAAAGCAAACAGAAATTAACGCAATTTTACTACAGAGTTTATTCGATCTACAAAGACAAATGTAGCATGAACCTGAAACTCAGAAACATGGTCATATCAGTGGACACACCGAGAGGAGCACCTCAAAAAATGTCCACCCCAGAGGTAAAGGACAAGAGTCAGATAATTCCTCTGAGAAGGAAGCTGGAAATTCAGAGAGCTCTTCTAGCAGCAGAACCAGTTCCTATCCCCGAAGAAAACAGAAGAAGAAAAAGTCTTCCAAAGGTCAAAAATTCGAAGAATTCAGAAAGGCCAAATCACCCTCCTTCGACATTGAAATAAAGAAGGGAGAGGAAGAAGAGGCCTGGCTTCTTGGACTAAAGAAGTATTTCAGAGTCCATGACTTTTCAGAAAATATGAAGGCCCGAGTGGCCACCTTCAACTTGAACGGAAAGGCTTCCATTTGGTGGGAAGACCTTAAGAATATGAAAGGGGTTTGCGAAGAGGACCTGTCTTGGGAACGGTTTGAGAAATACTTCCAAAAGAAGTATCTGTCGAAAAAATATTTCGATGAAAAGACTAAAGAGTTTTATGAACTCAAACTGGGACAACTCACTATAGAAGAATATGTCAACAAATTCCTCGATTTGTTGAGGTATATACTCTATATCAAGGCGGAAAAGGCAAAGGTGCAATGCTTCATCAATGGACTACCTAAGGACTATCGGAATAGAATTGAATTTGATGAGCCAAAGACTCTAGAAGACACTATTTGAAAGGCAACCTACTGTCATGAACAGTTTGGGCATCGAGCAGAACCTCGTGAAGGATGGAAACAGAAGAATAGTTCAAGATTTCAGAAAAGGGGAATTAAATCCCTAGGATTTAAGAACTACAAGAAGAACCCAAGAATGAACTTTCCAGCCTGGAGTATGCACCAGCATAATTTTCCCTCCTTGAGCGGAAATAAAACTTCTAGACCCATATTAGTGAAGACTGATAACCCAAAGAGAGAACCTTTGAAATGTTGGGGTTGCGGAGAAGAACATCTCCTGAGAGACTGCCCACACTGACAACAGAATAGTTGGAGAATTTATAGCATACAAGAAGATACTACCGTCAATGATGTGGCCAGGAGTGTACCACAAATTTATGCAGCCTTAGATAATAACTAAGACGACTACCAAGCTTCAGTAGTGGAAATAGAAGGTATGATTTCCAACCATCTAGTGTCTGTTTTAATTGACCCTGGTTCAAATTTGAGTTATATAGCCCCTAAATATGTTGATAAGTGTAAACTACAGCCACAAAAACATACCAAGCCATGGTTGGTACAGTTAGCCACTGGCACCAAAAGGAGGATAGCATAAGTCATACCAGCCTGCCAATTAATGTTGGGTGAACTCCCCACCCAAGCAACCCTTAACATATTACCCCTGGGATCATATGATCTGTTGATTGGTATGGACTGGCTAGCCGCCCATAAAGCCAGATTGGACTGTTACCATAAAACCTTAGAATGTGTAAGAAAATAAGGGAAAAAGATAACCCTTCAAGGGATCCAAAAACTTGTCTCAGTGAGACAAATATCATCTCTGCAAATGAGAAAGTATTGTCGAAAGGGATGTCCCCTATATGCAATACAGGTGTTGAAAAAAATCGAAGGTGACAAACCAAGCCTTGATGATCACCCTATCCTGAGAGAATACAGAGATGTGTTTCTGGAAGAGGTACCGAGTTTACCTCCGAGAAGAGACATAGACTTCTCAATAGAACTTCCACCAGGAGCGGTGCCAGTGTCTAGGACACCCTACCAGATGAGCACACCCGAGTTAGTTGAACTCAAGATGCAATTAAAAGAAATGATGGATAAAGGCTATATTCGACCCAGCATGTCTCCGTGGGGAGAACCAGTCCTGTTCGTGAAAAAAAAGGAAGGTACCCTTAGACTGTGTATAGATTATAGGCAACTCAATAAGGTAACCATAAAGAACAAGTACCCCTTGCCCAAGATCGATGACTTGTTCGATCAATTGGGGGGTGTGTTTATTTTCTCAAAGATTGATTTGAGGTCAGGATACCATCAAGTCCGAATCAAGGGTGAAGACATCCATAAAACTACCTTCTGGATGAGGTATGGTCACTATGAGTTTGTGGTAGTGTCGTTTGGGTTGACCAATGCTCCTGCCACTTTTATGTGCTTGATGAACAATGTACTCAACAAATTTTTGGACGAAATTGTACTTGTTTTTATTAACGATATATTAATTTACTCCAAGAACATAAAAGAGCATGAAGAGAATCTTAGACTTGTGTTGCAAGTGCTAAGAGAACATCAACTCTATGCCAAATTCAGCAAATGTGAATTCTTCCAGAAGCAAATACATTACTTAGGCCATGTTCTCTCCGAAGAAGTAGCAGTAGACCCTGACAAAATCAGGTCTATCATGTAATGGCCTACCCCAAAGGATGTTTCAGACATCAAATCCTTTATGGGATTAGCAGGATACTATAGGAGATTTATAAAAGGATTATCCAAGATTGGTTGTCCAATCATTTCCCTCTAGAAGAAGGGGACAAAATTCTCATGGACATAGAAATGTGAAGAAAGATTTCAAACCATGAAACATATACTGACTCATGTGCCCATGCTGAAGATCACCAATCCAAAAGTTGACTTCCTCATGTGCACAGATGCCTATAAGGATGGGCTCGGAGGAGTCCTTATGCAGAAAGGGAGTGTGATCTGCTATGAATCCCAAAAATTGAACGAGCATGAAGTCAACTATGTGACCCATGATCTAGAACTGGCTGCCATAGTGCATGCCTTGAAAATGTGGAGGCATTACCTCCTGGGAAGAAAAATTGTACTTATGACAGATCACTGTGGATTGCAATACCTGCTTGATCAACCAAAGCTCAATGCTAGACAAGCTAGGTGGATGTCCCTCCTTAGCGAGTTTGATTTTGAAATCAAACACATTAAAGGAAAGGAAAATAGGGTGTCGGATGCCCTCAGCAGAAGTATGAAAACAATTCACCTAGCAGCGGTGAGCACCTGCGAGACAGATGTCAAGGAAAGAATAAAAAATGCACAAGAAATAGATCCCTTCGTCTAGACCGTGACCATGTACCTACAGCAAGAAATCGTTGGAGTAAAATATGAAGGCTACCAGATGACCAAAGGAGGTCTTCTCACTTATAGAAGCAGATTTTATATTCCAAACTGTGACGACTTGAAGAGGTTCATACTAGATGAACTACATAAAAGACCCTATTCTAGTCATCTAGGATACCAGAAGATGATCACGGCCACTAGGAGACAATTCTATTGGCCTGGAATGAAGAAAGACACAGCCAAGTACTTATCCAAATGCATAGAGTGCCAACAAGTTAAAGCAGAACACCAACACCCAGCAGGATTACTACAACCTCTACCAATCCCAGAATGGAAATGGGAAACCATATCCATGGATTTCATCACTGGATTACCAACCTCAACAAAAAAGAATGACGCCATTATGGTGGTGCTGGATAAATTGAGAAAGTCTGCTCCCTTCATCCCCATCAAGTCGACCTGCAAGGCAATCGATATCACCCAGGTATTCATGAAAGAGATATTCAAACTGCATGGTATGTCGAAAGAGATTGTGTCTAACAGAGACACGAAATTTACTTCCAAATTTTGGAAATCACTAATGGTTGGTTTAGAGACCAAGTTGTTGTTTAGCACCGCTTATCACCCTCAAACCAACAAACATACAAAATGAGTGAACCAAATACTTGAAGACATTCTAAGAATGCATGTAATGCATCAACCCAGGAAGTGGGAAGACTACCTGCCACTAGTAGAATTCGCCTACAACAACGGCTACCAAACATCCTTGAATATGAGCCCCTTCAAAGCCCTCTATGGTAGACCGTGTAACACTCCATTCAGCTGGAGTAATCCCATGAACAGGATTTCTTTTGGACCCGACATGTTGAAAGAAATGGAATAGCAGGTGACTCAGATAAAACAAAACCTGAAGGTCACCCAGAACTGACAGAAAAGTTATGTCGACCAAAAGAGATCTCCAAGAGAGTTCAAAACGGGAGACCATGTATATCTCAGAGTTAGACCCCGGAATATTTCTCTGAAAATGGGAGCTTGTTCCAAGTTGGCACCTCATTATTATGGACCCTTTGAGGTTCTAGATAGAGTGGGACCTGTACCCTATAGGCTAGCACTTCCTCCCACACTAAAAGCACATAATTTTTTCCATGTATCATTATTGAAGAAATATGTACATGATGCTAACCATATAATTGACTGGTCTATGATCCAGGTGGAACCAGAGAGATAATTTCTACCAGAACCTCAGTGCATACTGGACAGAAAGGAAACCCCACTCTGGAACCGAACCATTGCACAGGTCAAGGTGCAGTGGAGACATTTTGGCCCAGATGAGGCTACATGGGAAATGGAGGATTCCATGAGACATGCATATCTGATTTTGTTTACTTCTATACATACATGTCATGTTGATAGATAAGAACATTGAGGGCGATGTTCCTTTAAGGGGGAGGGAATTGTAACACCCTGTTTCCCCCATTTTGTAAAAATAACTATATTGGCCAAGAACTGTGGCAAACTCAAAAATGTGAATATGTGATCTGAATGGACCTTGTGAAAAAGGTCGATGAATGTGAATAATATATATTGCAGGACTGTTGAGAGGGGATATGCTGAAAAAAGAGACCATGATGGCTGAAGAAAGGTGGCGTTAACTTCCACCGAAACCAATACCGTATTTGGACTTCACTGGCTCGGAGAACCAAGAGTGGCTCGTTGGCCCAAAATAAATTACTCACAGGTTGGTAGGTAGATGGATCCTCAGGAATTAATGAGGGATGGGGGAAATGAACCGCCCATCTATAGGATCCTCAGGCCTGACCACCATGAGGGAAATCACGCCACACACAACCTCGCAAGAGGGAAATGCATGAGGAAGAAGCACGGAGGGGGAAAACGCGAGGGAAGGAGGAAGAACTCTGGAGATATGCAGAGTGAGTGATAGCAGAGAAGGGGGAGAGTAACCCTCGTTCTCGGTCACTGGCAAACCGAGATGCAGTCTCGCAGCATCATGGTCTCATCTCGGAGGTGGCTAGTGGTAAATCCATTGGGAGTCGATGAGCCTATGGTTGGGTGGAAACGAGCACCCCTCTCAGCAATTGCATCACCTCTGGTGTTATTTCTGATAAGTGTTATTTGAAGTTAATTCCATAATCACATGTTCAGTTTTATGTGCTTGTAAATAGTTCTGAATAGAAGTGTTTACCTAATGTTTGATTTGATAGAATGGATGTATGTGTATACTTTCATTCCATAGTTGTTTTCTGGACAAATGATTAAGTCTAGGACATGAGTTCGCTCCACCAAGAATTATCTTGTTTGCTTAGTTTCTCGTAATATTCTGGGAAGGCCCCTTGAGAGTACTCTTTTCCGAGAATTACCCCATAAACCTTGTAACTGTACTGAACCTTACCAAAGACTCGATTAAGATCAGGGATAATTGCCGGAGAACCGTCTGAGGGTTCATGTAATCCGGTTCTGGAACCCTTATGCAAGAAAGAGTAGCTTTCTAAGGTCTCGGGGTCATGGGAGCCTGAAGCTCCAAGAGTTTGAACTTCGTGATTCAAGCTCAGAAGGGATAGCGAGTTCAAATATAGAAATAAAATACCCCATCGCTTGGTAAATGAATGGTCAAAATCATTTCGAGAATAACCCAAGCCTGTCAACACTGACGGATCTAGAGAAGGAGAGTAGGCGTTAACACCTCTCCCTTTCATCCTTCGCAATTAGTGATGGGATCCTAGACCGTAGATCCCAGGGACCCATCGAATCTCTATAAGTCGTCTATCCTAACCTTTACTTAGGCGGGAGAGTGAACTCGACTATGTCCTGAAAGTCCCAAAGACATCGGAACCGTCCATGTTGGAGGATAGGTGGCAGAGATCTGACCATTTCGCGTATCGGGGATTCATGAGTTTGGAGGTGGAAGACCATACTCTTGGAGTCACAAAGTCCCAAGTCACGAGATAGCGATGTGATATGGGTCATTGATCAGAGAGGAAGGACATTCGTGGAATCTAACATCTCGATACATCATGTATCGGGGATTCGTGAGTTTGGAGGTGGAAGACCAAACTCTTGGAGTCACGAAGTCCCGAGTCGCGAGATCGCGATGTAATCTGGGTCATTGATCAAAGAGGAAGGACAGTCGTGGGATCTGATGTCTCGATACATCGTGTATCATGGATTCGTGAGTTTGGAGGTGGAAGACCAAGCTCTTGGAGTCACGAAATCCCAAGTCACAAGATTGCGATATGATCTGGGCCATTGATCAAAGAGGAAGGACAACCATGGGATCTGACATCTCGATACATCGCATATCAGGGATTCATGAGTTTGGAGGTGGAAGACCAAACCCTTGGATTCGCGAAGTCCCGAATAGAGAGAAGTAAGAGCAACCATTGAGCCAAGACATCCTCGCCATATCGCATATCGGGGTCTTGGAGGTTGAGGGGAATCAGTTTTGAATGTAGAAGTCACGAGCTTGCGAGTTGCAAGAGCTTGTGCAACACGTGGCACGCCCACTTGGTGGGACCCACGTGGTTGACAGGTGGTGTGACGATAAGATGCCCAGAGAAAGGGAGAAGTGGTGACAGGTGGTGGACACGTGTCATTTGAAATGGGAGTCAACATCCTCTTGATTTCTCGTACTTCAAGTTCTCGTAAGAAAGGAGCACAAAGGCCCAACAACTCAAGTCATGAAGTTGCAAGTTTCGAGAAGCCCGGAAGGATTCAAACCTTCTCTGACTTTTGCGTCTCGGAGTTTTGTAAAAGAAGGGCCCAGAGGTTCAACCTTTCAACTCGCGAACTTGCAAGTTGTGAGCAAGGCTAGTAGTTAGCCCTAGCTGGTGGTCATGCATGGAGAGCGTTAATAAGAAGGGGCCATACCATATTGGAATCTTGGGTATCAGCGATTGGTGAAGAAAATTCGAGGGTCTTCAACTCGCGATTTCGTGAGTTGTGAAAGGAACTTGCATTTAGGCGCGTATGTGGTCCTATCGAGATAGGGACTAAAGAAAGGGAGCTAGTGCTTTGTCGTTAAGCGGCGAGTAGATCTGGACAGCCAGAATCTGCGCGCCCAGATCTATGGCCAGGGTTTCATTCCGGAGCCCCCTCGCCATTCTGCCTTTAATATTGGACTCACTTGTATCGCTGAGTCACAAAACACGAAAAGGTGCCTGGTTTGTTTGGCCTATGGTCCTAACCCACGATCACAGGGAGGTGAACAGGGAAGAACTAGCCTGTGCTAGACCCCCGTAGGACTTCAGGGATTTTGTCCCTCGAGGAAAAGCGAAAATTTTATTATGTCATAGTGGGTGTGTTACATAATTCCTTCTAGAACCACAATGCATTCTAGACAAGAAAGAGATCCCACTTAGAAACAAAATCATTGCCCAAGTCAAGGTGTAGTCGAAACACTTTGGTCCAGATGAAGCCGCATGGAAATTGGAGGATGTCATGAAACATGCATACCCATTTTTTTCATTGTTGTACATAAAAACCACAGAGTTAGGTAGAACACTAGGGCGGTGTTCCTTTTAAGGGAGAGGGGATTTTAACACCCATGTTTCCCCGAAATTATAAATATTATTATTACTGCGAACAAAACTATAGACAGATATGCCATATGAATGTTGGATAGACAATGAACCCTTTCATAGAAATTAATGAATATATATTGTTATTAAATGAAAGGAAATTAGTGGCATGACTCCTGAAAGAGGGTTTCCAGATAGATCATGATGCATGAGAAGGGATGGTGGGGGAACTAGTAATGGTGAGTTGACCCCTGCTCAGACCGATACCATGTTGGATATAAATGTGCAGCTCTAGATTAGTATTCTAGCCAAAAAAAATTAATTACCATTCAAGCTGGTAGTTCAGAAGTAATCCCTCAATATTCAATGAGGGAGATGGGCAGAGTACCATCTAAAACTTCCTGACCTAACCCATGAAATATTGCTATAAAAATGCAATAAAATAGAGGAAAAATCATCGATAGAGGTTAGAAGGATAGAGAGAAGACACATCAATGGTCTAGAGGACCAATAGAGAAGAACAGGAGTGTGCGAGTCTCTCTAGTTCTGTGGAAGGGAGCTCTGAATAAACTGTTCTGATTATAGGAGTGCTTGGACAGTTTTTCTAATCAAGTTGATAAAATGAGTGGCAATGATTGAATGAGAAATCATAGTAGACTCCCTTGCTTGGTGGATAGAAAACTGGATTTCCAGGTTCCTCTAGGAAAAGGAGAGTAACATTTGTCCCTTGTTATTGTTTAGATCAAGAAGAATATCTCTCATGGCATCATGATCTAGCTAGGGGGTGGCCAGTTGAGGAATACTCCAAGAACAATTGTGCCTATGGTTGGGTGGAAAAGGGAATCTCTTTCAGCAGTTGCCAACTAAATTCCAAAGTTTCAGATAAGTGTGACTCTGAGTTTTATTTTACCTTGATTGTTTTGTTGTAATATGTAATTCATGAGCGAGATGATGGCATGATTGTCTATCTCGTTGAATGGTAGAGTTTGTGGCTCTGATGGCCTATCGGTCTAGGAAGTTTGAAGTAGAAGTTAAATCTCATGTTCTATCAATAACTTCTTGTTTAATCATATTTAGCAAAGGAGACTTGGGATTAATGGGTTTCGAAATTAATTGGCCAGAAGGTGAGTTGGACTTTGTTTGAATATGCATATGCACTAATTTCCCCAATGGAATGACCCGAGAATCGAATCCAAAAAGCCAAAGTCAGGATGGACTCTACAGGATGGTCCTGAACTCGTCAATCCCTCAATATTTCCTTCCCTACTACAGATTCCAAGTCTTGTATGCGAAAGGCACTTCCTTCAAACTATTCTTCTGAGTGACCCCAAGCTCAAGTTTGTGTGCTTAATAAAATCTCAAATATTATTCGAGAGTGTATCTCTCGGGACTTGTCGAGTCCCATATGACCAAGACCTGGAACCCTTTGCTACACCCAAAAGAAGCTAAGACCTTCAATCTTAGAGACTTCAGGGGTCAGGGGCTTTGGGATGTTGGGACCTCACAACATCCAATTTTTGTTGAAGACAACCTATTGGAATGGTGACTGGATGGTTTGACTAGCAAGTGGCGGTCTTGTACCCATTATTAGGTATTTACCTTATCATTAAACACCTACCATATTTTGACCACATGTATTCCCATCATCGTTGATCATGATCACAGATCAATGGTGTGATCCTCGTCATTATACTCTTATGGGTTCAACGGTGAGGATGCTACATAAAAAAATCCACTTGATCGAATGGCTAGTGGGAGTTTGTGACTCTATGACTTTACGACTCTTACAAGCTCCCAACCTTTCAACCTTCTGGAGTGTTACTGGTTGAAGTGGTCATGAGAGAGTGGCTACATTTTTTTGTCAGTTATTACACCCACTTATTCTATCCTTCCACTACTCTCATTTGAGCGGTTGAGAAGGATTCTGAAGGATCTTAAATCGACGATCTGTGGAACGTCGGGGATTCTCGGACTTCGGGAGTTTAGGACTTCATGGTAGAATGTAACCGAGGTGGTGCAGACCCCCTTCCCTCCAAAGGGTTGCTCAACCTCTCGGTCTTGGATCGGTTAAAATACTGAGTCGTAGCGACTCTTTAGGTCCCTTTTTCCTCCTAGTGACCACAGATATGACCATAAGTCTATCCCTTTGCAATTCAGGCTTCGGGGATATCTCGAACTCTTGCTTTAACTTCTCCCAAAATGCGCTTCTTTGAGTCTTCAAGTTTCTGACACATGTCTCTTCAAAAAATTTATCTCTGCAATGGTTTGGGTTTCACGACTTCGCAAAACTCCAGGTCTCTCACCTGCAAACCCCCAGACTTATGACTGCCAAACTCCTTAATTTTTTTCCATGTGCCCCTTTCACCATCAACGGCTAAGATCCATTCACGACTTCAGACTTCACGATTCTCCTTTCGGAAACCCTCTAAGCTTCCCGAAATCCAAAGTTTCAAACACCTTATGGCTATCCTCCACGTAGATTTCCCAGATCAGATGGTCTGGAATCAGTCGTCTCCCTCCGAGACGAATCTCTTCAACTCATTTCAGTGAAGACTCCAAGGACTTCTGTCCTTGAATTATTTCCACTTCTCTCCCTACTTCTTCGGTTTCCCCTGGTTCCTTTGAACATCTCCTTCAACACTTAGTCGAAATTTGATCTTTGCACACCTTGCAACAGATTATCTTCCACAGTCGACTCCTATGTGGATGACTTTGCACTCCTTGTAATTTTTCTCTAACCGCTTTTGTCTCTCGTGACTGGAATCACGCTACCTTTCCTAAGCTTTTGTGTCTGAAAACTCTGTCATGCACTCCTTGCAGATGTCAATTCACTCCTTGGATACATAATTTTTGTTATCCCTTATGAGATTTCGAGTTGAAACAGAATTAGTCACACACTCATTGCGGACACTATGCATGCCTTGCAGTCACTCAATGAAGATAAAAAATTGAAACTTATTCACTCTTCACAGTGACTCATACATTCAACAATGCAAATGTAGTCAGGGATTCAAGAACAAGAAATAACAGAGAATTTAAAAATAACAGAAAGTCTACCATTCACTCATTCAGATAGACACAATAACCACACACCTTTGGGACAATATTCCTTTGTTATATTCATTCAACTAAAACTTACATAGATTCATACATTGTTCTTCACTACTCCTTAACATATACATTGTGAATCGCTATCTTCTATCAGCAGCCTTCCAAAAACAAAGGCAACAACCCCCACTACTAGGCAATATTACAAAGATTTATACAAAGGGATTCTCTTCGAGCCTTTCCCTCCAACTACTCTACACTATCTTATTGGAATTAAATGCTATGAACTACTTAACATCTATTACAATAAATATTGATTCAGATAGATAAGAGTGTAAGCTCCAAATATATACTACGATCTGTCTCATAAAACAAAATACATTCCCCATCGATCTTACACAATGGCTCAACCTCCGATCATTAAAGAAGTTCATAACTCAAAACAAAACTTTGTCAGATGTTACATTAATACATTGATCTTTGAAATTCAAAATATTTCAAAATATGTGCTAGTGCGCCTAGCTGTCTCTCACTTGTGCTTTGTTGGCGATGCTCCTACATCATACTCCCTTGGCTAAAAAATTCATGGACTCGTATCTATGAGCTCTTGCACTAATCTTCCATGCTTCTAGATCTCTGCTTCACCAACCCAACTGGCATCTTCTACTGGTCGTCCTTTACACTTAACCAAATATTCAAAATACATCTTCCTTCTGGTCTTCTTACCAACTCGTCGATCTATGATCTTTTCCATCTGCAGCTTCTCAGTTACAGGCATTTTCTTTCTCCACTAGATCTCTCCTCGATCTCCTGACTCTCCAGTTCTATCTTCCCTGTATGGATACAGCTCTGAAATGTTGAGTATGGGCGATATACCCACATCTTATAGCATCTCTAACTCATAGGAATTTTCACCAAATCTCCTCAGGCTTTTACATGGTCTTATCTTTTTATACTTCATCTTATTGTATGTTCCCCTCGGGAATATTTCCTTCCTTATATGTGCTAGGACTTGATCTCCAACTTCAAATTCAAGATTTATCTTGTGTTGATCAACTCTGCACCTATACTCATTGCTGCTCCTTTTCAACTTCTCCTTGATCTGATTGTGAAGTTCCTGCATTTCTTCAGCGAAGTCTTCGGCTCCAGCACTCCTAAATTCACTCTGCTTCAAATCTCTCAATTCCAACACTCCTCTCGAATTTACTCCATACATGATTTGAAATGGAATTTTCCCAGTGCTTATGTTCATTGAGTCATTATATTCAAACTCGGATTGTGCTAGAATCTAATCCCACTGACTATGGTGTTCAGTAACCAAACTCCTCAACAAATCTCCCAAACTTTTATTCACCACTTCAGTTTGTCCATCCGTTTGTGGATGATATGCAGAACTAAATGATAGCTTTGTCCCCAAATTTTTCCACAATGCCCTCCAAAAATGACCAACAAATTTGGTATCCCTGTCTGAAACTATACTCCTGGGCAATCCATGGAGTCTCACAACTTCTCTGAAAAACAAATTCGCAACATGTGTTGCATCATTGGTCTTATGGCATGGGATAAAGTGTGTCATCTTCAAAAATTTGTCCACCACCTAAAATATGGAATCACTTCCTATGTGTTTCCTTGGCAACCCCAACACAAAATCCATGTGTGTTTCATCCCAAGGCATCTCTGGAATAGGCAATGGCTGATACAACCCAGTGTTTTTCTTCTTCCCCTTGGCATACTAACAAATCTTACAATTGTTCACAAATTTCTTCACCTCTGCTCTCATACCCGGCCAATAATATGAAATATTTAATTGGGAAAATGTTTTGTCATGGCCGAAGTGGCTGGCTAGCCCTCCACGATGCTTTTCCTTCAGCAAATTATCCATCATCGAGCATCTTGGTATGAAAAATTGGCACCCTTTGAACAACAACCCATCCTAAATCAGATATTCGACCCACTAGTTTATGTCTATGAGAACAGGATTCTCACATGCTTCATATGCCTCTCCAAACTCTGGATCATTGTGGTACATTTACTTAAGGTGGTCAAACCCCAAGGTCTTGACTTGAAATTCATGTAGAATCAAAATCCTCCTACTCAATGCATCAGCAACCTTGTTAGCATTTCCAGAAATATGTTTAATGACAAAAGTGAAATTTTGCATAAACTTTATACACTTGGTATGTCTTTGGTTTAACTTCTCCTGTCTAGTTATGAATTACAAAGCTTGATTGTCACTATAAAAAACAAAATCTTTCGGTATGAGATAGTGCCTTCACTTCTTCAAGGATTGAATTATGGCATTGAATTCTTTGTCGTATATGGAGTACTTATTTTTAGCTTCATTCATTTTCTCACTGAAATATGTAACAGGTCTATTGTCATGACTTAAGACCACTCCAATTGCAACTCCACTTGCATAACATCTCACCTGAAATGTCTTCCTGAAATACGGTAAAACCATAATCAGTTGTTCAGTTATTTTCTCCTTCAATATGTTGAAGCTTCTCTCATCCTCTTATGTCCATTTGAAATACTTGTGTCTTTTCTTCATTGTATCCATCATTTGACTGCTAATCCCGCTAAAATTCCTGATGAAATTTCAATAGAAACTTGTTAATCCATGGAATCTTATTACCTCAAAGATATTCTTCGGTGACGGCCATTCTCTGATTGCTTTCACCTTTTTGGGATCCATCTTCAATTCATTTGAAGAAATCACAAAACCCAAATATATGAGTTATGTCTTCATGAAAGAGGACTTTTTCAGATTAATCAACAACTTCTCTTGCTGGAACCTCCTCATCACCAATGTCAAATGCCTCAAGTGCTCCTCCTTAGTCATGCTAAATACCAGTATATCATCCAAATATACAATCACAAACTTACCAATGAAATATTTTAACACTTCATTCATCAGCCTCATAAAAGTACTCAGGGAATTTGTTAAGCCAAACAGCATAACAAGCCATTCATATAACCCCTAATTTGTTTTGAATGATGTTTTCCACTCATCACCTTCCCTCATCCTTATCTGGTGATATCCACTTTTCAAATCTATTTTTGAAAAATATTTATCTCCACTCAAGCAATCCATCAAATCATCCATCCTTGGTAATGGAAATATGTATCTGATGGTGATCTTGTTTATGGCCCTCGAGTCCATACACATTCTCCATCCTCCATCTTTCTTTGGACTTAATACAATCGGCACTGCACATGGACACAAAATTTCTCTTACCAAACCTTTGTCTAATAGATCTTGAACCTATCTCTTCACCTCCTTATTCTCTTGAGGTTTCAACCTGTATGTTGATTTATTCAGCAGGCTTTCTCCTGGTATCAAGTCAATGTGATGGCTAATACTTCTTATAGGTGGCAATGAGTTTGTAAAATCATCCACTACAATGTCAATAAAATTATCTAACAGTTCCTAAACTTCCTCAGGAAAATATTCCATTGAATCACTGTTAAGGATAACCCTCAGTTTCCTCACTACAACAAATTGCATCTCTTGTTCCTCCTTTACTTCATTTAGGAGTTCCTTCTATTAAGCCCTAATATTGGCTCATTACCCCTTAATTGGGGCATATTAGATTAGTAATGTTATTTTATTTATGTCGGCTTTAGGCCATTAGTTTTAATTTAGATTAGTAATGTTATTTTATTTATGTTGGCTTTAGGCCATTAGTTGTAATTATACCTCCTAGTCTCCTATATATACCAAGGAGACATTTTCATTTTGAATCATCTTGTACTTGAACATTTAAGTGAGGTAAAAGGAGGTTTCCCCCTCGAAGAGGCTTATTATCTGAAATTATCTCTTTTTCAAGGCGTTGAGTACTTTTCCTGAGGTTTTTCTATGCTATATTGATGTTTGGTTCTTAACATATGGTATCAGAGCTCAAGGTCTTGGGGTTTCGCTACTACATCAGAGACACCATGGAATTTTAGTTATAACTATTTTTCTACAATGTTTCAGAAGAAACAGCTCGGAGGATATTTAGAAGATGGATCAAGGTATGTTGGGTTAAAAATTCAGCTCCTGAGGCCTTATACTTTCGGAGATACAGCCTGTACAAGATAGGGTTCTAGAATCATCCTGAAATGAGTCATTGCGGCATTTTCGCTATAAAAAAATTTCTGTAACGTTTCAGAACCTGAACTCTAGAGGCCATTTACAGAAATTCATAATATATCTTTTGTAAAAATTTCAGCCTCTAGGTCATCTTAAATTTGTAGGTACACCCTGTGTAAGATAGGGTATCTGACTAGCCCTATTGACTAGTCTCAAGAAGGTTTTCCAGGTAAAAAAATCATAACTTCTTCCTAGAGTATCCAAATTGTGTGGGACTTGTTGCATTGGATTTTGGACAGTTTGTAGTATTTTGGGTGCAAGTTTCAAAATTTTATATCAATTATTTTGTGCAGGGCACACTATACAAGTGAGATCTCCTGGAAAGGACAAAAATCGGCAAGTTGTGGGGAAGTTACTGTAAATTCCACTTGACACATCAAATTTTGATCAGACCTGTGGCATTGCAGAGAAGAAATATCAGAGAAATACATAAGAGAAAGTTTCATACCCAGAAGAGCCAAAAATTGGGAGATACAATAGAAGAAATATTGTCTAGCAGAACCACCTCAAAATCAAGGTTCA
>ML799060.1:120253-130274 GCA_009831015.1 Picea engelmannii | reverse complement strand
ATCACATGAAACAACAAGCAGATCAACATCGTAGTGAAAGAAGTTTTGAAGTAGGGGATTGGGTATTTTTAAGACTACAACCATACAAACAGATGTTTGGTTCTTAACACCTTCCCACTCATGAGAAGTATGCTTGCGCTAGATTCATCATTCACCTCCTTTTCTTCAATTGACAGCAACATGTGTGTCCTACCATTCTTCTATAAGGTGTATGTATTCTTCCTCCCATCGTTAATAACATTCATGTCATACTCCCACAGTCTTCCCAA
Source organism: Picea engelmannii (assembly GCA_009831015.1). Taxonomy (NCBI): domain Eukaryota; kingdom Viridiplantae; phylum Streptophyta; class Pinopsida; order Pinales; family Pinaceae; genus Picea; species Picea engelmannii. The sequence continues at coordinate 130,005 of ML799060.1, read as the reverse complement.
AAAAACATGACAGACATCCATGGGAATCACATCACATAGAATCTCATCTCTATATCCTCCTATTTTAAATTCAACCAGGAATTGTTGAGTGAATGTTACCTGATGACCTTTCTACAACCATGAGACCTTATATGGAATTGGATGTGCAGTCATCTCCAGCTCTAGCTTCTCCACCATCTCCATGGATACTAATTTGTCAGTGCTTCCACTGTCAATTATCACCTTACAAACTCTATCCTTTGTTTTGCAAGTTGTTCTGAACAAATTGTTCCTATGTTCTGGTTTTTCAGTTTCTGGCTCTTGCTTCAAAAGAACCTTCTTCATAATCAAGGATTTCCCATCATCTGCACCTTCTTCCTCAACATCTCGCCTCTTCTCTTCCGAAATGTGAGCTTCACCTCCTTTTTTCCCCTCAAGACAATCCTAAGATATGTGTCTTGTTTTTCCATAGGCATAACATCTCACTTCTCCTCCTCTGCCTCTTCCTCTTCCTCTGGGAAAAGAGTTTCTACCACCACCTTGTCTTCCTCAGGAACTTCCTCCTCTCTCGGAGTAACTATGTGGTTCCTCTACCTCATATTTGGGCTTATGTGCTTTCTCCTGGGAAACTCCTATGCCTTTGTTGAAGCTTCAACCTTTATTTTGTTGACTATGTTTCCTAGCCAACTTCTCTTCTGGTTTCAGCGCAATTTGATATGCATCCTCCACTGTCCTGACTGTTGTCATAATGATTTCTTCCTAGATATCATACCTTAGTCCATTAATGTATCTGGCAACTTTTTCTTCGTCCCTCTCTCTTTGTCCAGATCTAATGTTCAATTTGTAGAAATCCTTTGTGTACTCCTTCACAATCAATCCTCTATGTCTCAAGTTCGGCATCCTCCTGAAAAGACTTATCTGGTAATCCTTGGGCATGAATTTTACCTTCAACTTAGCTACCATTTGATCCCAACTCTTGATATTTTGTTTTCCCTTGCTCCTTATGTCGGCCTGCAGTTCGTCCCACCATAGTGTTGCATGTCCTTTCAACCTAGTGACAGCATGTCTTACCTTTTTCTCTTCTTCGACATCCTCATAGTTGAAATACTTGTCGATTTCTCGCATCCAATAAAGAAATTATTATGTGTATAAATTTCCTTCATACATAGGGATGTCAATGTTTTCTCTAGCTCCCAATTTGAGAACCACTTTCAGCAAGCGTTCCTCCATAGCATTCTTAGCTACATCTTCTTCAACTTCTACTTCTTCAATTTCTGCCTCGTTGACGTCTCCATCATCAAGTGCTCTCCTTTGTGTCATATCCATGGCATCCATCCTCACACATAATTCTCTCATATCCCTTTCCATATCTCTATTGGCTACAGGCGGCTCAGCACATCTTCTAGGTGGGATTGTGTTGACGCTTTTGATACCCCTCGTTGATATCAGTGTACCTTTCTCCCTACATAAGTCAATTATGTACTCACTCTGATACCACTCCTAGCACAGACCCCCTTCCTTCCAAAGGGATACTCGACCTCCTGGTCTTGGATCGGTTAAAATAATGAGTCATAGCGACTCTTTGGGTCCCTTTCTCCTCCTAGTGACCACGACTATGACCGTGGGTCTATCCCTACACAATTCAGGCTTCGAGGATATCCTGAACTCTTACTTTAACTTCTCCTGAAACATGTTTTTCTGAGTCTTCGGGTTTCTAACACATGTCTCTTTAGATTTTTTGGCTCCACAATGGTTTGGGTTTCGCGACTTCGCGAAACTCTAGGTCTCTTGCCCACGAACCCCCAGACTTTCGAATCCTGAACTCATTAATCTGTTTCCATGTTCCCCTTTCGCGATCAACGGTTGAGACCCATTCGTGACTTCGGACTTCGTGATTCTCCTTTTGGAAAGACTCTAAGATTACCAAACTCTGAAGTTTCAAACACCTTACGTCTATCCTCCATGTATGTTTCCCATATCATATAGTCTATAATTGTTCATCTGCCTCCGATAGGGATCTCGTCCACTGATTTCAGTGAAGAGTCTAGGGACTTCTGTGCTTGAATAATTTCCACTACTCTCCCTCCTGAGATTTGCTTCTTCAGTTTCCCCTGGTTTCTCTGAACACCTCCTTCAACACTTAGTCGAAATTTGATATGTGCATGCCTTGCAACATATTCTCTTCCACAGTCGACTCCTCTGTGGATGACTTTGCAATCCTTGCAATTTTTCTCCAACCACTTTTGTCTCTTGTGACTGGAATCATGCTACCTCTCCCGATCTTTTGAGTATGAAAAATATTTCATGCACTCCTTGCAAACGTCAATGCACTCCTTGCATACATAAGTTTTGTTATCCCTTCTGATATTTTGAGTCGAAATAGACTCAGTCACACACTCCTTCCAGACATTGTGCATGCCTTGCAGTCACTCAATGAAGAGAAACAATTGAAACTTATTCACTCTTCACAGTGACTCATACATTCAAAAATGAAAATGCAGTCAGGGATTCAAGAACAAGAAATAACAGAGAATTTAAAAATAACAGAAAGTCTACCATTCACTCATTCAAATAGACACAACAACCACACGCCTTTGGGACAATATTCCTCTGTTATATTCATTCAACTAAAACTTACATACATTCATACATTGTTCTTCACTATTCCTTAACATATACACTATGAATCACTATCTTCTATCAGCAACCTTCCAACAACAAAGGAAACAACCCCCACTACTGGGAAATATTACAAATCTTTATACGAAGGGGTGCTCTTCGTGCCTTTCCCTCCAACTACTCTATGCTATGCTATCTTACAGAAACTAAATTCTATCAACTACTTAACATCTATTACAATAAATATTGAGTCAAACAGATAAGAGCGCAAGCTCCAAATCTGTACTGCGATCCATCTCATAAAATAAAATACATTCCCCATTGATATTATGCGATGGCTCAGCCTCCAATCATTAAAGAAATTCATAACTCAAAAAAAATCTTTGTCGGATGTTACATTAATACATTGATCTTTGAAATTCAAAATATTTCAAAATACATGCTAGTGCACCCAGTTGTCTCCCACTTGTGCATTGCTGGCAATGCTCCTGCATCACGGGGCTTTGGCCCGAAGGCCAAAAATTAATTACTCGGTAGGATTAAATAAATCCCATGATAAAACTTAAGTTCAGCGCGTGTGTGGGACCCTCTCCAAGAGTCTGGAACTTCAGGACTTCAGGACTCCATGGCTCCGAGAGATTTGAAGATAGGAGGATGTGGTGAATGTCGAAGCGCAGAAAATCCAAAACTCCCTCATCGAAGTGTCAAACCCTAATTGGGTGGGCCCACATATGCCATGATGGTGTGGCATGACCAGGAAGGTCCACATGGCATCGTGGAATGGGGCGCGATTCAAGGTGGGACCCACTTTCACCTTTCCAACTTTAGGCTATGGGTAAGTGCAGGTAGATGCCAACTGTTATATCTAAGGGTTGATAGGACTCCACCATAGATCATGGAGTGGTGAAAGACTTCGGGACTTCATCTCTCCAGGAAGTTTTAGACCTACGTATGAATTTCGAAGGGTCGAAGGGCCGATATCCGTGAAGACAGAGAGATACTCCCTACAACTAGCGGCCACATCATTGCTAGGGATGGTGACCCAGGTCACGGCAGTGCCATTTCATATGGTACGGGGGGAGTAAGTCCAAGTGAATTCCACGTGGAAAAGAAGATGGCCATTGGTTAATGATGTCCTGAAAAATTCAGAGGACCATAACTTTTAAAGTAGAGCTCGAGTTCAAACAAGTCCATAGTCGTTGGAAAGATCTCGATGAGCATAAGGCGATGACAACCTTATTCGAAGGATTTAGGGAGTTGTAGAAAAGAGAAAATTTATGCCCCATCCCTTAAAAGGATACTTAGGGGATCAGGTGTGTGACACAGATAGGTTGTTGTGTAGATTTTGAAATAGCTATAGGATGTATTTTGGCTCAATAGTTGTTGAAACTCCCACGTAGTTGTTGCAACTTGTCAGGGAACTATTCTATGTTGCAACTCCTTACAGCAGTTGCTACAACTCGCAAGGGAACTACTCTACGTTGCAACTCCTTATAGCAATTGTTGAAAATCATTAGGGAGCTATTCTATGTTAAAACTCTCGTTGATGCAACTCTCATTCTTTCAACTCCACCTATGTTGCAACTCACCTGAAGTATAGTTGCTACAACTCTCGTTGTTGCAGCTCCACTTGTGTTGAAAATCACTTGAAGTGTAGTTTTTGCAACTCTGCATGTGCTACAACTCATCCAAGAAACCTTGAGTCATTGGAACTATGAGCCATGTTGTCACATATTTTTCATTTATGGATTTATACAACAATATTAATCCAGGAAAATCAAAGATACATAGATAATTTTGCAAATCCAAGACAAAATATTAGTTTGAGTGGTTAACCAAGAATCTTGGAATTCTTGGGAAAAATGTCTTGGAGTTATTTATTATTTTCTAATTGTTAGCAAAATACCTTGGAGTTATTCATTAATTGATAATTGTTAGTTGGAAACTAATTACTATCTGGGAAATTGTTGTAACCACTATGTATTTATTAAACCCATAAGTGGGTTTATTTAATACCCGTTATTTCTAGTTTTCATTAAATTTATGTATAAAAGATAGCACTCTCTCCATTATTCGGGGAGAACTCTTAGAGCAATGTCTAAATGACAATGGAATAATTCATTGAGTTTTATTTCAATTGTAGTTTTATAATTTTTGTAGTGTGTGATTTAATTAATTCGATTTATTTTCCTTACATATTTATAATAGATTGATTTATTTTGATTAGCTTAATTAATTTAATTGATTTATATTGATATAGAGTGTCGTGTAACTTAGATGGTTTCTTTGATTTCCTGTTGCATAATTTAATTATGTATTCACGTAGGATTTATTTTATTTTATTTTATTTTGTAATTAGTTTATTAATTCAATTTGTTCATGTAATTTGATTACTTGTGTGAGGTTGTGTTTATATACATTTATACAATTAAGTATTCATGTCGGACTTCATTTGTTTATAAATTCATTTTAGATTGGATTGTGTTCTTTTATGCCATTGAATAATTATGCTTGACGCAGTGACTATATTTGTTGGTCTAGGTAATCACGGGGATCATCTTGACAAGGATTAGGCTATGAATTTGAGGACTTGGTTAATTTATTTTCCAGCAAGTAATTGATCAATTTACTTTAAGCATGTGTGGTTTATTTTCATCAAGCATGGTGTGTTATTTCAATTCTGCAAGAGTGATTTAGTATTTCAATTCTTCCATTAGTTTTACTACACATAGTTGGGGTTTCTTTGGGAGATAGTTGAGTCATAATCCTGATACCTACACATGTGATTTTCTTTTGAAGCAAGTGTGTGTTCCTAGAATTAGATTGTTGGGGTTGCTTCGGGAGATATTTGATTCATTCTACTAATACCTGCAACTAGTGTTTTTCATTTCTAGCATGTTTGTTTCCTTTTCAGAACGTGTGACATTTAATTTCCTGCAAGTGTGATCTTTACTTTTCTACAAAAGTGTGCTTTCAATTCCTGCAAGTGTGTATTTCTATAGAGCCTTTCCAGAGCTTTAGAATTTTTTGTACTCTAACTACAAAAGTAATCATTGATACTATGACTACAACACATGGAAATAATATGTGTTCCTACATATACAGTGCATGACAGTTCGCAAGTTCTATACGAGACCCATATTGATAATTAAATGCATAGTCTTTCTAACTATCTTCTTCAGAAATCAAGGAGGTGATTAAAAAGACCCATCATTGGGTATGAAGCAAGGAGAGGCAACGGAGCATGAAAGTTAATGGTATGATGATGTTGTGAAATGCATGAAGTATGAAGCATGCAGGTGAATTCAAAAGTAATTCGTGTATGAATATCTTATATTGGTGCCTATATAGGTCTGACCAAGTTGGTTCTCAGCTGAGGAGATTAGTGTCTCCAGTAAGTCGACGCCTACACAATATATTTCTAATTTGGTGCTCAGCTGAAGATATTGGTGTCTCTAGTAGGTTGGTGCCTACACAATATATTTTTGAGTTGGTGCTTAGTTGAATATATTGGTGTCTCTAGTAGGTTGGTGCCCACTAGCTTTGTAACAATAGGTTGGTTCCTACAATATCTTATACTAATTTTCCCCCCTTCTATCAGTATAAGAATAAGTTCAACAATTGGTATCATATAAGGTTCCTTTGTAATTATTTTAACCACTGCAAGGAATATCTCGGGAGAAAACATGGTTAGTCAAGAAGGTTTCTCCACAAACAGGGCTCCATTATTTGAGAGAAAAAACTACGCCTTCTAGAGGATAAGGATATTAACATATCTAATGGATCTTAGTTTCGATATTTGGAAATCATTTTTTATTGGTTAAATATCCCCAACAAATCCACCCAAAAATGGGATTGGGAAGAATCCTAGTGAAAATAATGCAAAATCCATGAATGACATCTTGCCTAGTCTATCAAAATTCAAGTTTGTCAAGGTGATGCATTGCGGATCGGCAAAAGGAATTTGTGACAAGATTCAAAATATCTATGAAGGTGATGACAAGGTTAATAAGGAAAATCTCCAAACTCATAGAAGATAGTTTGAGAGCCTTAAAATAAAAGATAAATAGAATATTGTAAAGTATCTTCTTTGTGTTCATGGAATTTTCAACACCGGCAAAGGACTTAGTGAATAGTTTGAAGAACCGATGATTGTACAAAAGGTCTTAAGGTCACTCCCCTTAAAATTTGATGTCAAAGTTTTCTCCATTAAAGAAATGAAGTATCTTGATTCATTAACAATGGATGAATTTCATGGGATTCTCACTGCATATTACATAAGGACAAAAAAAGAAAATACAAAATTGAAGGAAGAATATTTCAAAGCATTGAAGAAGACAAAATGACACAAATCCTATGATTTTTATAGCCATGAATCAAATACAAAAGAAGCACAATTCGTGAGAGTTGTGGAATTTTTCCCTTGTGACTTTGGGTCATTATCACAATAGAGCTTGACCATATACAAAAGAATAGAACCTACCCTCGCATACAAAACTTGTAATGAAATAACTACCTAAGGATAGAGGAGAAATAATGTCACACCTTGTATCCTATCGGTTAATTTCATTCCTCTCTCTTGAACCTCAATCTGCTCATGATCCCTCCCTAAACTAATCTGCAAAAGGAGATCAAGAAAATGTTGCAACAAGGTAGTTATAGGATCAAATTATACATGTAATATATGGATAAATTCAAATATGTGAAACAAATTGGCATACACAAGTAAATTGAATAATATCACATAAGTATGGAGGGAAAGAGAACTCTTTTATTAGAAATGGTAGAAATAAGTAGTTACAACCTAACTCCAACCGTCGGCACTACCTTGAAGCCAATCACCCAAGTTCCTCCAATGGTCCTTCAAGCATCAACTCGGTAGGATTTCCCTTCCTCAGATGACTCAATATGGATAGGAACACACCCTATAGTCACATATGAGAGAGAAAGGAGTACTGGAAAGAAAGTTCCAAAATCAAGGGGATGTTACTCAGAGGATACGGGAGATAGGGAAGCTTTCAAATTCTTCATCATAACTTCGCACCTTGGTTGTCCCCCTCATCCATGCCCCCAAATGTGCCTTTATACCATCCTCAAAGAGTTAAGGTGGTTAAATTATGTTTTGTACGAGCTCAGGGGAGGTTAGTAACAAGCCCAGCTGAAAACCCCACCCGAAAAAAGTGGAATTATTTTATTTTTCACATTTTTTAGGGCATATGTGAGTTACACACTAGCAAAGAACAAACATTTGTGGTTTTCACACTAGTGACTTGCGGATGGCAACAAAAATGTTGTTTTTTTAGATTTTTTGATGCAGGAGGATGGGATTTACATTTGCAAGCTAGGGAAAATGACTGGAGCCATCCCATAAATGCAATGGTGTGGAAACTTATGGTATAACATATGCCCCCTAATGTGTGAGGTCAGAAGGGAAAATTATAGATGAAATACATTATAAATTTGAGAGGTGAGGATGCATTGAAGTATATCCAATGAAGGTTCTCGAAGAGTTGATCCAAGAATAGAAACTGTTAGCAGAGATCAAGTAAGAGTATTATCCTCCCAATTCAAGCATACCCATGCTCAGGAGTGATGAAAGCATGGCTTCCAAATCAAGTACACTGTGGATCCATAGTATATATAAAATAATGACTAATTTCCATGGCCATGACCAATACATAGTGGATCCATGTGATATATAAATTTGCAATCATGGCCACGAGGAATACACAGTGGATCCATGCAAAAATAGATCATAGCCATGAATAGATACACAGTGGAGCTATGTCTCAAAATAAAAATCAGAGGATATATGGAGTCAATGGAGTGAACAATATTATCCTCTGCAAGTGCCAATGTATGAGGGGTAGTACAATATGTCAAGTAGGAGCATAAAAAATGTGATGCTTGTACTTCACCTGAAGTCTTCAAAATGATCTGTCGTGGTACTAGTCTACACCATGTGAATAGATGTGTTGGGGTCGAACATAGTGAGACACCATTTGATTACCGATCATTGATGTATACCATTAACAAACGTGAGATGACCCATCGATGATGATAATGGGGGTCAAGGTATCATGGTACAATCTAGCAAGTGTGAAAAAATGAGTTGATGTTGAACACCTGGTAGAATCTATCGATCACGAGACATTGATGTATTCCCGCTGTCAATAGCGAGGGAACCTACCACTGATGATTGCAATCCCCAAGGTACCAAAAATAACTACAGATCCTTGTCCCAGAGCAATATGCGTTGAATTCAATAGGAAGATATCTACTGGAAGAAAGGCATTAAGGCATCCTCCATCATCCAACACGAGGGGTAGAAGAAAGCCAAATATTTGGAAGGGCTCGGACGAACAGATTGTAAGGACCACACTGAGGTATGAATCTGGCATGTAGCATATGGAATAGTTCATGATAGAGACTCTCTGAATAGTATCCAATAATGGAGACTACTAACAAAGACTAGGAATCCACCAATGGGATCAAATGGAAATCAAGGTACCACATGAATACCTATGTGTGATGGTTGTTGTTGATGTTGAACATAATGGAAATCGCTCAGTCAACAACCAATGATGGTTTGTCATATTTTGAGTGCAAGGTCACCTATCAATAATGGAAATAGGCCCCAGGTGCAACTCTAGTTCATACTCTCAAAGTAATGTGTTAGAGTCAATAAGATCAGACCCACTAGCAAGAAGTCAATGGGGACCTTCTATACTAACACGAGTGAGATACAAAGATTCTTTTGATGATGAGATGTACTTGACTGACACAAGAAGGCCGACTTGAAAGGTCAGAGACTTTCTACAGAATGGTCGACTCAATATGAAACTTCTCTTGAACAAAATCATGACACATTATGTAACGTAGGCAGCATGGATTATAAACTAGGATACATTCATGATATAGGAGGTATCAAAAAATGCTCCATATGGTTGGAAGAATAACCAACTAGAGGAAATTATACTCAAAAACAAGAAAAGTATCCTAAAGCCATACTAAACCCAAAATATTGAGACACTAACTCAAATATTGTTTTTTTTTCAAGGGCGAAAAGACTATTTCCAACAGAAGAGATAGATGCTTTCCCCACTTCTTTTTAGTTTTTTTTTTTTTTTTTCTTTTTCATATTATTAATGCTT
>ML799060.1:96318-110515 GCA_009831015.1 Picea engelmannii | reverse complement strand
TCTCCCGATTTGGGTTTCCACGTAAAACACTGGTGTACTGTGTATGTGTGTGATTGTTTATTTATTACTTCTCATTATTGGATAATAATTCTACATTGATATAACATTTGAAGAAAAAGGATTATAATTACGTTATTATTGATACACCCCCCCTCTCAGTAATCCAACAAAAGGTTTCGAGTCACAAAGGCATAAATTGCAAGGCTAGCAACTGGTAGGAATGCATAAGAAAATGGTTCAACAATAGCAAGTTGAAGCCATCATTAGGCATAAAATCACGAGTGGTTAATATGCAATGTAATTACAACTCAACAAAATTTTCGAATCCTCGTTGGTGAATTATCTAGAAACAGATTGAGAGGAAATCATGAGGCTTCAATTCAAATACATGGTAGGACTACAGAGGGATTCCAAGCCTACAGAAAATATTGCAGCATGGGTGTCAAAATTTTCGATGAGGTACTAACTAGAACACCCATGGAGAGGTAATCTCTATCATTCATAATGACACCTTTAAATTAGCTTGAAGGTATGATGTCAAAAACAAATGGGGTGGATCCTATGGAAGATATTTGGTCAATAAAAAGAAATGCATAGTGCAGGAGGAATGGAACCTACTCTACATGCCAATAAGAAACACAATAAATTTTGAATAATCTGAAAAAAGGTTTTTATATAAGTATTATCATGTGGTAGGGGGAGTCCTATAGGTAATGGACAAAAAAATATTTCAGAGGAAGATATGCAGCTTCAATGCAAATTCATGGCGGGACTAAAAAGGACTCTCGAGCTTAATAGAAAACTTGCATCATTAGCACCATAATACAAATAATTTTTAAACTAGGATGCCCATGGAAGGTAGGCCCACATGAATTACGACACTTCTAAACAGCAGAGAAGGTTCTGTGTCGCAACTCAGTGGGGTCGATCCTAAGGAAAAATGAAACAGGAAATGGATAATGCAAAAATGCATGAAGGGGAAAATCTAACCTATATGCCAGTTTCGATATCATTACCTGTCAGAAAGGATTGACATGGAATGAAAAGGAACCAAAGAAAATGTCTCCAAAGTCCTATATATAAGACCAAAAACACTTGCCCATAAGTTAATAAGTCCAATATATAAACCTCTGATAAACAAAAGTAGTATGGGGTACAGAACTTGAAAACAAAAAACCCTAAAAGTACAATATGCACAGAGGATCGCACAGCCTTACGACTTATGCAAAGTAGTTTTCCAGGTAGAACCTATTGCTAGGCTCAGGCCAATGGATTCTTTGGTAACCATCCTATAAAGTTTCTAGTTCAGGAGGAGGTCAAATATCCATAATCATAGCTTCAAGGATAGTCTTATCTGAAGGCAACTCAACATCCATGAAACCAAGGCTCGACAACACACAAATACTAGGACTTGAGGTATTACAAACAGTAAGATAAAACTCAAGAGGAAATGTCAAATTACTCGGACCAAGAGGGAAAAGAAAAGGCTTACATGCCCCCATTGGATAAAACACCTAATCAATTGTTGAGACGTTGTCTTGAGAAGGTGAACATAATTGTAAATATCCTTTCTCAGAAGCAATTGAAGATCGAGGATAAGACACCACATAATTCACCTGTGGCAGAGAAGAGTCTACTCAAAACCTAGGAACACACAAAGGGGAAACCTAAGCTGAAAACGAGCTAGGATGGTTATTATCAAATGAAATTTGATCAATAGTGACAATGATTTTGTTGTGAGGGAAATGCATCACACGAAATAGTGTAGAAACCATAGCCTTCATAGCATAAACATAATCGCACCAAAGAAGCATATTAAAGTCTAAAGGGCTTGGCACCACTAAAAGATCAACTAGAATAGTCTTCCCACCTAACATGATAGGAAACTAAGGAATAATCCTTAGACATTCACTAGGTTTTCTATCGAAATATAGCATCTCACTGGTAGCTAACACAAGCTTGGTAGAACCCAAATCTTTCCAAGTAGAGGAGGATAAAATAATTGCAGAGGATTCTTCATCTACATCACATCGATGAATGCCTTTCAACATATATTCAACTAGAAAATTTATCTAGAAAGGTGGAGAAGAAGGAAGGAGAGGCTCTACAAGATCATTCCAATCAAAAGAAACTATCCTAGGACTTGGAGGGAGCATACTCAAAGAGAGTGGAATTCCCCCTTGTTCAGAAGGTATTGTACTAGAAATTCTAAAGATATAGTCAAAATACGCATCAATCCTTGAAAGAAGAGTGGGATCGACTGACGATTGCATCAGCTCGATCACTTTGGAATACTAGTCACTCTCCAAGAGAAGAGTGGGATCGATCGAAGATTGCATCAACATGACCACTTCCTCAACCACTGGTTGAAAAGGATGTGAGAAAACATGGTCAAGAGATGCATAACCCCCAAAAATGAGACTAGTATCATCCGAATATGGGATCAGCGCAGTCACTTTGGAAGATTGATCACTCTCCAAGAGAAGAGTTGGATGGGTCAAAGATTGCATCGGTGCAACCACTTCCTCAACCAATGGCTGAAAAGGATGCGAGACAACATGGTCAATAGATGCATCATCCCCCAAAATGAGAGTGGTGTTGGTTGAAGATTCCATCAGCATGATCACTTCATCAACCAATGATTGAATATATTTTTGGGAATCTAAAGACGGGACGGAGCTAGAAGGGCCTTTAGACAAGGACCATGCTCTTCGTACTACAGCAATAGCACAGCACAAATGAGTAAGTTGATCTCGCTTGCAAATATTACAAGGGAATGTGGGCTTATGTCCTATATGTCTAGGCTTCTCAACCATATCAATGTCCCCAGCATGACTTGTAGTGGCTTGTGGGTTTCCCCTAACATGACTTGCAGTGGCTAGGGTTTGATCTCCAACATGACTTGCAGAGGTTGGTGATGTTTATCCAATATGACCACTAGTGAATAGACGTTTTCTCCCATCATGACTCTCAGAGGCTGGTTACTTGTCCTCAAGATGACTCACAGGGGTTGTTAACCTATATTCAACATGACTCATAGAGGTTGGTGAACTAATGCCAGTATGACTCGCAGTGACTAGACTCGTGCTTCCAGTATGACTCGTAGTGGCTAGTTGCTTTCCCCCAGCATGACTCGCAGAGGCTAGTGACCTATCTTCAACATGACTCGTAGAGGTTGGTGAACTAATGCCATTATGATTCACAATGACTGGACTCGTGCTTCCATCACGATCTGCAGTGGCTAGTTTCTTTCCCTCGGCATGACTTACGGAGGTTGGTGACCTATATCCAACATGACTCGTAGAGGTTGGTGAACTAATTCCAGTATGAATCGTAATGATTGGACTCATGCTTCCATCATGGATCACAGCGGTTGGTGTCTTGCCCCCAACATGAGTAACAGAGGCTGGTGACAGGTCTCCAATGTGACTAGCAAAAGGTAGGTGACTTTTTCATCTTACTCTTCCTCTTCCTATTCCTTTTATACTTCTAGTTAATAGTAGAAATACTTTCACCGGAAGAGGGGGGAGGAGAAGGAGTAACCTTCTCGTATGTAGAAGGTGTAGGATCAAAATCTATATGATGCCCCTGACATAAGGTGCTTATATGAGAAGCATCAAGAGCATTCAGGACATTCATATTGGTCCACAACCAAATTTGTATCCCTACATTCAACCTAGGAATGTTCAAAGTGGCCATCAAGGGGGCACCAACATTTCCAAAGAAAGGAAAAGCACAAGAATTCCCTTGGGTAGGGGTTCCTTGGTTGGTATCCTCAAGAACCTTGGCCATGACTTTCTTATGCACAGGTTTGTCCCTTACAAGATTCTTCGTGTCCATAAAAGTCTCACGCCCTGACTCTAGTGAACTAGTGGTATAAAAAACCATGCCTTCTAAGAGGCGTCTCCACACTTTTAAGAGAAAGACCAAGGGTCCTTCCCGACCAGCGGAGCGATTAGTTGACCACCTTGAATCAATGATCCAAAAGCGGTGATACTGAAATAACCCAAGGCCAACTATATAAAGAATCACTCCCCTAAAAGGTCCTAAGAGAAACATCGCAAGCAAACAACATTTCCAAATCTTCATACCAGGTGGATGAGGTCTTCAAACCAAAGCAATGAAAAAGTGGAAAGGGACCTTTTGCATGAAGGCACAAATTGATTAAGTCCCATGAACTAGTGAAATAAGGAGTGAGAATCAGGTATCCCAACCTCCATTGATCAGCCTTATCCGGTGCAAGAACCCACGCTTTGCAGGGCACCCTCCAACAGTACTGAAAAGTGTGATATGAAATATGCCTCAGGTACCATGGAAAACCCTCGCAGTCACCTCTGAGATCCCTAAGAAAAGAAACTAAGGTTACCAACTCACAGTCAACGTCTTGGGGTTACATTCGACAATCGAGATCAAACGTATGGCCAGGGTAACTAAGCCTAAAACTCTTCCAGAGGACTAATTCCATATGAGTGAGTATCACTTCAAGAAAATCCCATAATATACAATCTCTCCACTACACTCAATTAAGCTTTGGAGGGGATATCTCCTTAGCTCTCCTTTAAATGACCTCGTGTTTGACTCCTATTTTAGAGGAGATTCTTGGATATACTTACAAAATAGTTGGATTTGAGACTCTCCCTATCTCAGACTCCTATGTTTATTTTCTGGCCTTCGATAAATTAACTCTCCAACCTAAACCAATGCCCTAACCCTAAACTTGTTTGTGAACGCTATAAACAAAGTCTAGTAAATTTTAAGTTTAGTGTTCAATTTAGCAGATGTTTTCACTCAAAGGGTATGGAGTGAAACTGATGTTGTTTGAGACTCTTGCAAAAAATGAAATTTATAAGAACATTGGTAAAGAAAACTTTACACTAATTCTTCAATGAAAAAGAGTTTCAAAAAAGAAAATGCATGAACAATCCTTCAAACCTTGAAATGAAATTTTTCCCTATGCTAGTATCTTTTTCTTTTTCAAACAGCAATGCAAACAATGAAAATAAATAAACAGACCTAACTATCCTAAATACCTGAGTGCTAGTAAGTAAATTATTTTCTTGTAATGTTCGGAGACAAGGGAATCGGAGAAGAATGACCAGCAAGCAAGTAGTTTTTTATTTTATGTTACTAAAAGAAATTAAATGAAAATGAGATGCAATTTTTTCTTTTTATTTTGTGAACACAAGTAAGAAGGTAAAGAGAAATAAAGTGAACATTCAAGAATCACTGAAACACAACAATCAAACCATAAACTCATCCCAACTACACACACTTGACCTTTTGATCAACCTAAAGAACCTTACAATCAAAAGACTAACCTAACTAGAAGAGAGATTGTTTAGATGATTTGAGAGTTTTCAGAGACTTAACCAAGCAATCAAAGGAAAAATAAAACCCAGGAGGATCAGATTACACCTAAAAAACAACCGGACCCTCCTTGAACCGAGAGAAAGGATAAAAACTTCCAATTCTTACACAAATCCACGACTGTGTACACTAGGACTCCCAGATATCCTTGAGTCATACAAAGGCAAATAGTGAATATATGTGACTCATAGAGGGACAAAGTGTGGATACAACAATAAAATTTGAAAAATAAAAAATCCAATCCAGAAGGAGGCTTCCAAAAACTTTGGACAAAATTTCTAGATGGAAAATGCTTTGAAAATAAAATCCAGAAAACAAAAAAAAATTACAAAAACTAAGACAACACAAAAAACCCTAAGACAGACGCAAACTAGGAGAATATATCCCCAGTATGGTCACCAATTCTGTTATGGGATTTTCCCCTATGACTTTGGGTCATATCACAGCAGAGCTTGACCATATACAAAAGACAGAACCTACCCTCACATACAAAACTTGCAATGAAATAACTACCTAAGGATAGAGGAGAAAGAATATCACACCTTGTATCCTATCGGTTGATGGCGTTCCTCTCTCTTAACCCTCGATCCACTCCTAGTTCCTACCTGGACTAATATTCAAAAGGAGAGCAAGAAAATGTTGCAACAAGGTAGTTATAGGATCAAATTATACATGTAATATATGGATAAATTCAAATATGTGAAACAAATTGACATACATAAGTAAATTGAACAATATCACATAAGTATGGAGGGAAAGAGAACTCTTTTATCAGAAATGTTAGAAATGACTCATTACAACTTGAATCCAACCATCGACACTACCTCAAAGCCAACCGCCCAGGTTCCTCCAATGGTCCTTCAAGCATCAACTCAGCAGGATTTCCCTTCGCCGGATGACTCAAGATGGATAGGAACGCACCATATAGTCACATAGGAGAGAGAAAGGAGTATTGGAAAGAAAGTTCCAGAATCAAGGGGATGTTACTCAGAGGATAGGGGAGATAGGGAAGCTTGCAAGTTCTTTTATTTTTCACATTTTTTAGGGCATCTGCAAATTTCACATTATAAAGGTGCGGACATCTGTGGTTTGCACACTAGTGACCCATGGATGGCAACAAAAACGTTTTTATTTTAGATGATTTGATGCAAGAGGATGGGATTTACATTTTCAAGCTAGGGAAAATGATTGATCCATCACACAAATGCAATGGTGTGGCAAATTGTGGTATAACAGTGAGAAATCTAAAAAGAGGATCTGTAAAATACAAAGGTAAGCTACCCTTCAAATGTTTTAATTGTGGTAGAGTAGGACATTTTTTGTTAAATCTCCATATCAAAAGGGGTAAGATAGTGGTGATGAATATAGTAATGATTAATAAGAACATAACAATAAAAGAAAAACATACAAACAAGAAAGAGGAAAATATATTAAAAAGAATAGTTTTTATTCTAGAAAGGACAGTAGCTCGTTTGAAGAAAGTGATGGATATGTTTATGATATTAACAAAGAATAATTCATATTCATAGCCATAGATACAAAGTATACTAATATAGAAAATGAAGACAATTATAAATACAAATCATATTCATAAGAATACATTGATGGGGAAGTGAATCTTGAAGCAGAACTCGTTAGTTCCTTACAAGAAATAGACAAACTCGGTGGAAAGAATAAAAAGTAGAAAGAGAAATTGCAGAAATATGAAAAGAAGGGTTATGATCTTGATGAAGTAGAAAAAAAAATAGTATCTTAAAGACTCAAATAGAAGAGGAAAAAAGGATAGAAGAAGTGGTGAGAAGTCAGCGAAAAGAAAAGAAAGGAAATTGCGAGAAGCTAGACGTTGAAATCATTTCCTTAAGAAAGGAACTAGAGAAAAAAAATTATTATTTGAGTAAAAACTTGAAGTTTGGAAAAATTATTGAAATATTAGATGATATTGTCAATTACCAAAGGTCACCATTCATCAAGACATGTCTTGGCTACAACGAAAAACAAAAGATCCTCGAGGGAGATGCAATCACTAAGGTCATAAAGCCATCAAAAAAGGAAAATGAACAAAAGCCTAAAATCTATGCTAATATTCTCAAAGGATCCATCAACAATGAAATTAGCAGCAATAAAGGAAATGATGACTAGCATAAACCTAATTATTCTCACAAGAACATCAAGAATGAGTTCAAAATAGTTGTTCCACCAAGAATACCTTTCACAACCTGGTACCAAAATCTATTTCTTGGCTCTTGTTTTTGTTGCAATACTTTTGTTCATAAAGCACTAGATTGTAGAGCTTATGCAAGAAGTGATCATGTGAGAGATAGAAATAGAGGNAAAAAAAAAAAAAAAAAAAAAAACATAATTTCTCATGGGTTTGTTGATAGAAACTACAATTCATTTGCTCCCCTACTTGATTACAATATTGAATGTTATAATTGCAATAACTATGGGCATATAGCACATCACTGTAGAAGCAACATAATAAAGTCCCCTAAACCAAATAGGGAAGAATATGTTCTTACCAAGAATAGATAAGAACACACAAAGGTTTGGAAAAGGAAGGAAGAAGAACCAAAGAAGGAAGAATGTGGACTTGCAATGTATGCTCAAGACAAAGGAAGCTAATGTTACATTGATAGTGGATGTTTAAAACACATGACAAGGGATCATAAAAAAACAATCACCCTAAAGGAAGAAAAAGGACGCAGTGTTACCTTTGGGGATAATGATTCTGCAAGGATAGTTGGAAAAGGTATCATTAGTCTTGATAATGGAAAGACTAAAACACAGAATGTCTTGTGTGTTTAAGGGTTAAAACACAATCTTTTAAGTGTCAATCAAATGCGTTATCAAGGTTACAACCTCACGTTTCATTCTAAAGGATGTGACATAAGGAAATCAGGTTCAGGAATATTAGTGTAAAATGCAAACATAACCTTGAGCAATGTATATGTTATCGATGAAGTCAAAGGAGAAAATTGTTGTATGGGACAAGTAAATGAAAGCTAGAATACATTTCCACCAAAGAACAACTTGCAGATATTTTTACCAAACCTGTTCCCAGAGACACATTTGAATAACTCATACAGAAGTTAGGAGTGATATCCCTCTCATCTCGTCAATAAAAGGAAGCACAAGCTCATGGGGAGCATCCCTTTGTCATTAATGTCAAAGGGGGAGAAGTTGCAGACATAAGAAGAATGGAAGACACAAGGAGAGTCGTAGAGAAGGGCAGTATTATAGAATTAATTAAGGGTTTCCATCAAGGACAAAGGGGGAGATTGTTGGAATTTTTTTTATCACTGACGTCAAATATAGGGGGAGACTACAGATGTCCAAGATAAAAATTTCAAGATGGATATTGTTGGAAATATTGTTTTTTGTATTTTTTATGCTCAGTTTGGATACCTTATCTTTGAAGGCATTTTTAATTTGAATATCTAACTCAAATGGAAGCATAGGATATATTGTTGAAAATTTTATTATGGTACCTTTCCAACGGTATATGGCACTCCCTCTAACTCCATAGGAATGAGAATATATGAAATATTATGTCAGGCCGGCCCAGCCAGTTTTACAGGTCCGCCCAGCTAATTTTACAAGTTAGCCCCATAATTGAATGTAGAAACACTATAAATATAGGATAAATGTGCACATTTTAAGAGTATACAAGCAATAATAGAAATTACATTTGAGCGGAAGAGTTTTGAGGTGTGCAAGAGGAGATGGGGAGTATTCTTGGGGTCTAAAGGTGCACAAGAGGAGTTTTCTTCAAAGTTTTAAAGGTGCACTATAAAGGACTAAGGTCTAATATAATGAAAATTACATTAGTTTGAGGTTGTTATGCTATAGTCTATAATTATATTGTGGGAATGATGTTATGTGGTTCGCTAGGGCATGAAGGCTAAATATGACTAGGGTTTGAAGCTATGTCTGGGGTATGAAGCAAGGAGAAGTGTTGGAGCATGAAAGTTAAGGGATTGATGATGTTGTGAAATGCATGAATTATGAATCATGTAGGTGAAGTCATAAGTACTTTGTGTATGAATATCTTATATTGGTGCCTATATAGGTCTTACTAATTTGGTGCTCAGTTGAGGAGATTGGTGTCTCCAGTAGGTTGGTGCCTACACAATATCTTGTTGAGTTGGTTCTCATACAAAGAGATTGGTGTCTCTCGTCGGTTGGTTCCTACATAACATCTTGTTGATTTGGTGCTCAATTGAAGAGATTGGTGTCTCTAATAGGTTGGTTCCTACAATATTTGTAACAGTGGGTTGGTGCCTACAGGAATTTATAAAGATAAGTTTTTGTGGTTTTCTCCTACAAGGGTTTCCAAATTAAACTATGTGTATTATGATTTGATTTTACATAAAGTTATTGTTTTAAATATAATGAATTATTAATGAATACTCATTTTTAAAGTAAAAATTATCCTATACCGATCCACCCCCCCCCCTCCCCTTCTCAGCATAAGCATAAGTTCAATAGCCACTTTCTTGCCTGATCTCTTCCATCCATAGAACTAAGGTACTTCTTCAAAGCTATTAGTAGAGAGAGAAAGAGAAACACGGGATCAAAGGACCCTCCCAAGGAGTGTGTTGGAGCTCAGATGAATCTAGATACTCTCCCTAAGTGTTGTTAAAGGCCCATCCATTGGCATAAAAGAGTTATTGTATTGGTTTCATATTTGTATCTCAGTTATCAATTTAAATCCCATGCCTACTATGTTGTTTTTCATAGGTTGGAATAGTATTTTCAATAGCCTAGCTACTATAAGGGTGATTTTATTCACCTCTATAGAAAATCAACCCGAACAATGGCCATAGAAAAAATATAGGTTAGAGAGGAGAGTTATACACATATTTAAGGAATAACCTTGAATAAAAGTGCTAATTAATTACCTCCTAACAAAAAAATAGTCAAAAATTTACACCCATAGATGTTGAGGCTACAATATTTAGCATTATGCTTGAAATCATTTACTTTACATGTTGACTTTTTACTCCATAGCATTTTCATAAACTAGTTCTAGTAAGAAATTACTATCTTGCCAGTATACTTTCCATAACACAACCTCTCAAAACAAAATATCAAAACCTCTGCTAACAATTTAGTATAAGTAGAAATGTTCCTAGAAATATGATACCACTATTGATGGTAGACTTGTGAACAGACAAATCATTAATCATAAGTGTAACACACAAGGTAGCATAAGTTACTTTGTTTTCTCTTTTATTTTTTTGAAATCCATCTCTTCTAGTGTTACCTTGAATGTAATTATGACCCTTGATTACTTGCAAATGGATAAGAAATTAAAATCTTTTCAGTATGTCTTCCATAACACAACCTCTCAAAAAAATATCAAAACCTCTGCTAACAGTTTTGTATAAGGATAAATGTTCTTATAAATATGATACCACTATTGATGGTAGACTTGTGAACAGATAAATCATTAATCATAAGTGTAACGCACAAGGTAGCATAAGTTACTTTGTTTTCTCTTTCATTTTTTTTTTAATTTGTCTCTTCTAGTGTTGCCTTGAATGTAATCATGACCCTTGATTGCTTGTAAATGGATTTGAATTGGCAATTCCATTATCCAGATATCTTATACCCCATTTTCCCTCTAATTCTAGAGGTTCAATCACTTGAATGCCTCCATCAACCAACCAAATAACAAAATTAGGTTTTGATGGATGTGTAGCAATCACAAGCAAATAGGCATTTCCAGTGTGCATATAAAGCAACACAAATCCATTAGAAAATGTTACTCTTATATGGAAATTACATTGAAGTTTTGAATTGTATTGTGAGATAGCTAAGCTATTAACCTACTCAATCTTAACTGTATATATAAGGAAGGTGCAATACAATAATTTGGCCTCAATATTTCTGAATCAAATACTCCAACATCACCATAAATGAAGCTAACATATATTAGAAGGTTGTCACATGATTATGTTTCATTTGAAAATGGTGCAGACAATGAATCATGGGGTGTCCACTACAATGCATACATGTACAAACATCGTGCATCATAAAGACAAAATGCATTTCTACCTTTTTTTCAATGAATCCAAAAAACTCAAATCTGGGAATAAACCATAATCTACTTTCACATGTTAGAGAAGAGGTAAAGACAGGTAAAGGAGTAGAGGTGTTGGAGTAGATTCCAAACCATGTAGCTTTGGTTTGTGGTTTATTTTCATGTTTCCATGTAGGTC
Organism: Picea engelmannii; assembly: GCA_009831015.1. Taxonomy (NCBI): domain Eukaryota; kingdom Viridiplantae; phylum Streptophyta; class Pinopsida; order Pinales; family Pinaceae; genus Picea; species Picea engelmannii. The sequence goes on along the minus strand of ML799060.1, from coordinate 98,924 downwards.
TTGTAGAGGAGGGCCAACAATATTTCCATTATATGAGTCATAATTACAACATCAAACCAACAATTGAGCACTATGTTCATGATGGTTGACCCTATTTCCCACCTTGGGCACCTAGATGAGACACAATATTTCAATAATGAAATGACCATAAAGATTAATGTGATTATGTGGGTATTTTTATTGATGATTGTGGAACATATAACATTGTAGACTGTTACCCTCAAAATACAAGGCATTTTGAGACTTTTTTCCAATAGGGCAAATCTAATGGTTAAATTTGGTTGAAGGATCATGATATATTACTTTTTCAAAACCACCTAAGGTCACACCTACAAATTTGAGGGATCAAACCTGGAGGTTTGTTGTAGTGGTAGTTTCATACCTATGATATTTTGGAGGGATTTTCTCATGAGGATCACAAATTTATAAAATAGGAAATAAATACCAATAAGAATTCCTAAAGCCAATGTTGAATCCAACCTTGGATTTAACAAGAAATATGATATTTGTGATACTTGCATAATTCCCCAAGTTATGGGAAATAAATGTGTGTTGCTTAGTTCTTGAGAAAGATCAGTCATGTCCCATATGAAAATATATTGAAGAGTGTATAAATTTGTGTCATGTGTTCATTACAAAACCATGAATAATACATGAAGCATCAAAGAAAATTCAAAAATTGGAAACAGATAGTGTATGATGATCTAAGAATCTATGGCTTTGAAGAAACCAATGATCCAAATTAAGCTTGTGTTAAAAAATATGGAATTCCTTGTAGGTGATCACGATACAGAGCTATCATTTAGTTTATGGAAATAGATACAACCATCATTCACCCATTGTTTCCCATTGTTTCTAGATTCTTGTTTTACAACATGTTTATAATTTGGGATTGTCTTGGTTCCCCTCTAAGTTTTGAGGATATACTATTTGAGATAGAAAAAATCCTACACTTAAGATCACAAAATAAATAACTATGGAAAAGAAACCATGTTGAAAAGATGTTATCAAAGGATATTGCACTCTTTGAATTCATTTGAAAATTCCATGAAGAAAATCTTTCATGCCTCCAAAAATCTAGACACCCACAATAAATTATATATTAATCACTACTTTAGCTATGACATATTTTATGAAACCTAATAGACTCACAAGCCTATTGTAGTTATTAACAAACCTATCAAAAAAATGATAGCTCTACAATTTAAACTCGTTATATGATGAAGTTTTGGGTTATTCCTCACTTAAGATCTCTTGAACGGGTTTGGAATTTCTTACTTGAAATATCAGAAACAATATTTTCTAAGATAAATAATAGCTAGCAATGCCATCTTGTATCTCCCTAGGTTGTAATGTAGGATTGTAGATTTACTTAACCCTAGAAAAAGTTTTTAGGGCATGTCCCATGCATAAAACTTAAACCACTACTCAAGCCCTAAAAAGGGAATATTTTTCTTACATGAAAAATATTTTCCTTAAGTCAATGAAGGAGAACCCCATAGATTTAAATCATGTCAGAAGGCATGTCTCATGGTTGAAAACTAGGTACATATGCCTAGACCAATGATTTTTGGGATAATAAAACATGTTTCACCCAAAATAATTATATAGACCTTGTATAAGGAAACATTTGGATATGATAGATTTTTTTATCTATTTCAACATTTTGGCATAATGATGGTGGGTATCATGGATATCTGTTTCTTAAGACCAAACAAATATTGAAGTTAGGCATAGATCACGTATTTTAGGCCTCATGGTCGACGCACAAGGTTGCAAACCAATACATATACCCTAAAAAGGATTCATTGGACTACAAAGGGGTATATGGATTGAAATTAGAGTTTTGGTTACAATATGGATGTGTAAAGTGGAATGGCCATGCTTAGGTTAAAAAATCAAGAACCTAGGCCTTGGATAATTCTTCTAAAGTTTATTTCACGTACATCGGGCCATAAACCACCACATAAACCTTGTAAATAAATTTTTGGGGTACTAGGGAAATTTGGGAATTAATTCAAAGTTTTAATTAATAAATATACATATGGTGGCCCAACTCATTTTTCAGGGAAACAAAGGAAGGTATCCTTAGTGCTTATTGTTGACAAATAGGGTCTTAATCATAGAAAAGTAATTATTGGACTATGAGGGATATATTGGATCAAATTTGAAGTTTTGGGACAAAAGGGATGGGTATCATAGACCATGGTATGTTTTGACACTGAAAGGTAAAAGATTTTGGCTCTAAATTATATATTTAGATCCTCATTATGTATATTCATGACATATTTATATATTGGGAAATTATATACTCATAACCTAACTAGGGAATGATTGAGGAACTACTAAGCATAAATATGGATGATATGCAATGATTAAGGATTTATAAAACTTACTTAGATATGTGTAAATCATAATCAATATTTATATTTATAAAGTTTAATTAGGTATTTATAAATTTTATTTAGGAATGTATGGTATAACATAATTAAGAATAATTAAGAAATTATTATTATTATTATTATTATTATTATTATTATTATTATTATTATTATTATTATTATTATTATTATTATTATTATTATTATTATTATTATTATTATTAT
>ML799060.1:80344-96268 GCA_009831015.1 Picea engelmannii | reverse complement strand
TGAGTTGGTAATGTTTATTGACATTAGAGTGCATGTTAATCCATATGTAAAGGATATAGGTCATTTCCAGCCTTTTGTATATGGAATAATGGAACCATTAATACTTTTCAGAGATATTAGTTGGTGCATTATAAAATACACCATATATAGTGATGGAGAATATTCTATTAACAACGCAGTAGGGAAATTAAGGCATTATTTGATGTGAAAGGAAAAAATTATTGAATCATGTTATAAATATGTAATAGGCCTAGAGGGTGATATGTCAACATATATTCCTATAGGCTAACATCTCATTTTATAGGCTTATTACAACCTAAAAGTATGTAGGTTGATATGTTAATGTATAATCCTATATGCTAAGAGGTCAACCTACAAGCTTGTAGGTCTATCGGATGAAATGTCAACCTATAGGCTTCTAGGTATGTAGGTTCTAATGTCATCATATAGGATTTTAGGTTGACATCTTAGCCTACGGGCTATTAAGTTAACATTACGGACTATAAACCTACAAGATTATAGGTTGTAATATCAACCTACAGGACTATAGGATGACATTACAGTCTACAAACCTACAATATTGTAGGATGTAATGCCATCCTACATGCTTGTAGGTTGAGATATCGATCTATAGGCCTATAGGATAAAATTACATCATATAGGTCTATAGGTTGTAATGTTAGCCTATAGTCTTGTAGATTGAGATCTTAGCCTACATACTCAAAAAAAAAACTTAAAATTGACTCTAGATTTGTGAAATCATCAAAGAGGGTCCTAGATAATTGTTTATAGAGAATAAACTCCTATGGTCTGGGTTAATAACCAAAATATGGAAATTACCCCAAGGCCAACCTCTAACTAACACAAGTAGAAAAAGACAGTTAACTAATAACTACTATAAGAAAAAATAATACCTACTTGTAGTCCAATCATCTGATGGAGACCTCTTTTGAGGAATCTCCTTCAATTATTTTCACTCCAATCACTTTCTTCTCCAAACTGCAGTCACAAAGAAATAGAGTTGTAAGTAGGTAGTTATAATAACTAAATTTAAATACTTATAAGTACTAATAGTTGGGATGTCAGTGTCCAAATAAATTAAATGCATATAAAAACTATAAAAGTAAATGCATTTCATAAAATTGGACGAGAAAGAGAGCTCTCATTATAATTGAAACAACAAATGATGACTACAAATATCACCAGTTGTAGTTGTGGCACTGCCCCGGAACCAATGTCCATATTCCTCTGTCTGGGCCACTTAAGGAGCCTCACACCTCATAGATCCTCACTCTGAGCAAGTCAAAAAAGAGAAGGCTAGAAATAGGGGTTTCCAGGACTGAAAGAAGGGAATTCTTAAAAACCATGAGAAGGGGCTTGTAGACTTAGCATAATTTTTTCAGCATAATGATACTATTTGGAATGCTTCCTCTCCTCTACCCCTTGGCATCAATTTATACTCCAATAAATTGGTTAGAGTAGTTATAGACAGAAAATAAGAGGTTAGGAACCTGTGAACAAGCGTATAAAAAGTTGCATAAATGCATGATACAAGAACATAGGGAGCATATGACTATCAAAATGGGTTTTTTAAAGTATTTTGAGGAGGAACTAAGGGGGATTTTTTCTTGGAGTAGGAAAGGGATTAAAAAATTAGGAAAATCATGTGCATCCATGTTGTGAGGTGGAAAAATATGTTATAATTATAATGCATTGAATAACAAATAAATCACTTGTCATTTATTGCAACTGGAAGCTATAGTTGGAATGTGCCCACTTAATCCATTGACCGTACCCTATAGATGCAAAAGGTCATACAAACAACTAATGTTGTGTGGAAATTATTGTTCAAGGTTATTCTCTAGGAGAACATTTTTTTAGAGAATTAAGGTTACAATTTATGAAGGAAAGTATCAATTGAGATAGTATCAGTTGAGTTAATAACACCAAAAAACTAATATATTAATCTGAATATCTTTATCAGAAGAAAATAAATCACTAGAAGAAGTCCTGTATATTTTTTTATGGCTTCATTGTTATAGTAGCAAAACTTTCTCCAATGGAGACAAGAGCTGAAACTATAATTGAGAGATGATGGTCTAGGAATTGTGTATGCATTTTTCGTAATATATTGGGATTATTAGTTGTTATAGGTTTCTAAATTGTGTCAGATTTGGTACACTCATGTTTGGTTCATAGAATCTATTATGATCTCTCATAGTACAAAAGAATAAAAATCTACAAAAACAAGAACATGCCTCTTCAAATGAAATCCAACTAATTTCTGGCAGGTTTTAGGTTTTAGATGATGAGTTGCGTAAAACTTTTTAAATGACATATTTTTTCCTAATACATTATCATTTAGGAGTGGAAGACAGATATATGGATGGAAACATCTTTATTCATTATATTAATAATGCAGAAGAGCTACTAAAAAGTTTAATGTGGTTGGCATTCGCAACTCCAATAGAACAATAATTTAGTTTTTGTATTTCCTAGTATAATGTTTTAAAAACTTTGACATAAAAAATTAAAATAACACTTGTCAACAAAAACATGCAAGATTCTACCATAAGTTTCCATGCACTACTAAGTAATATTCTACCAGCGAGTGAAAAAATGTAAGCAATATGTATGATTTTAGTGTTTTAGACCCTATATCTCGATATTTGAACTATTTGGTTGTAAGTTGTTCCCTGTTCAATATTTCCACAAGGGTTTCATCTGTGAAAAAAATCGATAATTATTACACAACATTATTGAGAATAAATGTCATTAGAATGGTTTCATTTACCTTCAAAGCATTGACCAAACTAGCATCTTGAAAATGATATAAGAATCATGTTTCTAATTGAATCTACAAGATGTTGATTAAGGTTGGTTGTCATTGATGTCAACCATTGGAGAGTGATATTGTAGATTGATGTCAACCCTTAGTGATTGAAGTCGACCCTTGGAGAAAGTTCGGTATCGAATTCTAGTAGCACAAAGGTTTGGGTAATGGACCCAAGTTTGTTTGATGTATAATGGTATGAGTTTTAATATATTTTAAGGCAAGACTATTCTATATGGGTATTAAATGTCATGTCATTTCTGGTGGTATGTGGAATGTCACATAAATCCTCACTATTAGAGAATTATGGCCATGTGAAGCTGGAGAACCCAGGTTTGGGTAATGGACCCAAGTTTGTTTGGTGGATAATGGTACGATTTTTTATATATTTGAAGGTAATACTATTATATATAGATAGTGAATGTCATGTCATTTTCAGTGGTATGTGGAACGTCACATAACTCCTCACGGTTAGAGAGTTATGGCCATGTGAAGTTGGAGAACCCTCACGAGTCATCTAGAAGTCCCAAAAGGTCAAAGTAGTCAAAGTGGTTTAAGAGATTTTTAGAAGGTAAATAATAAAGTGAAGTGATGAGTGTACTATAATTCAAAGTGAATACAAAATAAATTATTTAAATAATAAATTTAATAGATAAATTACTAAGTTGACAAGTGGTTAGAAGTGGGTTAGCCCTAAAATAAGGAAAGTGGTTTAAGATGGTTAGAAGGCAACACCTTGAGGTAAAGTGAAGTGATGAGTGTACTATAAGTCAAAGTGGATAAAAAAAAAAATTATTTAAATAATAAAGTTAGTGGATAAATTACTAATTGGACAAGTGGTTAGAAGTTGGTTAACCCTAAAATAAGGAAAGTGGGTTAAGATGGTTAAAAGGTAACCCCTTAAGGAAGCTACATGAAAGTATAAATAAGAGGCAAGGCTCTCTCATTTCAATCACACTTGAGCATATTGAATATCTATAGGTTATTGAGGTACAAAGGATATCTAAGCCTAATTTCAGAGAGAAGGTGGAGTAAACAAGGCTGAAATTCAAGAGAGGATAAATTCTTTTGATGATGCTTTCTAAGGTATGTTATTTACAGACCATCTCTCCATTTTCGCAATAACTTTCTTTCTAGAATGATTCGGACCATGAAATTGCTAGGACATTGAGAAAACATATCCAAGTATCTTTGGTATGAATTTCAACTTGTGGGTTGTTGTATTATTGGAGTTACACTCAGTGGAAAATAGGGTTTGTGGCTAGTCCCGAAACTAGTCTAAAACAAGTGCTTCGGGTAACATTGTCATAAATTCTTCATAACAGAGACAAATTAAGTAAGACCAAATGTGTTGGTTAGAGTACAGTCTTTAGTATTTTGTTTAAAAAATTTAGATCCATACAACAAATATTCTGTGTGGGGCACGCTCTACAAGTTCGCTCTCTAGAATAAGCCAGAATTCAACAAGGTATGCCATTTTTGCTATAAATCCTTTTCTGAGAGGTTCTATGTAGTGACACTTGGAGGAATTGCATAAAACACACTGAAGAACAATGTGTACTATTTTTAGATATTTATTCATTACAGGTACATAGTTATGATTGTTTCAAGTTAGGGTTGTTGACTAATCCAAAACTAGTCATGTGAGACTAAAGAAGAGTTTGATGAAAATGTTAGTCTCTTGTTGTTAAAGTTAAGGAAGGTTTGTAGGTATGTGATCATATACACCAGGTCTATTACAGAGCTACAAATCAGATTTGGATGATGAAATTGATGAGGGATTTTGGTTGAGGTACATGTTGGGTACATGGTTGAGATAAGTAGTTGATGAGTTGGCACATGCATGAGGTGTATAGTTGATGATGTTGGTACATATTAATGAGTCATAGTTGATGAGTAGTTGATACATGATTGGTACATACTTGGTACATGGTTGGAGCCACTTGTTAGTAGTATTTTTGACACATGGTTTATGGATGATGTAGCATACTTGTATTGGTATATTATTAGAAGCACATATTGATCTTGGTGATGATTATGAGTTGTTGTGTTATGCTTGGTTGATGCACATATTTGAGAGTTGTCTTGGTGATTGATCCTGGTGATTAGATCTGATTTGGTTGATAATATTGATGAGAGAGGTTGTTGTGATAGGTTGTTTGGACAAGTTGTTGTGACATGTTATTTGTACAGGTTTGGTGCATGTTTGATGCACTTGTTTATGGTATAGGTTCACTACAGGTTTTTTGGTATAGGATTTTTCATGGTTGATGCACTTGTTTATGGTACAGGTCGATTATAGGTTGAGGTACAGGTTTATGCATGGTTGATTCATGGTTCAGTTTATTGGTACAGGTTGTTTGGTGCAGGTTGATTGGTACAGATTTATAGCAGTATATCTCATAGTGATAGTGTGGAAATGGTTACATCATTCTACTTATATACCAGGGCAGTTGGATGGGGCAAGGATAGGTGGTTGTAGTCGTAGAACATAGGGGGTTGTAGCCTCCTTCTGGTTGTAGCCAGAGAATTGGGGAGTTGGAGCTTCCCTCAGGTTGTAGCCTGAGAAACTAGGGGGTTGGAGCCTCCTTCCAGTTGCAGCTCAAAAACAAAGTAAGTTGGTGCTTCCAATGAATGTAATTCTTAAATACATATAAGAAAAAGCATTATGTGGTTTTCTCCCGCTTTGGGTTTCCACGTAAAACACTAGTGTACTGTGTATGTGTGTGATTTCTCATTTGTTCATTTTTTATTTACTCTGAAACTATTGGATGATAATGCTACATTGATGTAACACTTTCCTTTTATGGTGATTTCTCTATTACTGATTCACCCCCCTCTCAGTAATCCAACAATTGGTATCAAATCCAGTTCCTTCAGGAAACAGTTTAACCACTCGAAGGAGATCATGGATTATTATGAGAATGGAGTACCAATGTTTAATGGTCATAATGGTTTTAAGTATGAGATGTGGAGCATAAGGACAAAATTATTTTTACAGGCACAAGGAAATTATATTTGGCTATCAGTTGTTATAGGATATGATAGTTCAAAAAGGGAAAAGACTGCAGCCAAGAAGGAATTGAAGAAGAATAAAAAAAATAGCAATGGATTTCATCTGGGAAGGATTACCTAATCTAGTAAGAGAAAAGGTTGGTAAATGTTCATCATCTAAAGAACTTTGGGATAAGTTACATGACATATATTCTTCACCCATCACAGATTCAGAAAATGCCAAAGAATATGCAGATACAGAAAAATAAGAAACATGTTCATCATGTCAGACAGATTCAGAAGAAGGAGAGTATGAAGAAGTAGAAGTTGATTACAGAGAAAAATTGATCAATGCAATTGAATATCTAAATAAAGAAATAAAATAAAAACAAGTCATCCAAGAAAGAATTGATGAAGCAAAAGGAAAGTGTTCAAGGTTCCAAAAAAGATCAGCAGGTCATCAAGAATTTAAGAACTCAACTAGAAGAGGCCAAAAGAATTGAAGACACTCTAGAATATCAAAAGAAATGTTTAGAATCCAACATAGAAGCACAAAAGGAAGAAGCAGAAAAGACAGAAAAGATATTGATGGGTCATCTTAAGGAAAGAACCAATGACTTAAACCAACTTGAGGAAGAGTTTGGTCAAGAAGAGAGAATATTGGAAGAAGAAATAATTACATTGAAAATCCAACTTGAAGAAGAAAAGATAACAGAAGAGGTCATGAAGTCTCAGATAATGAAGAAAGAAGAAGAGGTTGAGAATCTTGAAGAAGAAGTTGTCACACTAAGAGTCAAAATTATCAAGCTCAACAAGAACGTTGAAGAGACAGAAACATCCACATCAATTGTAGATAATGAAGAGAAGCACTCTACGTTGCTAGACAAGAAGAATGAAGAAAATAGAAAGAGTTATGCAGAAGTACTCAAAGGAAGGAATCATGGTCAACCAAAATCTAAGAAAACTATTGAAGACACATCTTCAAGAATACCATCCATGTCCAAGCCACAAAGAAGCTTCAATCATGATCATGATCAGTCATCGCAAAAATTCAAAAGGACTACGCCACAAAGAAGATCATTCACTCCCAGGTATGCAAATTTGTTTTATGGTCATTGTTTTTATTGTACTAACTTTGGACATAAGGTTGTAGATTGTAGGGATTATAAAATAAATGTTCAACCTATAAATGCCTATGTGGCCCCACATAACATTGAATGTTACAAATGTCATAACTATGGACACATAGCTAGTGATTGTAGAAGCATGATCGACACTTCCATGAAAGAGAACATTGATAGCATATGTAGGAAAGTGTGGATAAGAAAGCATGAAGAAAAGGTGAACAAAGACTAGGTCCCAGAGATAGCAATATTGGCAACAAAACGAGATGAATAAAATTCTACAAAGAAAAAGAAAGATGTCAGATACAGAAAGGTTTGGAAAATAATTGAAAGAAAATAAGAACAGGTAAATAAGGAACAGGTTCAAGAGATTGTACTTTCAGGGATTGTAGTGAAAGATGATTCCACAGACAGAAAGAAAGAAGTTGGAGCTCAAAGAGATGATGAATCTACCAATGAATATGGTATGAATACACATCAGAAAAGGAATTTTTTTGAGCCATCCAGCTTAGAGACTCCCAGGTAATACGAATATTAGACAGGGGGAATATATGCAATAGTTGTGACAAACCAAAGAACCATCCTTCGAGTATCTTGCAAATTTTGAGAAGACATATCCAGAGCAGTCAGTTAGTAGAAGTACAGTTTGATAGATTAATCAAGACTTCATGATAGTATAGTGATAAATGGGTAAGCATTATGGACAGTTGCACAAGTAGAGTTTTGGACAGTATGGACAGAGATGGATTCGTAAGAATACTTAGCAGGTTTGGACAGATATATGATAGTGTACGAGAGCATGGATTCATAGATTGGTTCATAGAGTGGTTCAGAGACAAAGGAACATTATCATAATGGATGATAATTGCTCAGGAAATGGCTTGAACAATGCTAATGGATTCCAAATTGACAGATATTTTTTGCACACATGCACTGCATACAACAGTTCACATTCAAAACAAAGTAATGCTCAGAAACTACTATATCAAGGTAGTATTTTCTTAGCATTACCTCTACATCAAGGTAACTCAAGGTAGTATTTTATTAATTGAAATTTGTGTTGATGGTATTGTTTTTGGAAGTACTAATTACATGTTAAGACATAAATTTGCAAAAGATATGCAGAATGAATTTGAAATGTCATTACTTGGAGAACTATCCTTCTTTATGGGTCTTCAAATATGTCAAAGAAACCAAGGAATTTTTATTTCTCAAACTAAGTATATCATAGAAATGATAAACAAGTTCAAAATGGAATATTGCAAACTAGTTACCACTCCTATGAAAACCAATTGCAAGTTGAGAAAAGATGATGATTCAAAGTCTACAAACCAGAGGCAATACAAGTCAATGATTGGTATTTTAGTATATGTGACAACATCCAGACCAGATATAATGGAGGCAGTTGGATAGGTGGCACGATTTCAAGCAGCACCAAAGGAATCACATGTATTAGCAGTGAAAAGGATTTTCAAATATCTCAAAGGAACAGAAGAGTTTGGATTATGGTATCCAAAAAGAAAGGATCTGTCACTTATTTCCTACACAGATGCAGATTGGGCAGGTTGTATTGATGACCAACGAAGCACCAGTGGAGCAGCATTCTACTTGGGTGAGTGTTTAGTATCATGGATAAGCAAGAAACAATCATCAGTATCTTTATATTCAGCCGACGCAAAGTATATTGCAGCAACAGCATGTTGTACACAAATTCTTTGGATGAAACAAACTCTGACAGATATACAGGTTGAGTATGATGAGCCCATTCCAATCTATTGTGATAATACAAGTGCCATCAGTATCTCAAAGAACCTGGTGATGCACTCCAAGACAAAGCACATTCCAATGAAGTATCACTTTCTACGGGAACAGGTTGCAGAAAACAACATCAAAGTTGAGTATGTGGGCACAAAATAACAAGTGGCAGACATCTTTACAAAACCACTTCCACGGGAAGCCTTTGAGTATCTTTGCCAGAGACTCAGAGTTATTTCTACTCCAAAATGAATGCTTTTGAATGCTTATCTTATATGTCTTAGATGTACACAAGGAAGCACCATAAAGAGGATAGTTCAGTTAGGGGGAGAAGCCCCAAATGGAAAAATACATTTTCCAATGATTACAAAGGGGGAGAGATTTATCAGATGCAGAGGACAGAGGCATTGTTCCAGAGGGAGCATGAGCGATATAACTTCAGTATTGCATGACATGATTTCAGTATTGCATCAGAGTGTTGTCATCAATGATAAAGGGGGATATTTTTTATTAAGGTTGGTTTTCATTGATGGAAACCATTGGAGAGTGATATTGTATATTGATGTCAACCCTTAGTGATTGAAGTCAACCCTTGGAGACAGTCCAGTAGCGAATTCAAGTAGCACAAAGGTTTGGGTAATGGACCCAATTTTGTTTGATGTATAATGATATGAGTTTTAATATATTTTAAGCTAAGACTATTCTATATGGGTAGTACATGTCATGCCATTTTCGGTGGTATGTGGAACATCACATAACTCCTCACGGTTAGAGAGTTATGACCATGTGAAGTTGGAGAACCCAGGTTTGGGTAATGGACCCAAGTTTTTTTTATGGATAAAGGTATGAGTTTTGATATATTTGCAGGTAATAATATTATATATGGATATTACATGTCATGCTATTTTCAGTGGTATGTGTAACATCACATAACTCCTCACGGTTAGAGAGTTATGGCCATGTGAAGTTGGAGAACACTCATGAGTCATCTAGAAGTCCCAAAAGGTAAAAGTAGTCAAAGTGGTTTAAGAGATTTTTAGAAGGTAAATAATAAAGTGAAGTGATGAGTGTACTATAATTCAAAGTGAATACAAAAGAAATTATTTAAATAATAAAGTTAATAGAGATTACTAAGTTGACAAGTGGTTAGAAGTGGGTTAGCCCTAAAATAAGGAAAGTGGTTTAAGATGGTTAGAAGGAAACACCTTGAGGTAAAGTGAAGTGATGAGTGTACTATAAGTCAAAGTGGATATAAAATAAATTATTTAAATAATAAATTTAATGGATAAATTACTAATTGGACAAATGGTTAGAAGTTGGTTAACCCTAAAATAAGGAAAGTGGGTTAAGATGGTTAAAAGGTAACCCTTTGAGGAAGCTACATGAAAGTATAAATAAGAGGCAAGGCTCTCTCATTTCAATCAAACTTGAGCATATTGAATATCTACAGGTGACTGAGGTAACCAAATGATATCTAATCCGAATTTCATAGAGAAGGTGAAGTAAAGAAGGCCAAAATTCAAGGGAGGATAAATTCTTTTGATGATGCTTTCTAAGGTATGTTATTTACAGGTCATCTCACCATTTTCGCAATAAATTTTTTTCTAGAATGATTCAGAATGTGAAAGTGGGATTCCATTGACAAAACATATCCAAGTATCTACGGTACTAATTTCATCTTGTGGGTCATTGTATTTTTGGAGTTACACTCTGTGAAAAATAGGGTTTGTGGCTAGTCCTGAAACTAGTCTAAAACAGGTGTTTTGGATAAAAATGTCATAACTTCTTCATAACATATACAAATTAAGTAAGACAAAATGTGTTGGTTAGAGTACATTTTGTAGTATTCTATGTAAAATTTTCATATCCATACAACAAATATTCTGTGTAGGGCATGCTCTACAAGTTCACTCTCTAGAATAAGTCAGAATTAAACAAGGTATGTCATTTTTGCTATAACTCCTTTTCAAGGAGGTTACAAGTAGTGACACCTGGATTAATTGCATAAAACACACTGAAGAAAATTTTGTACTATTTTTAGATCTTTATTCATTACAAGTACATAGTTATGATTATTTCAAGTTAGGGTTGTTGACTAATCCAAAACTAGTCATGTGAGACTAAAGAAAAGTTTGATGAAAATGCTAGTCTTGTGTTGTTAAAGTTAAGGAAGGTTTGCAGGTATGTGATCATATACACCAAGTCTATTACAGAGTTACAAATCAGATTTGGATGATGAAATTGTTGAGGACTTTTGGTTGAGGTACATGTTGGGTACATGGTTGAGACAAGTAGTTGACAAGTTGGCACATACATGAGGTGTATAGTTGATGATGTCGGTACATATTGATGAGTCATAGTTGATGAGTAGTTGATACATGATTGGTACATACTTGGTACATGGTTGGAGGCACTTGTTAGTATTATTGTTGACACATGGTTTATGGATGATGTATCATACTTGTATTGGTATATTGTTAGAAGCACATATTGATCTTGGTGATGATTATGAGTTGTTGTGTTATGCTTGGTTGATGCACATCTTTGAGAGTTGTACTGGTGATTTATCTTGGTGAGTAGATCTAATTTGGTTGATAAGATTGATGAGACAGGTTGTCGTGATAGGTTGTTTGGACAGTTTGTTGTGACATGTTATTTGTACAGGTTTGGTGCATGTTTGATGCACTTGTTTATGGTACAGGTTGACTACAGGTTGTTTGGTATAGGTTGGTACATGGTTTATGCACTTGTTTATGGTACAGTTTGATTACAAGTTGAGGTACAGGTTGATGCATGGTTGATTCATGGTTCAGGTTATTGGTACAGTTTGTTTGGTGTAGGTTGATTGGTATAGGTTTACAGCAGTATATTTCACAGTGATAGTGTGACAGTGGTTCCAGCATTCTACTTATATACCAAGGAGGTTGGACAGGGAAATGATAGGTGGTTGTAGCCACCTTCTGGTTGTAGTCGGAGAACATAGGGGGTTGTAGCCTCCTTCTGGTTGTAGCCAGAGAATTAGGGATTTGGAGCTTCCCTCAGGTTGTGGCCTGAGAAACTAAGGGATTGGTGCCTCCTTCCAGTTGCAGCTGGAAAACAAAGGAAGTTGGTGCTTCCAATGAATGTAATTCTTAAATACATATAAGAAAAAGCATTATGTAGTTTTCTCCCGCTTTGGGTTTCCATGTAAAACACTGGTGTACTGTGTATGTGTGTGATTGCTCATTTGTTCATTGTTTATTTATTGTGCAACTATTGGATGATAATGCTACATTGATATAACAATTGCATTTTATGGTGAAAAATGATTAAATTTCTCTATTACTGATTCACCCCCCCCCCCTCTCAGTAATCCAACACAAGAAATTCAACAAAGACACCTAGAAATTTATATATGACTAACTTTTCTCCATTGACTCAAAATAATAATCAAATAAATCATATTCACTTCCAGGTGTTCCATGTTTTTCACTTAAACAGATCAATGTGAAAGTGTTGTTCACAAACACTAAGCTATTTTCTACAAGATGGCTTCAATTTTATTCCATTTCAAAATAGAATTTGTGTGTAGGGAGTATTCAATATCAATTTTTAGTTTTCGATTGCAAGAAAAATTAAAATCAAATATGTTATTTTATGAATAAAATTGCATAGAAAACATGTAGAAAACACATTTCAAGAAACACACATAAAGTAACACTCAATCTGAATGTTGAACTAACAAATGTTAGAGTCTGGAAACTCTAATATGAGCATGGCCACCAAAATTTGATATGCAAAACCTTGTTTCATTCTTTTGATTTTTTCAATAAGTTTGATACATTGTTTTCACTCTGTCACAAAGCACGACTTTATTATCCCGAAAAAAAATTAAAACCTAAAAGAAGTGAGACACTTAAATATGATTAATTAAAAAAAAATTAAATCCTTATAGTTTTATATTCCAAGGGTGCAAGTTCCCATGTTGAAGCTATTGTAGAAATTTCAAGAATCCTCAAGAACCACTTTTCAAGAAAGCAATGAGAAAGATATGAATCCCAATAGTTTCATGTTGAGTTATCCCAACCATCCAAACCATTCATCCCTCCTAAGGCCAAAAAGTATAAAGTGAGTGACAAACTAATACAAACAAATCAACAATAATACAACCAATAATACTTTATAAGTAATCTATAATATAGTAATAAAAAAGAAAAAATAATGTAGAATGTTTTGAAAACTTCACCCTGTTTAAATTTTGACAAAATCTTCAAAACAAATTGTAATCACTTTCTTCTAATTTGTATGTGTCATTCTTGATATTGTATGATAAATTGGCCACTGCTATAACATATTCAATTTGTTTGAAAAGATGGTATGTCGAATCATACTTGTACAAGTATTTCCCATTTATTCTATTGTACCAACAAAATTGAATCTTAATGCCCCTTGGCCTATCCAAAATATCAATGTCATTATGGTAATAAAACACCCTATTACCATCCTTATTTCTTATTCTTTGAACTCTTCCAATGTACCAAGTCCCACAATAAACACCATGGTTTGTACTTTGAGAAACACCTTTTTGTGTAGCATGTTCAATGACAAATATAGAATCACTCTCAAAATACACTGCACAATCTGATCCAATTCAAAAATTGATTGAAACGCCCTTTTGGGGGGGCCTCTCATCTCACCTAAATTAGACCCCATTTCTCACTTTGATCAACCTATATTTGGATAATTTCAAATCGCCATTCAACTAACTAACCAAAAAATCTTTATATGTATCCTTACCATCAAGCTCTACCATTGGTTTGGTAGTTATGTTTCCATTCTCACCAATGGAATCTAAAATTTCATCCAACTCATGCCTCCACACACTTTCCATTGTTTGTAATCCTCTATCATTGAGTGCCCATTGAAGACAAATATTGGAATATAGACTTGGAATGACCTAGTGGAGAATCATCAACTACTTCATCTGCAACTTGGAATGTTGGAAAATTCCAATCCACTATCCATGGTGTAAACCACCAAGAACATTATGTCTGTGTCTCTAGTTGCATGCCAAGACTTGATAAAATGACATGTGCATCCTCCAATCCTATCTTAAGGGATTCTATAAGTTTATCATTTGTAGATATTAAATCATATTGTGACAAAATTCCAATGTACTCGTTCATTTTTAGGTGCAATGTAGTCCAGATACTCATTTGTTTCTTATGATATTTATTAAAATGAAGACCTTTGGAATTCATTTATTCTTTAGCAACTCTATTATGGATTCCAACAGCATGTGTTAAGCTAGTGAAATCATAGGCCCTCTATAATCCAACTATCCAATCAACTTTGCTAAAGAATCGATCACATACATCTAACCCATTCAGGTGCAATACACATGGCAAGTTAGAGTATTGATCCCTAAACCACATCACTAGAAGGATAGGAATGTGCATGTTCCTTAATATAATCATCAAAAATGCAGAGTGGCAAGAAATTTACACATCTTGATATGCCTCTATGCTGATGAAATTTATGTTAACATTTGTATGAGATTTCTTTCGTACCCAACATATAACCATAACATGAAGAAATGATGAACTCCTGAAGAATTTCATACAAAGTTCCAAAGAGTCAAACTACAAGACATAAAAGTATCAATATACTTAGAAACAATTGTTATATAATTATATGTACCTAATGTCCTCTTTGTCCTACAACATGTTGTACTTCTCATCTCATTCACACACCTTTGTACATGCCTTGAAGCAATGTGTTGTGATAAACCCTAATTTTTTCAATCAATCCTTTCTATATATTCAATTTTAAGATTTTGATCATCAACTTTAAAAGTGTTTTAAACCATTCTAACATGTTCAAAATTAATCAACTCTTCTCCAATAATCAAATCATGTCTACTGCTAAAAAAAGGATTAACTAGATTTTTTCCATTGTGGATGTAATCATGGTCATGAAGTCTTGTTACTTTGAAATTGTCATACAATCTAGTTAGCCTCCATTCTTCTCGGGGAATTTGATATCTAATCCATGTTGTTGAAGAATAATTCTTTGACATAAGTTTTCTTCTTCTACTATATCCATCCAAGGAATGACTAATAATAGGTCCCAAAAATTTTCCACATTTTTTTATATTGCCCATGAACAGAATTTGCATCAAACCTATTTCAAATGAACAACCACAACCAAACGTAAAAGCTTGGCATGTAAAACTTTTACATTAATAACACATGCACAATGGTCAATCACACAATTCTTAAAAGTGTCTATAATAATCTTGTATATTGGAATGCCCTCACCAACTAGAACCGAGAAATGTGATTGGCACTTATGTTCTTCTTTCTTACCACAAAAACCCACCAATGCATCACTTTTTTCTACCCACCTAACATATTTTTTTCACAACGGTTTCATCTTCCGCAAGAAGTACATGAATTGGTCCCTCTATACCATGTTTGTCTTTATAAGAAATATAAAATTTTCCAACTGCCTCAAAAATGTACTTGTTCTCCCTTGGGATATATGCCAATGATTTTCCAACTTGCCTTAAAGTCATAGATATTGAAGGGCCATCCAAATTCAAACTAATAAATATATGTAATGTAGGACCTCCCCACAACTTAATCATCACATAGATGGATTTATTAGATGCAATATGCCTCCTCCCTGCTTTTGAATACATCAATTTTTGAAAGATATCTTGGACAAATTCTCAAATTGTATATTTACCTTGTAATTTTCCTTGCATATGAGCCTCACACACATCCTTGGAAAACATGAATATATCCTTCCTTTCTACAAATTCAAACAATTTTTCCTTTAGGGACCTCATTCTAATAGACATTGTAGCAACCTTTGTCCTCTCCCACCAAAGAGATTGCATTGTTAATACATGGCTAGCGTGTGTAGCTCTTGCAACCATTTTAAGTTTAGTATGAGTCAAATGGTCCTTTCTTATCCCTTTCCCTGTGTCTCTCCCATGTATTTTAATGTTTCTCCTTGATTCATGATATAAATTCAGCCTAAATTCATCACATTTAGGATTTAACTTACAAAACTTTGATGTCAATCAATCAAAATGGATTCTTGAGAATCTATTTGGCAATGAATATGCATATACATACCATTATTGGTTGTGGAGCCTGATTATCTTCTTGATTCATAGGTATTTGTTTTCATCCATGTTCATACCCCATGAATATTTTACATCCCTCCATG
>ML799060.1:61885-79307 GCA_009831015.1 Picea engelmannii | reverse complement strand
CAATTTTCACTCCTTGAATCCTCCCCAAAAAGAGGTTATAGAAAGAATGGTAGACTTTATTCAATTCTGGTCTATTCAGAAGACCCAACTTGTACAGCATGCCCCACGCTCAATATTTAACATCTGATTCTGAAACTTGCACAAAAAAAACTAAAGTCCATACTCTTTCCAATGGAAGTGGTCCCACTTCATGTGGATTTTGTATGAAGAAGTTATGACTATTTTACCCGGAACACTTGTTTATTGACTAGCTTCAGGACTGGTCGCAAACACTATCTTCCACAGAGTGTATCTCCATAATTATAGTGAATCAAGAGCTGAAATTTTTACCAGAGGTACCTTGATATGTATTCTCAATACCATAGCAATTTCACCATCTGAATCATTCTATAAAAAAAGTTATATCAAAAACGGTAAGATGACTTGAAAATAACATACCTTAGGACACATCACCAAAAGACTTCATCCTCCCTTGAAATCCGACCTTTTTTTCTTCTTATTTCCTCTGAAATTTGACTTGTATCAAATGAATGTATAATGATGTTTATTTATACCATTTATGTCACATCCTTTTAACATTAGGGCCAACCTGACACTTTCTTATTTTGTAATTATTTTCTTTAATTATCTTCAGGGCCTACATGTACTTCCTTCTTCAATTCACTTTGTCATCTTCAAAAATTCATTTCTCCTCAACCATGAAGATCCACATGATATGCCACATACCACCGGAAACAACATGATGTATACTATCCATCCATGGGTGTTGTATCTGCATGTGCAATTTCCTTTGCATGTGCAATTTCCTTCATGACTAGGGTTGACATCAATGACAACAACCAATCTTCCAACAGCATTGACTAAATTGTATGAAAAACCCTCGACGTCCAATAAGGTATTTCTAATGAATAAATTATTTGATATGAATATGTTAGAAGGTGGGTATGTTGTAGATCATTTAAATGAATTTAATACAATTACTAATCAGCTAAGTTTTGTAAAAGTGGACTTTGATGATGAGTTCAGGGCTCTTGTAATTTTGTGCTCATTGCCAGAAAGTTGGAATGGATTGGTCATGGATGTCAGTAACTCTGTCTCTGGTTCAATCACTCTAAAATTTGATGATGTTGTTGGTGTTATCCTTAGTGAGGAAATGTGATGTAAAAGCACAGGTGAGACATCATGCAATGTGTTAAACATGGAGAATAGGGGAAGAAAAAAGGATAGAGGAAAGGGATTAGGGAACCGCGGGAATTCTAGGAAGGGCATATCCAAATATATACTAGGAAAGATAGAGTGTTGGAATTGTGGGAAAAAAGAACATATGAAGAAAGACTGCAGAGCTCCAAAGAAACAAAGAGATGGACAACATGAGAAAAATCAGGAAGCAAATGTAAAAGATGATGTGTTACAAGATGCTTTGATTCTTTCTATAGATAATATTTCTAAGTCTTGGGTAGTAGATTTAGGGGCTTCATTTCATGCCACACCCCATAGGAAACATTTTCTAGATTATGTTGAAGGTGATTTTGGACAGGTTCATTTGGGTGATGATGCACCATGCAAAATTGTTGGAATGGGAAAGGTAAAAATAAAGCAAAGGAATGGAAACCAATGGTTGTTGAAAGAGGTAAGACATGTTCCATATCTAAGGAAAAATCTAATTTAAAAGGGTAGTTGGAAAGTGAATGTTGTATATCTATATTTACAAATAAGGCATGGAAGGTCACCAAAGGATCATTGGTGATAGAAAAAGGAGAGAAGGTAGGTACATTGTATTTATGTACTGGTAATAATGATTCTTATATATCCTTAGCTTATACAAGGGTGGATACAGCACTGTGGAATCATAGGCTTGGACACATGAGTGAGAATGGGATGCATATACTTCACACACAAAAAAAAAAAAAAAATCTAGATCTTAAACAAATTGATTTGGATTTCTGTGAGCATTGTGTTTATGGAAAATAGGAGAGAGTCAGATTTCTCAGAGTCAGAAAAGAAAATAAGAGTGAAAGGCTAGATCTTATGCATACATATGTATGGGGACCATCTCAGGTATCATCTCTTGGTGGCTCTCGTTATTATGTTACTTTTATTAATTATGCAACTAGAAAAACTTGGGTTTATTGTATTCGAAAAAAATCTGATGTTTTTTATACTTTTAAGAAATGGAAAGCTTTGGTTGAGAATGAGACAGGAAAAAGGTTGAAGTGTCTCAGATCAAACAATGGAGGTGAATATTGCAGCAAGTATTTTGATGATTATTTTTCATACCATGGGATTTGTAGAGAGAAAACAGTTCCAGGAACACCACAAGAAAATGGTGTGTCAGAAAGGATGAATGGGACAATCATGGAGCGTGCAAGGAGTATGAGATTGCATCCTGGGTTGTCCTTACAGTTTTGGGTAGATGTTGTAGATATTTTTGTTTACTTAATAAACAGAGGAACTTCAAGCTATTTGGATGGTGGAATTCCATAGGAAGCATGGACAAGTAAAAAGGTAAACTATTCATTTTTGAAGACTTTCGGTTGTGAAGCATGTGTCTATATTGATAAAGAAAATAGAAAAAACCTTGAGGAAAAATCCAAGAAGTGTACCTTTATTAGATACAGTGTTAATGATTTTGGTCATCGCTTATGGGATTATGAAAACCACAAAATCATTAGGAGTAGAGATGTCATATTCAATGAGAAGGACATGTATATAGATAAGTTGTAGGGAAGGAAACTGGGAGAAGAAAAACCAAAATACATAGTGCTTGGTGAGATCACTAAAAAAGAAATTCCAAAGTCACCAGAAAATCAAAATGTACATCAACAAGTACCTCAAACTCCTACAAGTGTTGTTAGAATATCTACCAAGTTAAGTATACCCCCTGAATGATACTCTCCTTCATTGTATTATTTATCGTTGATTGATTCTAGTGAACCAAAATGTTATGAAGAGGAAATGCAGGTAGACACTAAGAAGAAATGGGAACAAGGCATTAAAGAGGAAATGGACTCCTTGTTAAATAACCAGACTTGGGACTTGGTTCAGTTGCATGCAGGAAAAAAAGCATTACAGAATAAATGGGTTTACAAGTTGAAGGAAGAAGATGGAGGAAAAAAGCGGTACAAGGATAGACTTGTTGTAAATGGGTTTGCACAAAAGAAAGGTATAGATTTTGATGAATTATTTTCTCTTGTTGTTAAGATGACTTCAATTAGGAATATTTGAAGTCTTTTGGCAGTAGAAGATTTGCATCTTGAACAGTTAGATGTAAAAACAAATTTTCTCCATGGGGATTTGGAGGAAGTTATTTATATGCAGCAGCCACATGGGTATGAGGTCAAAGGGAAGGAAAATTTGGTATGAAGGTTGAAGAGGATCTTGTATGAACTAAAGCAAGCTCCATAGAAATTGTATTTGAAGTTTGACAGGTTTATGACAGAACAAGGTTATAGTAGATGTCATTTTGATCATTGTGTTTATTTTAAAATGATAGAAAATGGAATTTATATTATCTTTCTATTAAATGTAGATGACATTCTTGTTCCAGGGTCTAAGATGCAGGATATAAATTTTCTCAAGATGAAATTAGATAATTCATTTGCGATGAAGGATTTGGGTCCTGCAAAGAAAATTCTTGGTATGAGAATAAGAAGAGATGGGAAACATCACAAATTGACATTGTCTCAGGGTGAGTACATAGATAAGGTGTTGGAGAGGTTTGTGTTGGACACACCTACCACACTTAGAGGGGGGGGTGAATGAGTGTGGGGCTCTTTTTACCAAAACTTCCCTCTTACACAAAACTCATTAGTTAGCATTCAATATTTACTTATTACTCATTGTTGTCATTTATAACCAGTTAGATGTGAACATATATCAGCAGCATATATCAGCAACATAGATCATCAATAATTCATCACCACAAGGGACACAAAGAACATAAGATGTATGTACAATTTTCTTTTTATTACGGACTATAATCCTTGGGGTTTTTCAGCAATAACTGAATAGAGTACAACTCTACAAGAGAACTAGCTCTATAATGCAAAACTCAGCTTACACCCTCAGCACCAACTGAGATGAGGCAACAATTCTCAACAGATATCAATTTGCAATAGGTACACGACCTGACAATAGTGCAGCCCGCGTCTGTATGCGCCCTGTCTCACTACAACCTACGTATGTACATGGCCAATATATACAGCAACCCGTGTATGTCTTCTGAGCTATTAGGGTTTATCCTTTTCATCACATACTCAGATCCTTTGCAACCTGTAAGAAGAATGTCTTCTATCTTCCACTGTCCAAACTGACCACAATCCAGTCACAACACATCCAAGCTCTCCAATAGCTTAGTCATGATCCACAACCAATCAATATGAATGTTAACGCAATCATGTATAAGAAACTAGTATACCATAATAGTCATATCACAACTAAATCACAAGAATATTGCTCACTCCATCAACCAACATAAACCACATCACAGCAGCCATACCAAGAATTCCCTAAGCATTGACAACACAACAAGCAATAGTAACCATCAATACAATAATGTATCCATACTAATGTCTCAGTGACAGATCTGAGCCCATAGAATCCATATCTAGAACTTGCTTCAGTCTTTAATGGCTAGTCATCATCTCAAACACAAATCTCCATGATTTTATCCACTATATGCACCATGTCCTCATACAGCCCACGTATGTATGCGCCTTGGCCCATTACAGCTCGCATACACCTCAGAAACTAGGGTTTCTGAAGCTCTGACACTTTTGTCGTCAAGATCTTTGATATTTCTGAAACTTTGATGCATTCATGAGATCCTCCTCACGCTCTCTTTCTCAGAATATATCTTCAATCATGCTCAAGATATCTACACCAAAGATGATCTCACAGGAATCTCTCCATCAATACTCCAAAAGACAATCTCACAAGAAGCTCTCCATTTGATCCACCAAAAAGGATGTTTTACAAGACACCATTGCTATCTTATTTATATTTTCATCCTCTAGGTCACTTAAGCTATTTCTAGGTCACTTAACCCATTTCTAGGTCATTTAACCTATTTTCCTTATCTTAGGGTTAACCACTTTTCATAAATATAAAGTTCTCCCATATTTTATCATTTAAGTATTCCTTCTTGATTTTGTCACTTCTCTTTATTATTTAAATAATCCACCTTGACTTTGTCACTTTACTTTATCATTTATATAATGATTTCTTCTTCTCAAGCACTTTGACTTCTTTTGACCTTATGGGTTTCAAGCCATCATATGGGGGTCCTTCAACTTCATAGGGCCATAACTCTCAAACCGTGAGGAGTTATGTGTCATTCCACATGCCACCAGAAATGGCATGACAAGCACTATCCATCTAGGATAGTTTCACCAAAAAAATCATTGATATTCATCTCATTATTCCACATACAAGCATGGGTTCTCTCAACCATAACTCAACCACAAAGCGTCTTCTCGTGAGGGATTTCACCATAAGGGGACCACTTTGGAGTTCATCCATTTGTACCATGACAAGAAAATAATGAGTCATATTTACGTCAAACAAACTATGCATCATATATCAAAGAATCCATCTTCATCATGTATCAATGACAACTCATTGATCCATCTTCATCTATGCATCATATCAATGATAACTTATTGATCCATCTTCATCGATTGGTTTCCACTTGACATCTATCATTCTCATCAAGGACAATACATATACATTGTTCATCAATCAATCATTTAATCACTTGACATCAATCAATCAAACCATTGGCATCAATAACAACATGATCCAACAATATCCCCCTTTGGCATTGATGGAAATACCAACATTGATGTCAACACCAATCATTGATGTCAATATGTAGAGAAGGCATACATCTATAGTCATCAATCATATCAATGTGACTATCTCTTCCCATCATTTATGACTATCTCTCCCCATTAAACATCAATCACATCAATGTGACTATCTCTCCCCCTTTGACATCAATGGAAAAGGGTCTTCTCTCCTTGGGGTTGCTCCCCCTGCTTGAATTTTCCTTGGGGATGCTCCCCCTATCTGAATGCCTTTGATCTTCCTCTGAATAATCTCTCCCCTTTTGAACAAGGGATATCACTCTGATGTAATTCTCAATATACATCTCTCATACTCCCCCTATGACCATCGCTCCCCCTGGAATTATGCCTCTATGCTCTTTCTTCAAATATAGGGCTCTTTTCTAGATATGCATTTGATAAATATCTCCTCCTAGAATCATGGGAAGAAGAATGACTCCCCCTATGGGTATGTCTCCCCCTATCTTCAACCAGATCATAGATCAACCATTCTCTCTATGATGATCCTTGGACCTTTCTATGCATCAAACTTGCTCCATACCATACATCATGAAACAAAATATATGTCAACAATAAAATAGAGAATTGTGAACAATATATCAACCAAGTACATCATGTACCAAAATGTGCCCACAATGAAAAACACCCATGTACATCAACCATGTACAACAACATCATACAATATGCCAAAAGATATCATCCATGGAATGTAACCACCACATGCCTCTATCAACATGTCAACATGTGCATCTACCAATATTCCAACCATGTGCATCCACCAATATGCCAACCATGTGAATCTACCAATATGCCAACCATGTGCATCCATCAATATACCAACCATGTGTCATATCACTCATGATATGTCTCTACCATGAACCAAGTGCCTCAATCATAAAATGCCTCATGTATTGTTGGCACAGGGGAAGACCCAGGGTTCAACACTACAACAGCGCACCAACAAAATCCTAACTATCGGCCCTTTTGGCAACCTGTGAAGTAGATGAAGTCTCACCAAAGGTAGAGGCAGGGGTGGTTGCAGGACTTAGATGTCTGGAACCTTAGCTGGGACACATATCTGTGATTCTAACACTTAACAAAGCACTCAACAGTTAACATTCATCAATATCCAATCTCAGTTACAGTGCAGTTAAACCCTAATTATAGAGCATCACAGTATTCATTCAGATCTAGAATCTAGCAGAATGTAGAGCGACGGAATAGATCAGATATAGCAGATTCAAGAACTAAGCACATGTATATAAGTCATATCTAACATCCATCCATTAAGCACTAAGCATCAACAAATCATTCATTTATATTAAATCACTAAGCACATTACCATATAAACACATTGCACAAAGTAGATCAACATAGCATGTACGTGGTTCACCCCCACCCTGGGGCTACATCCACCAACTCTTTGTCTTATTTATTAGCTTCTTCAATCAGTTACATGCATAGAGCCTCAAAAACCCTACTCCATAGAGGATAGGGGATCTACACAGCTCACTAGATCCTCCTTCCCCGAGTAGATCTAAGTACACAACCTTCCATAGTCTCTTACAATGACTTGCACTTAGCCTTTTCAAGTCTCACATGGTATGCACCAAAGCACTTACAACTCTTGATCACACAGATCCAACTCTAGCACTTAGCCTTTCATACTCACTACATCACCTTAGAATCTATTTATATACAAAATAGGCCTAAGCATGGGTAAAACCCATGGGATGACATTCCCATACCTGTTACATAATCCTAAATCCCAAAAAGGGCCCTAAAAGGGGACAATATCCCGTGATATATGCTTGGTCTTACACTTCGCCTTCGACATCCTATCGAAGTTCCAAAAATAGGTCAAACATGACCAAGAATCCTCAAAACTTGGTCAAGGGACAATAGGCCCCCAACACTCACCTATGACTCATCCTGAGTCACTCTGATCTGACTAGTTCTGCTTCAAAAGCCTCGAGCTTGGCTTGATCTTCTTCAACTTGTTGTTTTTCCATGACCTCCTATTCAGTGAACTCTTGTATGGCTGCTTCATTGACAGGTCCCTCTAAGCGTTGTTCAGTTGCAGTGACGACTTGCTCTAGTTCCTCTCCTTAGCCTTCAATCTCTATGAACAGTTGGTAATCCTTATCCTGTATAGGTTGGAGCCTCTTAGTCACATCCATGACTTTTCTCTGGATAGTGTGGACCTACTTCTGGGCAGTGCGTTTCTCCTCGGATCACTTCATTCTTTCTACAGCTGACAGGGGCCTCAACTATGCATGTATCGTTGCGGCTTGATACTTCACCTCTTGGAGCTGCGACTCCATTGCCTTCAACTCTAGATTCTTAGTGAGTTGCTCGTAGGTATGGGAACTGCGATCAGTGAGTTTCTTACATTCCATGGCAAGGGACTTTATTCTCTCAACTGCACTTCAACCAGTTGTTTCTCTTTGATCCCTCACATCCGACGGGGTGTTGAGCACTGTGTGGAGCTCTAAATCTGTTATTCGTTGATGTAGTTGTTGGAAAGCTTCTGTGAGTTGCTCTACTTGATGCATGACTCGGTCTTCTTCTTGTATATATAATCCTTTCATAGAGTGGAGGGATCTGTTGACTACTTCTCTTACTTCGAGTTGCTCTGCGAGCGACTGTTCTTTTTCTTGTTGTATTTGTGCTTTCTCTTATTCAAACTTTGCCTAGAGAGAAACCTTCTCCTGCTCTGAAACTCTATGTTGTTCTACGAGTATGCCTTGCACTTTCTTCAAGGCCTGGGTAGCTTGTTCTATTTTTTTTTGAGTGCGTCAAAGGCAAGATTTGACTGCATCAGCTAGTCAGTGGAGTTGGGTTGGCTCATCTCCCAGCTTTGGTTCTCCTGATGGCAAGGGCACAGTGGACATTGCGCGGCTAGACTGAAGGACTTGTTGTACCCCTCGAAGTTCGACCTCAATTATATCATACATTTCCTCCTTCTTGGCTTCTTGTTTCTCCATGATTTCCATCGAAGCGTCGTTTAGAGTTGCGATGATGAAATCAAAATCATCGGTAATAAGCACGGTATTCATCTTGGTCATGGTGGCTTTCGATTTCTTCCGGGAAGAAGGTTTCGAGGAAGAAACCTTCCTCTTCTTAAAGGGATTGATCTCATCTCTGGGAGTTGTTACTTTGCCTACCTTTTTTTTAGTTCCTTTTCCATTTAGTTCTTCTACTTCGTCATCACCCCCTCGGTCAGGTGATACTAAAGAATTCTTTCCTGAGGCGCTGCTTAAATCTTGGACCTCTTCGGTCTTCTTCATTCTACTGGGTATGAGTGTATCCTGTTCTTTATACGTGGTCTCTGGGTTGTCAGGGTCAGACATCTTTGTGGGTTCTGCGAGTAGAATGAGGTTTGCAAACCAGTCCTTAGTGATCTCATCAAGGTCTTCTTTCGTGAGCTTGTAGTATGATTGAAGCTTCTCCTTATGTTCATTGGATCGCGTTGTAATGTAGATGAAGTGTTGATCTGCGTAGGACACTTCATAAGGGTTCGGAACCTCTATAGGGTGTTCAGAGTCATGTGAGGTTCAGCTTCGATGGATCTCTTCAACTACAGGTAATAGGTGTGAAAAACAGTGTTTGACTGCCATTATTTATTCATATCGCTTGAGTACCAAAGGGTAGCAAACTTCGCAAAAAGCAGCTCGAATGGTTCAATATCTAGGAAGGTCACACCTTCCAGCATCTCCCAGGAAACAAAGTCAATGAGGATCAGGATCCAGCTAAAGTGAAACTTGTAGCCTTGATCATGTGCTTTGCGGCAGTCTATCTCCAACTGATTAACTAGGTACTTCACCCAGTTCATCTATAGACCTTCTACGCACTTCCCTGCGAGGTCAATAACAAATTCGGTGACCTACATAGGTATTTTCTTCCTTACTAACTTTATGGCTATGAGATGGAAAGCTAGGAGCACTGCACCATTCTGGATGGAAGCTACCTTGTATCCTTGCGTTCCCTTTTCAACATTGTCGTATGTATCCTTGATCTTCTGTGCTAGCATGTGATCTGTGGATTTTCATGGATAGAAATCCTATGGGTTGGGTCCTTTCATACTTAATCTTGTGATCCTATGGATCAACGTCATATTGACTGTAATACGGTGGTCTAACCATAAGTAACTGCCCTGGTAACATAAAATTAATATCTTGACACAGGCGTTCACTTCCTGGTGCCTTCTGAAGTGTGGGATGTTCATTACATTTAACAGGGTGTACTGTGTGAGGTTCATCATCCACGATTGGGGGATTATCTTTGAGTTATTCCCCTTCATCCTGGTCAGGTATTTGTATGGGGTGAGCATATTATAGTTCTTTCGATCTCCAAGATTCAAATCACTGAACTTCAACGTTGTGATATTGTCCTATTGCACGTGAACTGCGTGTATCCCCTTGGGGAGGTACGCAATAATCATGGAGTACTCAAAATATCTTAGCACACTATCTCGACTCACCACGCCGGCCAAAGGCAGGATATAATCAGACAATATGGACGGGATCAACTTCGCATTGGCTATGTCATCTCTGTGTTTGGTTCTCTTTTCTGCTGATGGTCAGGATGATCCGGCTCCGCGAGCAGTCGACGAAGAGGTTTACACTCCTCTCATCGATGACACTTGAATACTTGCAAACATTTCTCTTTCATACATTACTCTTTCAGATATTAGGTCAATGAGAACTTCTTTGACAATTTTCTCTGTAGCGCTAAGCTCGTTCGACATGCACGCTCGTGGTTGAATATCTCGGGTTCAAAGAGCAATTTCTCAATGCAACGGGATGAATGGAAATAATGTGATGATCATTGTGCGAAATCAACTAGTCTGTGGACTCAGATTCATGGTTATCAAAAGTGTTCTTGTTGTGTGGTGCGACAGGATAAATAGATAACTTGCCAACGGATCTCTTGCAAAGGGTGAGAAGCCTTCATTAACTCGGTTCTGTCCGTTATGGCATGGTCCCAATGGTCTGGTGGCGAACTTTCTGATCATAAATTATTTTCTACCCATCTGAGTCGTCAGTCTAATGGCTATACTGTCCCCAACGGATATATTGCTTCGCCATGGAAAAGTGCCATGTGTCGTGGTTCTGATATCCCGGCGAATTTCCAATTTTGCAAATTTTCCTTTTGTGAGGTTCCCTCTAGAACCTTCTGTAACTTTTTGATCTTATATTTATTCTCACTTAGTTGTCTAGCCTTCTTTCTGGTGAGCTTCATATTGGAATTCCTTTTTCTATTCTGATTCTTATCTTCTTTCGGCAGAGTAACTTCACGCTGGTGAGATTATTTCCTAGAAATTAGGGGCAATACTTCATCTCTATCTAGAATAGGTACTTCAGTCTTTTGCAAATCTTCTTGTGTTCTTCCCACTTCTACATCCAAGTCTCTAGTTTTAAATAGCTTTGCTCAGTTCTCTTGTTCTTCAATCAAGTGTGTGATCCTCCTAGTCATGAAATCTTTTAACTCTTGCTTCTTTTACTCTAATATTTCTTCTTCTTTCCTTCTGGCCTGATCTCCTTCAATCCAAGGTTTTCCTAGTAACATAGAAAATGGAGCATTGTTTTCAATAAATTTGACAACTTCAAATTCTTCCTCTGTCGAAGTTCCATTGGCATTCATATATATCTGGGTGAGATTTCTACATAGGTTTATCAGCTTCCCTCTAAATAACCCTATTCCTCCCAATGAAAGAATCATAGCAAGCTTTCCTAGAATTTCCCAAGTTCTTTCTGTCATAATATTCACCTGTGTTTCCTCATACAGAACACAGTGAATGTCGAAGTCTCATATTCTTACTTCAATGCATTATTTTTCTTTGAAGATCTCTGATAAGTTGATATGTCGGTGGTCATTCAAGGTTTCTTTCATCTGTAGCAATACTTTTTTTTATTCTTTCTGGGGTTCTGCCATAATCCCAATTGCCTGACCTTCCTCATGGTCTTCTTGTCTCATATTCATCCTTTCAATCTTAGCAATCATTCTAGGGAAATCCAAAACTTCATGGTCCATAGATTTGCAACATAGCAACTAGGTCTTCTTCCAGGGCATTCCTTAGCCAGATGTTCCGGTCTTCTGCAATTGTAACAAAGGGTTAATCCTCTCTTTCTCTTAAATGATCCCCAACATTTTCTGTAATGCGCACTGGGATCATGGTAGCTAACCTGCAAAAAAATATTTCTACGATCATGCATCCATTTGTTAGTCCAAACATTCTCTCTATGCATAGGTATAACATATATGTCACTATTCTTATCAGATCTACTCATATCAAATCTTCTTTCATCTATCAGTGCCCTAGTTTTCAAGCTAGGACAAATCTTATCAAACATACCTAGATCCATACTTTAAAAACAAAAATTTCCACTAATCTTATCTTCAATAGAGAACAAAGCTTCCAGATCTAAACCTTTTCACTATTCTTACCTCTATCAGAGAACAGAGCTTGCATATCTTACCTTTTTTCTTCGGATCTGACCCTTCTTGGCACGGAGATTCATAGATCAATTAGAATAATGCGCACTAGGGCGACAGATCTACACACAGGGATTTCACAATTTCAGGCGGATTTTCGCACAAAGATTATTTTTCTTCAGTTCCCAGCAATCACAGTTTCAGTCCCAGAAATGGAACCATTTGTTGGCACAGGGGAAGACCCAAGGTTCAATTCTACAACAGCGCACCAAAAAAACCCTAACTGTCAACCCTTTCAGTAACACCTACAAAGCATATGAAGTCTCACCTGAGGTAGAGGCAGGGGTGGTTGTAGGACTCAGATGTCTGCAACCTTAGTTGGGACACATATCTGTGATTCTAACACTTAACAGAGCACTCAGCAGTTAACATTCATCAATATCCAATCTCATTTACAACGCAGTTAAACCCTAATTACATAGCATCACAGTATTCATTCAGATATAGAATCTAGCAGCACGTAGCATGACGGAACAGACCAGATCTAGCAGATTCAAGAACTAAGCACATGTATATAAGTCAAATCTAACATCCATCCATTAATCACTAAGAATCAACAGATCATTCATCTATATTAAAGCACTAAGCACATTACCATATAAACACATCGCACAAAGTAGAGCAACACAGCATGTACATGGTTCACCCCCACCCTGGGGCTACGTCCACCAACTCTTTGTCTTATTTATTAGCTTCTTCAATCAGTTACACGCACAGAGCCTCAAAAACCCTACTCCACAAAGGACAAGGGATCTGTGCAGCTCACTAGATCCTCCTTCGCTGAGTAGATCTAAGCACACAGCCTTCCATGGTCTCTTACAATGACTTGCACTTAGCCCTACAAGTCTCACATAGTATTCACCAAATCACTTACAAATCTTGATCACACAGATCCAACTCTAGCACTTAGCCATTCATACTCACTACATCACCTTAGAATCTATTTATATATACAAAATAGGCCTAAGCATGGGTAAAACCCATGGGCCGACATTCCCATACCTGTTACATAATCCCAAATCCCAAAAAGGGCCCTAAAAGGGGTCGAGATCCCGTGATATCCACTTTGTCTTGTGCTCCGCCTTCGGCAGCCTGTCGAAGTTCCAAAAATAGGTCAAACATGACCAAGAATCCTCAAAACTTGGTCAAAGGCCAACATGTATAAAATTGGTATTTGTATGATACCAATTGTTGTTCTAATAAAGTAATACCAATGGTGTACTATTATCAAGCTTATTCCATATATGAGTGTACCAAGCAACACCATGCATCAATACCAAAACATGATGAATCCTCATACATGTATGCCAAATCCTCCATAACATATGTGCCAATCAAACTGCTAGTAGGTGCCACTACCAATGTACCAATCATGCATCAACTATAGATCAAGCCATGACTCATCAATGATGTATAACATGATCACTTCATCAAGTCACCAACTTCATGTCCCAATATGTATCCCATCCATAAGCCAAAAGCATGTATCAATTTTTTCAACAAGTAAGCTTCCAATGAAGATACATTACA
The DNA here is from genome assembly GCA_009831015.1 of Picea engelmannii. Classification (NCBI taxonomy): domain Eukaryota; kingdom Viridiplantae; phylum Streptophyta; class Pinopsida; order Pinales; family Pinaceae; genus Picea; species Picea engelmannii. Next base: position 65,433 of record ML799060.1, on the reverse strand, counting down.
TGACCAAGGTGTCATAACTCCACTATTATAACTAGAAAAAATGCATCAGTCCATACTCATAGGTTAGTTCCATGCACCTGAGATTTTATTTTACATAATCCAAAAGGTGAACATTTAAGCCTATAGCAAACAATATCAGAACCTATAGCAAACTATGTCATCCCCTACATCACAGAGTTATATCATTACATTAAGTTGCAACCCATGTGCATTGCCTTTTTCCCAAGGCTTTTCCACATATATGAGGCTTGTTGCACACCAGAGCGCATATGTACGCGACCTATTCAAAGTCATCTCACGTATGTATGCGACTAATACCACTGTCACCCACGTATGCCTCAGTAGATGACACATTTGAACTTTCCTTCAGTCTTTCATTATGTTATGGTTGCTCTGTCTTCTTCACCCACTTATGTAGATGTCCCTGATATTCAGAAATTGAGCTTTGAGAATCCATATTTTCAAATATGTCTCCCTTTATTAATTCATTCCTTCTTCTATCCATGTTGTTTGAAGTCCTCATCATGGACTTTATTCTTGTGTTCCACCACTCCTGGGATTTGTGGCCAAATCCACTACATCTGTAGCATCTAATGGTGTTACAGTGAACAGCAATGTGTCCTACTTGATCACATCTCCAACACCTCATGGTGTTATAAAATCTCCCATTATATCTCCTTTCATAAGATCTACATTCAAAATCTTTGTGACCATATCCATTACATGAATAACAATGCCCATGAAAAATACTTTCATACCTTTGCTTTGGTGTCCCAAGAATAGCTTCTTGATGTCTTCCTTGATTTGTTCTTTTGAAAAAAAAATTGCCTTGTGTAGATGGTTGTTTTGCAACATTTTCTTCCTTCTTTGATGGACTTACCTCATGCTTCTTTGAGGTTCTTGCTTCAGCATGTGTAGTTTCCTTTTTGTATCCAAGACATGATTTATCATATGGTGATCTTTGACTTTCCAAGATCTCATCCAAGATTAGTGAGCTATTCAAGAATTTATTTGACTTCTCCACTTTCTTTCTGAGATCAACAATTTCAGATTCTAAATTACAACATGACTCTTCCTTTTCATTTATTTGATTCTTCAATAGTTCCTCTATCCTTTTGGATTCTTCAATTTGGGTCTTGAGATGGGCAATAGTTTCAAAACTTTTGATAATCTCATCATCTACATTCATGTCTTCTTTTTCATTATTTAGTCTAGTGATCTCTTCTTCCTTTTCTTCTAATTGAGTCTTATTGCTCTCTTCTTGTTCTTTGATAATTCCCTTTAACTTCAATATGTGCCTTTGATTCCTCCTAAGAAACTTCTTAGTGTTCTATGAAAGATAGTTATAGTGTGTATAAAAATGATCATTGTTATATCTATATAAACCCTCTTCAACTTATTTTTGAAGTTCTAATAGATTTTATTCTATTCTTTCCATGGGATAACTACCATCAAACTTTACACAAACTGTTTCTAGATCTTCTTCTTCACTTAAGAAAAATCCAACATCATCACATTTTGAATCATTGCAATCAAGAGTCTTTGGAGATTCTTTACCTTCATTTGAAATACTTTTGAGATATTCCTTTGTGTTATCTTCACTTAAAATGTTTCCAAGATCACATTTTGAAATAATACAATCAAGCGTTTTTAACGATTCTTTACCTTTGATATTCTTGATGGAGTGGTCTTAAATATCTTCCTTCTCCTTCTTGCTTTGATATGTCTCCTCTAGCTTTAGCCATAGATCCTTGGCGGAAGTGCATTGTCCCATTCTCTCTTTGATAGGGCTTGAGAGTCCACTAAGAATGGTCTTGAGAGCCAATGCATCATTCTTCTTTCCTTATCTTTGAGCTGCAAACTTTGACTTGTTCTTCAAAGGAGCTAATCCACCAATGGTTTCCTTCCAAATCGTTGCTCCCATTGTCTTCAAATGTAATCTCATCTCTATTCTCCAAGTAGATTAGTTTTCATCATCAAGTATTAGAGCTTCATCATCCATTTGTGTGTATATGGATCTCCTTCAAGCTTGTTAAGGCTTGTAGTGAAGGCATGCTCTGATACCAATTGTTGGACACACCTACCACACTTAGAGGGGGGGGTGAATGACTGTGGGGCTCTTTTTACCAAAACTTCCCTCTTACACAAAACTCATTAGTTAGCATTCAATATTTACTTATTACTCATTGTTGTCATTTATAACTAGTTATATGTGAACATATATCAGCAACATAGATCATCAATAAGTCATCACCACAAGGAACACAAAGAACACAAGATGTATGTACAATTTTATTTTTATTACGGACTACAATTCTTGGGGTTTTTCAGCAACAATTGAATAGAGTACAACTCTACAAGAGCACCAGCTCTATAATGCAAGACTCGTCTTACACCCTCAGCACCAACTAAGATGAGGCAACAATCCTCAAAAGATATCAATCTACAATAGGTACGCGACCTGTCAGTAGTGCAGCCCACATGTGTACACGCCCTAGCTCACTACAGCCCATGTATGTACACATCCAATATATACAACAACCTATGTATGCCTTCTGAGCTATTAGGGTTTATCCTTTTCATCACATACTCAGATCCTTTGCAACCTGCAAATAGAATTTATTTTGTCTTCCACTGTCCAAACTGACCACCATCCAGTCACAACACATCCAATCTCTCCAATAGCTTACTCATGCTCCACAACCAATCAATATGAATGCTAACTCAATCATGTATAAGCAACTAGTATACCATAGCATTCATATCACAATTGAATCACAAGATTACTGCTCACTCCATCAACCAACATAAACCACATCACAGCAACCATACCAAGAATGCCCTAACCATTGACAACACAACAAGCAATAGTAACCATCAATACAATAATGTGTCCATACCAGTGTCTCAGTGACATATCTGAGCCCATAGAATCCAAATCTGGAACTTGCTTCAGTCTTCAATAGCCAGTCATCAACTCAAACACAAATCTCCATGATTTTATCCATTGTATGTGCCTTGTCCTCATACAACCCGTGTATGTACACACCCTGGCCCATTATAGCCCATGTACACCTCAGAAACTAGGGTTTCTGAAGCTCCGAGACTTTTTCTGTCAAGGTCTTTGATATTGACAAAACTTTGATGTGTCCGTGAGATCCTCTTCATGCTCTCTTTCTCAGAATAGATCTCCAATCATGATCAAGAGATCCACACCAAAGATGCTCTCACAAGAAGCTCTCCATCAATACTCCAAAATATAATCTCACAAGAAGCTCTCCATTTGATCCACCTAAAAGGATGTTTTATATGATACCATTGATATATTATTTATATTTTCATCCTCTAGGTCACTTAACCTATTTCTAGGTCACTTAACCCATTTCTAGGTCATTTAACCTATTGTCCTTATCTTAGGGTTAACCACTTTCCATAAATAGAAAGTTCTCCAATACTTTATCATTTAAGTATTCCTTCTTGATTTTGTCACTTCTCTTTATTATTTAAATAATCCACCTTGACATTGTCACTTTAATTTATCATTTAAA
>ML799060.1:46068-58035 GCA_009831015.1 Picea engelmannii | reverse complement strand
AACAAAACTAACACCCTCACCCCACTTAGTCACCAAAATTTTAGTCAAAGGGGAATATGTGATAAATTGACAACAATATTACAAAGCATGCATGGAAAATTTCAAAAGGGCACACCTATGCACTATGACAGTAAAGAATGTGCACTGCTTGTGTAATATGGAACACATAAGAACATAGAATCTTACATTGGTGTAACCTTAGTCTTTTCTTACTTAGTTAATCAAACATCCATCAAATGTGTTGTTGAATAAATTATTGTCATTGATGTCATTGATGTCATTGATGTAAGTATTCAAATATAAATGTGACTTTAATAAATACAAAAGTGAAAAAGTTAAGTGGAAGTGGAGTTTACGTAAAATTGGAGTAAACATCCATCAAATGTGTTGTTGAATAAATTATTTTCATTGATGTCATTGATGTAAGTATTCAAATATAAATGTGACTTTAATAAGTACAAAAGTGAAAAAGTTAAGTGGAAGTGGAGTTTACGTAAAAGTGGAGTAAACATCCATCAAATGTGTTGTTGAATAAATTGTTGTCATTGATGTCATTGATGTCAGTATTCAAATATAAATGTGACTTTAATAAATACAAAAGTGAAAAAGTTAAGTGGAAGTGGAGTTTACGTAAAAGTGGAGTAAACATGAAGTGAATTTTTAAAAAAAAGGTAAAAGTGAAAGTGGAGTTTACGTAAAAGTGGAGTAAACATGAAAATGGATTAAAAAAATGTAAAAGTGAAAGTGCACATGGCATTTGCACATGGATTTAAAACCCATGGTGGTATTTTACCCATGGTATGTTAAAAAGTGAATTAAAAATAAAAAAGGGGAAAATTAATTATTATTTTATAAAAGTCGTGTCTTTTCAAATGAACATGAATTTTCATGTAAAGCTTATGGTAAAGTATAAATGGAAAAGAGGGTTATGAGAAAAAATGTGTGTGTGGGTGAAAATATAATATTCTTATGCATATCATTTGAGGAGTGTGTTAGCCTCTTTATCATATACAATCATTAAGTCTAAGTATACCACCTTTATTTATTTTACATACTAGGATATAATTGCTATCCTAAGTGTGTTTCTAGATTCCTATATTGCCTCCTCTTACCTTATCTCCTGATGAGGTGTCGACGTGAGAACAATTGAGGTGGTTTCATTATTGTATTATATATTTGTATCATTAAGATGAATACAATGTTGAGAATTATGGCTTGAGGCCTTTTCCGCCATTCTTCTTGTCCTAATATTCTTATGCTCAATTTCTTCAATTGGTATCAGAGCTTATGATCTTAAAGGCCTGGTAACATCTTGGTAGTTTTCCATGGATTGTGAGATGCAGCCAATGGTGTGAAGATGTGCATGAAGAAAGAGGATCCAAAATAATTAATCGTGAAGAAGAAGCAAGTAAAATGCATGAGTTGTATTATTTCTACAATTCCAAGAGTAGCCAATGACAAAAATAAATCATGTGCAGAATCGTAATTATCTTTCTGTATTTTTTTTAACATCCATGATTGTTTTTGGTCATAAAATCCACCGAACTGTGTTCAAATCCATTGGTCATAAAGAAATAGAATGGTCTTAAAGAGATCGTTGATAATGTATTCTGGGTTCGATGGACTTGTTAAGATATGTATCTAGTAACTAACATATCTGTAATGTGTGATCTACGGATCTAACAATTTGAAAGACTTGTTTCTCTTTGAACATTGTTCAACTGGTTCGATTTATATATTTGGCGACCTTATCTTTGTTATTTGATCCATTGATGTTATCAATCAAATCTATTCATTAGATCTCACACCAGATGTACGTAGGTATTCCTCCTGAATAAATGATTAGACTTTCATAAACATCACCCTGAATGTAATCTTGTTAGAAGTCTCAGAGAAAACAAGCTCTCTCAATGACACATTAATATCTAATCCCTCTGGAGAATCTATTTTTACTATCTTCAGAATTCCCACTAGGGGTGACTGGACCTGCACCAAGGAGAACAACAGGACTCTCTTTCTTATCAGTTGTATTGGAACCTATGATGCTAGATCGAGGTTCTTCCCATGCTCTAAGTGGGGGCTCAAAGTGTTTACTTTCAATGTCTAGGGGAAGCTCATCCTCTCCTAGAAGAAGAAGCAGGCCATTTGCTCAAAGAGAAGAAGGCTCGTTATAACATGCTTGCCAAAGAGAATCAACCAATTGTCTTTCTTCCTTAGTTAATCCTAAATCATCTGGTGACATATGGCAGATATCAGTTATGCGATCCTGAACTTAACTTAATTTTCCTTCCTCATCAGTCAAACCAGCAGCCCATGCCTTTCCAGCACGAGTAAGTTCAAGAAGGCTTTGAAGTGTTGCTTCACGTACATCTGCATCCTTGCTTGAAGCTAAATGAGTCAATAGACGAGGAAACCCAAGCTCTGTGGCCACAATACAGTCTGTGGTATTCTCCTGTAATAGGTATTGCATCATATATAATGCTTTCCTCTGAAATATGACATCTTCTGTACTCAAAGAATCCCACAATGTTGTATATCCATTGGCCAAGCGAAAAGCAACTATAGTTGCATATCCATTCGATGCGTGTAGGTGTATGAATTAGAAAATTCATTCAAAACCTATTGCAAGTTTGAAACTTAGTTATCACCGATCTTCTCCATGAATTCCTCACTGATTTACTCAACAATCTACTGCACAGATTTGCTTGAAATTTCCTCAAAAAATGCTCAATTGTGACAGATCTCCCATGATCTCCAGAGATCTGCTCCAAACTATCCAACTTTAAATTCAACACGTGGAGTCCTTGGCAATGCCTGGCCTGTAGGATTGAATGATGCACACCAAGAGAAGAATCCAAAGCATTTGTATGCCCAAATGAGAAAGAGAATTGATAATTTTCTTTTTTACTTGGTGATTGAGTAAAAGTCCTCGTCAAGAAAATGCTGTAAAATTTTATTTTATTATTTTGTTAATTGATTTGTATTTTCAAATTTGTGGAGGGGACATAAGGATTGGAAAATATTATTTTTAAAAGGGTTATAAAAACTTTGGCAAACCGATCCATGTAAACAAAATCAACTTCGAAAAGTTTGTACAGAAGGTGGATATTTAAGTCCTTTTGAAAGGATACAAGGGATGATACATTTTCATTCAAAGGATAGAAATATTGACAAGTGTGAGAGATAGTTGTATCAAGAAAAGAATTATAATAAAAATGATATTTTTTGTGGTGTTGAAGTGTCCTAGATCTGCCTAAAATTGAATAAGGAGATCCTAGGTACACATTGTGTAGTGTGGTTGGTGGCTATTTTTTGAATGCTTGGATGTTTAATGTCTAGTTTTGACATAAACATAATTGTAATGCATTACATAGAGAGTACACAACAAGTCAAGGAAATGCAAGCTCGCATTATTAAAGCACAATCAAGCACATATGATAGAGCATTTACAAGCAATCAAATCATATCAGTCAAGAAAATAAAATTACGTTGAACTGTAATTTTTGGTGCATTCTCGGTTGAACTCGACACTCTCTATTTTTTGAGTCAAAATTCCAATTGTTGCCAATCAATCATTGTAATACTTTGGGATTCATTTTCAGTGGTAACCAACATCCTCAACTTTTTTAAGTAAGTTCAAGTGAGCGAGTACAAGTGAGCCAGAAGAGCAAGTGAACGAGAATTTCAAGTGAGTGTGTTCAAATGGAGCGAAGTCATGAATTATTAGAGTTACTGAACACTCTAATAAACACCACTGAAGAAAACACAGTAATATTGAACAAAGAAACTCTTCAATCAGTGCTAACTTGTTTGCAAGTGATGCAAGATAAAGTTATACTTCTTCAAGAACAATCCTGCTAAGAACCAAAGACTGAATACAAAATCACCACAATAGATATACAAGAACAATATGCAAAATCTCCTTTATTACTATCAAACCCTTGAGGTAGGGAAACACCATACAATGGATCCTATTATGGAAGGGATCCTCTCCTGTTCACTTGCCTCTTCGAGGGGGCATCCTTCTATTGAGCTACCACTCCAAATACAATAATTCTCTTCATGTCCCATTACATTTCTTAAACCCCTTTATACAGTGTTATCATCACCTAAGAACATTCTAGAGGGGGAATCTTCTAGAAGTGGAATCTTCTAGAAGTAGAACCTTCTAAGAAGTCCTCTTACATTTATTATATCTAACTACCCATTTATTATATCTAACTACCATAGTGGGCCTTATTTAATAATATAGTGGACCTAATCCACCTTACATTGAATGGCCTCCACTATTATCACTATGGGCCCTCTAGGCCCCCCCACTACCTCTCTAGCTACCTTACATTACATCCCCCTTATGAAAGTGTTGTCCTCAATGCTTGATGTACAACCATATACCAGGGTCCCATGGATAAGTGTGGACCATAGTGTTGAAGTAGACTAGAGAACCAGGGTCCCATTGAGAAATGGTAGCCACCATGTTGAAGTAGTTCAACCGTCATTGTAAACCAGGGTCCCATGTCCAATTGCTCATGTGAACCCCACATGGAAGATATTGGCACCCAATAACCAACTGAAAATGATGCTCCCAATACTGACACCTATCATGTGGATCCAAATAAGAATATCCATCTACATAGTGCGAGATGATCAAAGATGAATCTGGAAGGAACAATACCATTGTAGAATATGCAGGTTGGACGTTGGTAACTAGCTCCTGATGTGGTACATTGATGTTATCTACAGAAGGTGGAGTAGAGTCATCAAATAAAATATGGAAGTGGTTGTCATCCCAGAAACGACAACTATCCATATGCCAATCATCGCAATCGGCCTCAAAATCATACCAAACATATATTTCTTGATTATATTCATCCATGAGGTCCGCGATATGAAACCTCTCATGCATGTTATCCAAAGAATCTTGAATACTACAAAAACTATCATTGAAACCATCTACAAAGCCATCCTATCTATCATTCAATGTGTCAAACAATTGGGCTTTGAATGCTTCAATAATCTGTAGAATTTCTTTGAGGGTTTGAGAGGAAATAGTCATCTAAGCACCCTATGAACTCTTCGGTCCCGCAGTCATCATGAAAAAATATAGGGAGGTAATATGGGGTACCTAGGGAGGTACCCAATGGGAATGTAGTTATTTTTTATTAGTGGAAGTCATTTAATATATGAGAATGTGGTCATTCAATGTAAGGTGGACTAGGTCCACTATATTAATAAAGGCCCACTATGGTAGTTGGATGTAATAATGTGAGAAGGCTCTCTAGAAGGTTCCTAGGAGATAGGGAGAGTTATATAAAGAAGTGTAGGCAATGTAATGAAACATAGTGAAGAATATTGTGATTGTACAAGCAAGGATTGCTTGAGGAGTTTTATCCTTCCATAAGGATTAATATATGGTGTTACCCTACCTCAAGGGTTTTCTCTATTTCTTGTGTTCATGTTATGATGAATGGTTTATGGTTTATTCTTGGTATTATTGAAGTATATTTGCAGATCTGGTATAGGTACTTACTAGATCCCATCTATTGAATGATAAGTTGATAGAACTCAAAAGTCAATAGCGAGTGAAGTTTTATGAACTAGTTTCTTTTCAGAACAACCCTCTCTATGATGATAATGATGATCATTAGTCAGTGAAGGAGAACATCAGCAAGCCAACTTCAGAAGTAACTTCCAATGAAGATGAATTGCAAGAAGAAGATTCCAAAGCACAAAGTGATACAACAAGTATAAGTGAAAGTAAATGTGAAGCATGTCATCAAGTACAACATGATTTTTCCAAGCCCATCAACAGACCTTGGGAAGAATTACACTTCAATAGAAATCGACATGGCTTAGGATATGAAAATCAAAACTGTTTTCATATTCCAAATTACTCCAAACCAATTTTGTTTGTGAGCGTTGACTTTCTTCAAGAAAATTCAACTTCACTTGTTCAAGTTCAACATCAAAATGATAAGTGCCAACATTGTAATCTAGTTGGTCACATGGAGAATCAGTGTTTTGATCTCCATCCTTGTCAGAATTGTGGCAAGTCAAATCATGCATCAGATAAATGTTCCAAGAGAAACAAACCTGCAAGATTGAAGATTCACTATGAGTGGATCGATCCTTGGCACTGGTCATCAATTGCCAAGTGATTATATAAGTCTTACCGAAGAATACAATCTCGAGTAAAGACGTGTCTTTCACTAGATAGTGAAATGTGTATCTAACTCCAAAGTGGTCCCCTTATGGCATAGCTTTCAAGCATGGCCCTCACAGTATGAGATAACATGTGGTTAATTCCACATGCCCACTTTGAGTTGCACACAAATGGAGTAAAAGTGAAACTCTCATGCACCTTAAGGGGGGGAGTTCAAATTCCAGTGATGATGGTTCATAAAACCACTTGTGGTCTCTCCTTTCAGCTGACAAAGGGGGGAATTTATGATGGAATTGATTATGGAATTGAAGATGGTTGTCAGACAGAAAGTTTTGACAACAACAAACATCAAGTATGCCAGATGGGCATGAAATTTTCCAAATGGGCAACTGTGGTGTGTAGATGACAAACTTTGGCAGAATGATGGTTATATATTGAATCATACATAGGGATGTTTATTTTTAGAGAAATGATGTGGACATTTGGTTCACCTAGATGGTCATTGGACCTAGCAGAGGACAGATGGATCCTACTGCATTGCAGCTTGGCATTGATTGAGTTGTCAGGAATTTTCAGGGATGTGGTAGACTTGCAGTTGATTCAATTCTCTTTGTTCGCTCTCATCATATTGGAGTTCACATCAGTGAACAAAATTGTTGGCATTTTGGCTCACATGATTACATAGTGTGGTTTTCCAGATTTCTCAGCATCCATATTTGGTGGTTTTTCAGGCAGTTCTTCATTGTGGCTCAGCTCAGGAGTTTCAGCATGAAGACATGGAGTTATACCAAATTATGCACCTGCTTTGTTGGTATTATTGCTCAGACTTATGATTGAGGGGGGGGATGTTAGCCTCTTTATCATATACAATCAATTAAGTCTAAGTATACCACCTTTATTTATTTTACATACTAGGATATAGTTGTTATCCTAAGTGTGTTTATAGATTCCTATATTGTCTCATCTTACCTTATCTCCTGATGAGGTGTTGACGTGAGAACAATTGAGGTGGTTTCATTATTGTATTATATATTTGTATAATTAATATGAATACAATGTTGAGAATTATGGCTTGAGGCCTTTTTTGCCAATCTTCTTGTCCTAATATTTTTATGCTCAATTTCTTCAGAGTGACAATTGAATATTGTTCAAGGAGAAATGATTAAATATTAGCGCACATCAAATTTGGTGTTCTAGAAAATAAATATGACATTCTAGTAAGCAACACTAGTAAAAGCATATCTAAGGTAGAAGTATAAGAAATAAGATCTAGTGAAGGCAAAGTGAAAGTAGAAGGAGCGAGCATCGAGAAGATCTAACAAAAGCAGGAGTGAGCATTGAGCAGATCTGAAAAAAGAATAAGGAGTGAGTGTTGAGTTGATATGGAGAAAGAAGAATTAGTGAGTGCAGAGCAGATATAGTAAAAGCGGAAGTAACGAGCACAGAGAAGATTTGGTGAAGATAGAAGCAGCAAGCAAACTAGTGAAGGAAATGCAAATGAATACTTGTAAGTAGGTTGGTGCCTACATAAAAAACAGTTGTGGGGATTAGTGTCTCATATATGTTGGTGCCTACAAAAAACAGAGGGGATTGGTGTCTCATGTAGTTCGGTGCCTACAAACAACAGAGGGGATTGGTGTCTCATGTAATTTGGTGCCTACAAACAACAGAGGGGATCGGTGTCTCATGTAGGCCGGTACCTACAAACATCAAAGGGGATCAATGTATCCTATAAGTCGATTCCTACAAAAAGTAGTGGGGATTAGTGTCTCCAGTAGGTTGGTTCCTACAAACATTTGTAACTGTAGGTTGGTGCCTACAAATTTATAAAAAAAAAAATTGTGGTTTTCTCCCGAAATGGTTTCCACGTTAAATATTGTGGCATCTGGTTGTTATATTTATGTGAATGCTTCATTATGGTTTATGAATGTTAAAAAGAAAAATATAACCTTATACTGACTCACCCCCCACCCCCCCTCTCAATGTAAGTGTGTGCTCAACAATTGGTATCAAAGTCGGTTCCTTTAGAAATAGTCTAACCACTGGAAGGTAGATATCGGGAGCACACATGGTTGGTCAAGAAGGTTTGTCTACAAACAAGGCTCTGTTGTTTGATGGAACAAACTATGCCTTCTAGAGTATAAGGATGAGAACATATCTAATGGCCTTGGTTTTTTATATTTGGAAATTAGTCGTCACTAATTATACAGCCCCAAAAATGCCATCAAAAAATACAGTCGTGAAAAAGGCTAGTGAAAATGATGCAAAAACCATGAACGTCATCTTGTGCAGACTATCAGAATCATAGTTTGTCAAAGTAATGCATTTAAAATCAGAGAAAGTAATTTGGGACAAAATTCAAAACCTCCATGAAGGCGATGACAAGTTCACGAAGGCTAAGCTCCAAACTCATAGAAAACAATTAGAGAGTTTAAAGATGAAAGAAGAAGAAAATGTTTCAGCCTAACTCCTCTGTGTGGATGAAATTGTCAACATCGTCAAAGGACTTGGTGAAACAATTGTAGAACTAATGATTGTGTGAAAGGTGTTGAGGTCACTCCCCTTAATATGTGATGCCAAAGTTTTTTCCATTGAGGAAATTAAGGATTTTGATCAATTAACAATGGATGAATTGCATGGGATCCTCATTGCATATGAAATGAGGACTGAAAAGGAAAAACCATCAAAAATGGAAGCATCTTTCAAAGCCTCAAAGAATATGAAGAACAAAGAGAACAAATCAATTTATTGTTCCAACTTTGAATCATATGCGGAGGAAGAAAATTTTTTGAGAAAACTCAAAAAGGGATCTGGAATATACAAAGGTAAGTTTCCCTTTAAATGCTTTAACTGTGGAAAAGTAGGACATTTTGTTGCTAAGTGTCCATATGTGAAAAATGAAAGTAGTGATAATAAAGAAGACTATAACATAAAGAGAAAACATCATCAACATAAAAATAGCCATAAGCAGGAAAATCATGAAAAGAAGAAGAATTATTATAAGCAGAAGAAGGGCCTCTACTCAAAAAGGGTCAGTGACTCATCTGAAGAAAGCAGTTATGATAGTGATAGAGAAGAAACTTTTTTATGGAAATCGAAATAAATATTGATGAAGACAAAGGAAAAGAAATTTTGGATTCAAAATAAGAGGAAAATGATGAAAGAGATGGAGAAGTGGATCTTGAAGAAGAACTCATATGTGCCTTAAGTGAAATAAAAAAGTTAAGGAAAAATAATTTGAAACAAAATGAGCAACTGCAAAAATATGAAGAAGATCATGATTCAAAATCCAAAATGTCAGAAAGCCTCGAATAATCAAAAAATATTATAATAAGCCTAAAAGTTCAATTAGAAGAGGCAAGAAGCATAGAAGAAGTGGTGAGAATCCAGTTGAATAAAAAGGAAGAAAAATGCGAAGAGCTAGAATCTGAGATTGTTTCCTTAAGAAAGGATTTGGAAAAATCAATTGCTTAGTTGAACAGAAGCTTAAAGTTTGAAAAACAAGTATTGAAATCTTAGATGATACCATCAATTGTCAAAGGTGTCCATTCATTAAGACTGGTCTTGGATATGATGTTGGTGTTGCCTCCCTACCTACACTTAGCCTTGCTACAACCAAGGAAGTTCCATTTGTTGCAGGAGGAGTTCGAACTGATTTTCTAGGAGAACAACCTACTATTTATTGTGTCTAACAAATTAATGAGTTGCATGCTACTCACATGCCAACATTTGAGCATGTTGTTGCAAATTCCATTGTTGTTGATATGTCAGGCTTTTCTAATCCTGTAAGTGAACCAAACCATGATCCTACTTCCTCTAATTAGTCAGCACAAAAATTTGTGTCCTACCATCATCCTCACCATAAAAATCAAAGAAATGGAAATCATGCTTTCAGATCTTTGCAGAAGAGATGTGAAAGTCGGAATTGTGGACCAGTTCTGACTACGAGGATAGATTGTGGTTGGATTGATGAATGGTCATGGAATTATTTGACCAGGTGCTTGAGGAATTCATATCATTGTGTATCATCGTTTGTACAGTCGTGCAACATTCCTCTTACTTACTGATGATTTTTCGTGGAAGTGGTCGACTGAAAATTGACTCGACATGACAGTCGACTAGAATTTCGATTGGGTTGTCTGTCAACTGAAAGTTTCAACAAGAAATATTGGTGCTACTTATCGATTTCTTAGAATGGTAATACTTAAATTTATTGATATGAGAACCTAACCATTGTCTTCTTGTTGACTCGATTATTTCTTGTTGAATCGACTTGGATTTGTTGAGACAACCCAAACATGTTTGATTGTTGTTGGAGATGTACTACTTCTTGTGTTGGATACAGAAACTGTTTGGATTGACAGATATTGTTCTAATTGACAGAGACTGTCTGGATTGACAGAAACTTATTATCTTGCATTGTTGATGACAGTGTTCAGAATTCATCTTATGGTACTCAAGAGGTGAATATTTTACTCTAACAACGTATGCAGATGCGGATTGGGAAAGCAGTGTTGATGATAGAAAAAAGTGCAAGTGGAGTATGTTATATTATGGGAAACATGCATATAATTTTCATTCAGTATTATTAACATTCCTTCTTTAGAACTTGAACGATTTTTGACAATTGGGAATGAAATTTGATGACAGCTCTACACATTTGTCCAAGGAAACCTCAGAAGCCTTTGTGAGTGGTGTATGGAACCTTGGGAGTTGGCATGGTTTGAGGTATCTACTATGCAAAATAAAAGACAAGTCCACATAGATATTCTATGTACATTATGACCAGCATTGACCATGTTCAGGAAAGAGTTTTTGAAGGACAATTGGATGGTGGTTTGATGACATTCAAGCACTACCAAACCAACAACATACTTGTGGCAATGGAATATGCCTTAGAAGTTATAAAGGCACATAGCAGTTTGAATATTCAAAGCACATGGAGATGTGATAAGTTATAGATGTACATTTTATTTGAGAAACAGCAAACCATTCATTTTTTAGAAATAGACTATGAGCAAATGTTGAAGGCAGCCAATCCTAGCAGTTGTGAATAGATAATAGTATTGTGATAGTGAAACATCTAGAAAGTCTTTGGAGGATTTTTAATAAGTAGAAAAAGGAGAAGTTCAGGAGAGTGATGGTAAAATGGAGAAGACTCATCAATTACAACAAGAAAAGATAGTACATTCATAGGGGGATCTACTTCTTAAAACTACAAGAGAAAGCACATTCTAAGGGGGAGAAGCACAACAAAAGGAACTATGCGGAAAAAGATGAAAAAGCATGTTCCCATCAAGTGTTGTTTCCTAAGAAGAATAGGTAATCAAACTAGGTGTCAAGATAGAATACATTGCCACCAAGGAACAATTTGCAAATACTTCTACCAAACCCCTTCGTAGAGAAACATCTTAATATCTCAGGCATAAGTTGGGAGTGATATCCCTCTCATCTTATCAGCAAAGAAGCACAGCTCGAGGGGAGCATACTTTTTCCATTGATGTCAAAGGGGAATAATTATAGACAGGGGAAGGATAATATAGACAAGGAGAGTTGCAGACAAGGGAGAATTTTTTCTATTTTCTAGAATATTATGTGTTTTTTAGTACAGGGTTGCCATCAATGACAAAGGGGGAGATTGTTGAATAAATGATTTTCATTGATGTCAAAGGTAAGTAAGTATTCAAATATAAATGTGACTTTAATAAATACAAAAGTGGAAAAGTTAAGTGGAAGTGGAGTTTACGTAAAATTGGAGTAAACATGAAAGTGGATTAAAAAAAAGGTAAAAGTGAAAGTGGAGT
>ML799060.1:0-45968 GCA_009831015.1 Picea engelmannii | reverse complement strand
ATATATATATATATATATATATATATATATATATATATATATATATATATATATATATATATATATATATATATATATATATATATATTCCATTGGTCATTTATTCGTATGAATGTTGTCATATTTTTCTTATGTTATTTTTTCCTGTCAATAGACAATTTTTAAGTCTCTTGTTGACTACAAAGCCCAATTTCTTGGCTAACATGCACCTAAACAAAGGAAAAGAAAATTGTGTCTATTGGAAAATAATGCCTCAGATATTTACTTTATAGGCCAAAGAAAAAAAAATCTTTCAAAAATTAGAGACAACCTATGCCCATGCAAACTACAAAAAATTCTACACCAATTGATCTTCACACAAACCACTTTATCAACACATACTTACATAGTTCTTACATTTCTAAAACCTCCATACATGACATAGCCCTAGCTATGGTATTATTATCCTACTTGAAATCCTAAAACATAGTGCATTTTGACACATCAACTACCAAAAATAGTTGAACCATTCCACCTTACCCATTTTTAATTGATGTGATAAACATAAAATTGTAGTTTTATAACAATTCCATAGTTAGTCACGACCATGGACCTTCTATGTAAAATAATTATAACTATATTGGAAACTAAAAAACTAAATTTCAAGCACATATATCACTTCCAAAGCCTTGGAGGAAAATGAGTGTGTGTGATTTTGTTAAAGAAACAACTCGAGTTGACTTTGGGATTGTACAATAACAATTGTAAGCTACTACAAAATCTTCTATTCATCCTAATCAATTTGCTTAGAGAAACAATATACACATGATGTTGAAGACTAATTATTTGTTGGGCATATTCTTAACAATATTTTTGAGAATATCACAAAGAAGATACTCCAAGAAAAACCCCACATGAGCTAAAAGCTAAAGAGTGGATGAGTGAAACATTTGGTCATAATTAAGATTATAAGAATGGAGATATTCCTTACATTGAGAGGGCATTTTGAAACAGAGCAACTTATATAGCAAGAAAATCTAATTTCATATTTGGTTCCTAAAAAATCCCAGGAGAAAAAAATGATTCATTCCCAAACAAATGCTTCTTATTACCCCTTAAAATGCATCAACATTTGAGACATTCCGCTTAGAAGTGTAATGGACATTTTCTAGGAGTTACACTGAGCATTCCAAGGAACAAATATTTCTAGTATATGTCTTGAGGGAATTTTCTAGAGTAATCCATGATTTTAATATGGTGGATGTTTTCACTTTAACCTATATCCAATCTCATCATGAACAATGGGAATTGTTCCATCATAAAGAAACAACTTGAAAACACTCCCAAGATAATGTTGATAGATATGAGTGCCAATAGGGCAACATATGAGTGCCAACAGGGGCAGTTTCTTGTGAACATGTGATAAAGTTGTAATCTTCAATAGTTATTGTTTATATCTAATATGCTTGAACTAAGGGATTCCAAAGAGTTGGAAAACATTATTGACATATGGTTGATGGATTACACTCAGGTCACGTGTTTATGTAGGGAACTTTATCATTAAACTTAAACATGGTAACTTATTTGGAGAGGGTCATCCACAACAACTAGTGCCAAGATGAAATTTCCAATGGTTTGTAGTATGTCATCTTTGATCATGGTAATTGTTGATGGACTTGTAAACACATTGGCTACAATAGGTTACCCCTCAAAATGTGTATGCATTTTGAGTCACTTTTTAGGCAATTTTCATCATTTTGGAAATGAATATTTTGTAATCAAGAGTTTGGAACTATGACAGGGGTGTTCGATACATACTAATATATCTATGAGGCTTGAGGTTGTATGCATGTGGTTTCCTTTTGGAGCATTTTTGTAGGTGAAATGGAAGAAAACAGAAATCAATGAGCCTTGGTTCACAAGCATATTTTTAGGGAGATTCTACAAAGCATGTTGCAATTGGATATGAGTTTGTGCTTGTTGTCTTGGAAACACAACACCTTTAGAAGAACAAAACAATCGTTGTTGTAAATTTATGATGAAAGGGAAAATCATTTTTGTGGGTGAAACTGACGATTGAGGTATAAATGTGCCCTAAAGAAATATTGTCTATCTTGGCAAATGGTTTATTCCAACATGTTCATATGCTAATAAACATTTTTAGTTCCAAGTCTAGTAATGCTTTGAATAAGAAGTCATGCAAGCCTATAATACTCGAAATGTGAATACCCTTGAGATATGTTAAGATCTATCAAAACACTAATTGATGGTGGATAAACAAGGAATCACACCTCGGAGGAATTACATGTCATTTCTAGATTTGTTTCATGCATCTGTGGCAAGGGAGATCATAATTTAAGTGCAGGTTTTGGTAGTTTTTATTGTTTGTGAGAATTTCTACACATTGGAAACAAATGGAAGGGGATTTCAATCCCAAGGATGAATTCTTGTATCATGGATGTTGGATATAATCTGAATTTTCATATCGTCCATTCATCATAGATAGATGATATTCTTGCATCCATTTCTAGATTGTCTCTTCAACAAAGATCACTCAAGTATCGAGCAATCTCATGCAGAAATATCACTGGCAATGGCCCCATTGGATGTCAAATTCTGTCTCGTGCATTCTGCAGGAAAACCCTGCGGAAACCTGTTGGTGTCAGTGCAGTAATTGTAAATCATGTAGTTCTTTTGCACCCAGCCAATACTATTCTCTTGGGTAGAATTCAAGCTTTGTGTAACTTGATTCCACCATTCCTGCTTAGAAGAAATAAAACAAGAGGAGGCGTTTTTCTTAGTTTTGCAAGTCTCTACTTTGAAGTTGCGATAAGACGCGACGAAGGGAGCTTTATCCCAATCAGTCTTGACAAGGCCACCTCTGGTAGCCCAATCGTCTGCATCCCAAAGGCTGGAGTAGATTCTCATTGGTTGTTTATTCGGATAAGGTGCACCCAAGTCCTCGCTGTTAGGAAATACCCTAATCGGAGTACCGTCCACCACGAATCTACAGCACGATGAATAATAGAAGTCAGAGAACGCCAGGGCTTGAGCATGCATTACCAAAGAAAGAAAAATGAATCTAAGCACTTACATTATTTGTCTCGGGTTCCAAACAATAGAGTAGGCGTGAAAAGCTTTTGTAGGGTCGAACCACAAGTAGAACTGTTGCTCTCTGTTGCCGACTCCATTAGAATAGATATTCGTATGCAAAACATAAGGATCACCAGAAAGATTCCCCAGGAATTCAAAATCTATTTCGTCATGGTTAGAAACCTGAGAGGAAAGCTGTAAATGGTAGAATGCTATCAGAACAATCATAAGATCCTGAAGTAAAATGAACAAATGTCTATTTCAACATAAAGAGTACTTAAATTGGGAGCTGAAATTGAATGTGTTAGACTTACATAGAAGGTAGTAACTGTGCCAGCAGAGTTTCCAGGCACCAACTTGATTTTCATGTCAAATTTTCCAAACAGGTACTCTTTCTTGGATTGCAGCGCAGAACCTAAGGGTTAAATACAATTCAATGATAGATTATAGATTTGAATCGCCAAAGATAGAGTATCAACACCAATCAATTTCAATACAGTACTATATCCAATTGGGAGTGGGTTAACTCTGGAGCAATCTTTCCTATCGAGTTATTTTTTTTTTTATGTTTTCAGGTTATGCAATTTTAAACTTCTGGTCAATTTAGATGTCTGATCATTTTTTAAGCATCTGGATTGGTTTAAAATGAGACAAAACTCTTAAGATTATGAAATACATGGAACTTTGATCCATGCCAAACTCAAGCTACCCCTAAAAATCTGAGTGAATTCAGACCCATTTTTTTTTATTGAAAAGAGGGAAGATTGCTCCAGACTTAACTTACTCCTATCCAATTATCCAATTATTCATAAAATGAATTATTGACTTGTACCTGATATCTTGTCTAGAGAGAGCTGTATCTGGCGTCCATTGTCAAGTATCTTAGCATGATCATTTCCCCATGTGACATCAAAATCATAGTAGAAATTCGCTGAAACACATGAAAAAAACAGTGCTGCAGCCACTGCATAGGAGAGCGCGGTGAAATGGGCCATCACCAAAAAAATTCAGGATGCAATCATGATCAGAGGCAAAGAAGAGAGGAGCTCTACTTGTTGTAGAGGCAGATGAAGATCTGAGATTCGAGGTCTGATTTATAGATACTGATTTGGTGGGGATTAGGATAACGAAGCAGAAAGGAGGAGATACGCATGCATGCACCTGGAACCTGATCAGCAGAATGTGGTGATTCTTTCGCTTTTTGCAGCCTTTTGTTTACTGTGGAGAACTTTTAAAGCAAGTGGATTCCAATTGGAAAATTGAATGCTTTCCAGCCAGTTTCGCATCCTTCACGATCTTTCAGAGTTGGGCATTATTTGTATTCTCTCCCAACGTGTAACCCAATACATGAAGATGAAGATCACTATTGGCCATCCAGAATTTACATTGTTTAAGCAATAAAACAATAAGTTTCTCTCCATTTGCTATGCTTTTACAGTGGCAGGTCGGCGCACGTTTATTCCCTTCCATATCAAAGCTGCTGCACTGTTCTTCTGTTTCTTTTGTCATGCTCATGTGCTTCTGCAAAATTTTGTAACGAGTTTGATATAACTCGAGAAAGTGATCATTCTCCCTTAATGCTTTCAACATATTTTAAAAAAATAGAATCTCAATCTTACACCTTAGATATATTAATCGGATGCATTATATCCTATTCAGAATTATTTAATCTCATCGCATCTCTTCTCAAAACTTAAGGTTATGGAGAATCCAACTAAGCAAGCATAAAACACAATATCAAATTTGAAAAAAATTGGGAAGATATGTCAGGCCATGAAACAAAGTATTCTACTGTTAAGAGAGGAAAGAATACATAAAATATATGTTCAAAAGATGTGAGATGCGTCCAAAGGGTCAACTCTTATTTTTATTTGTATTCACCTAGGGTCATGTTGATGAGATTTTGCTACGAATGGTAAGATTATCATGTGTCTTTGTATTGTTGTGATCATAATGCAGTCATCGTCCGTACCATAATGTTTCTATATGTCATAGTTGGCACTTATCACAAACACTTAGGTGAACTTTGGGAGTTTGTAAACTTGCAATGAGTTAGAGTTAGAAGTCAAGTTGACATTTAGATCATTCACCTCAACCTAGTTAAAAATAGTTTCTCCTTTTAAATATGGTAAGTGTGAATAATTTTGTTGGGATGTATATTAGTACTCATTTTTGTTTATGTTAAATAAAATATGGTAAGTGTGAATCATATGTATATTAGTTTTTATTTGTGTTTATGTTAAATAAAGTTTAAATGGTATATGGTTTGTATTTTTTCCAACATTTGAATTTGGTAATATAATTTTTTGTCAAAATGCAATTTTTTATTATTGAAATTGCATTTTTAATGCATAAATGGATTTAGCACTTTCAAAAATCTCTTTTGCACCTAAATTGTGTGATCTCAAGAATCAATATGTGCAATTCCAACAATTTTTCTAAATTTTTAATTATATTTTGGACAAAAATGGTATGAACAGAAAAAGTCCAAAACCTAACATGTTTAGAGTATTGCATGTTAAATTGGTTTTTTTTGCTAACAACGTTCCAATAAGTTAATGGAATCATGCCAAATGTGTGTTGCACTAAAGAGTGATTATGTGACAGATTAAACATTTTTACCTTTGACATCTAAATCCACCATAGTAGCAGTGCTTGTCCAAAAAGACGATGCGCAAAAAGAACATATCATTTACTATCTTAAAAAGGGACTTGTTGATCCCGAGCTTCAATACTCTCATGTTGAGAGGTTGGCCTTGGAAGTAGTTCATGTTGTCCAATGTCTACGACATTATATCCTCATGCGAAAGACCACTATTATTTTTTACGCCAACCCAATGCAGCACATCCTTGAAGTGGATTGTTATCCTCCAAGAGTTTGACCTGGAGTTTGTTTCCTACAAGTATAAGAAATCCTTGGCATTCCCAGACTTGATGCTTGATCTTCCCTGAGTCGACGTTGAACCTATGGTTAATGACTCATTTCCTGATGAGTTTTTATTCCTAGTATGGAGATGTCTTGGTCTACCTCCAGACCTAACATTTTTGTCTTCATATTTCCTGCGATGAACGTCATCGCATAAGGCATTGGGATAGACAATATATCATTGTTGATGATACCCTTTATCGTCTAGGGGTCGATTTGATTCTACGTCGTTGCCTTATCCATGAAGAAGTTGAAAGAGTGTTGAATGATTGTCATGTTGGAGCATGTGGTGGTCATCTCTATAGGTTG
Organism: Picea engelmannii; assembly: GCA_009831015.1. Taxonomy (NCBI): domain Eukaryota; kingdom Viridiplantae; phylum Streptophyta; class Pinopsida; order Pinales; family Pinaceae; genus Picea; species Picea engelmannii. The sequence goes on along the minus strand of ML799060.1, from coordinate 39,661 downwards.
GCCACTGCCCAGAAGATATTGCGCGTCAAATAATTTTGGCTCACGATCTTCAAAGATTGTATGAATGTGGTTCAAAAGTGTCATTCTTGTCAAATATTCACCCGTAAGATGTGTGCTAACCCTGCTCCACTTCATCCTGTGGTGGTCGTCGGTCCCTTTTCCAAATGGGGAATTGATTTTATGAAATGTACGCCTACCTTGGCTAATGGTCATGGCTACATCATCGTGGCTATTAACTACTTCACTAAGTGGGTCGAGGCCTTTCCTACCTTTTCTAACGATGGCACCACTACTCCTCTATTTGTGTTCAATCACATTATTGCTAGGTTCGGTGTTCCTAAGACTACAGTGACAGACCATGGGTCCCATTTTCGCAACAAGATGATGATCGAATTAGCCACCAAGTTGGGTTTTTTCCATCAAAACTCAACATCCTATTATCCTGAAGCTAATGGCCAAGTAGAAGCCATCAATCATGTCTTGAGGACCATGATCTAAAGGATGTTGGGGAAACACAAGACTAATTGGAATCTCATGTTATTTTTGGCATTTGGGGATTACCATACCTTAGCCAAAAATGTCATTAGGTTCACACCATTCCAACTCATTTATGGTCTAGAAGCATTCCTCCCAATTTAATGCAAAATCTTGTACTCGTTAAAGCTAGTTGTAGAACTACTACCAAGTACCTCTGTCAAGGAGGAGTGTCTCTTGTACTTGGATCACCTTGATGAACAATGGTGTGATGTCACATCGGCTAATGAAACCCACAAGAAACACATCAAAGCCTAGTATGATAAATCTTTCCATCCTTGTGTATTTATAGACGGTGATTTGTCTTGGTCTATGATCAGGACCATGATATGTTAGGCACAGGTAATTTTTAACCCCTTTGGCATGGTCCTATTGTGGCTCACCCCCCATAACGACCCATTTTTGGAGAAAATGGGCTCCCCCTGTTCTAAAATTTTTACAAGGCATCATATTTCTACTTCGTTGAAAAGGTGTTGGCACGAAGACGTTATTCTAATGCTTATACAGTCTACGATCATGTTCTTTTTTCGGAAATCCATTAGTCTCAGTCAAACAATGGTCCCCTCTGCTACACCAATCGACCCTCATGTCTGAGATTTCATTGTTTCATAAACTTTTTGTAGGCCCCCGAAACTTGTTTGTGCAACCCGCTTGATGAATCCCACTCCTGCACTTTTTATCCTAAGTTTGGTCAAGATCGAAAAGACTCTCATATTGATTAAACTCCGACATAAACCTTTATGATGGACACATCGGAAAGGGTTATGTTGGAATCTTCTTCGTCGAAATATTTCCCCTCATGCACAATTCGAGACTCTGATCCTCACACTCTGATAACCCGGGCATATAAAGTCCCCTTCGTGTCCCACGTGATAACCAATAAACGAACAAAGGTGGAACCAACGTGTACTTAACACCATCGAGTCGATGCAACCAGTTTGACCATAACCTTATGATGTGGTGCGTTAGGATTGGTCGTCTTTTCCTTTTTGGATCCTTACGCTGCTTACTTTTCTTCAAATATTTGAAACGAATCGCATCCCAGGGTATCGAAGGAATATTCCTTTGATACCATCTCCATCAAGGTTCCAACATTCCCTTAACCTAGTGGACTCTGAAACATAAAGTATGACGTTGTCACTCAGCCTTCTAAATCATCTATGGTCGACACGCAAACCCAGGAAAGGGGAATAATCCCTCAATACCCTACCATCAGAGTCTTCTTAAAACCACATAATGTTAACCTCTGACGCAACGAATCTGACGGGTCCCAAATGTCCACAAACTTCACTCATGCCACCTCAACACATGAATCCAGGAGAGAGGGAATATATCTTCGATACCCCTCTTGTTGGAGAAAGAATTGATCCAAAAGATTTCCCACTCTGACATCATGACTCTGATAGTTATCTTTTCAAGTCTAGGCCACTCAACGACTGTTGGCACAGGGGCAAACCCAGGGTTCAACGCTCAATATCGCACCAAAAAAACCCTAACTACCGACCCTTTCGGCAACACTTGCGAAGCAGATGAAGTCTCACCCGAGGTAGAGGCAGGGGTGGTTGCAGGACTCAGATGTCTGCAACCTTAGTTGGGACATAAATCTATGATTATCTTGCTTACAACGCACTTAGCATCAGTTATTCCTTAGCATACATTCATTAATACACTTTGTCGAAAGCACAGAGCATCGCAGTGAATACTTATACTAAGGATGATTCAGTACTTAGCCACAGAAATACAGGTTATATTCAACAGATCAAGCATTAAGAATCTTATATATCAGATCTAACGTACATTCATATATCATCAGCATAGAGCATAACTAGATCTACTTAATCACATCAAGCACTTAGCCAAGAAAGAGATAAACACATTATATCGAAGCACAAAGCACTATACACACAGTTACCGTGGTTCACCCCCACCCTGGGGCTACGTCCACAAAATCTTCTTTATATGATCTTGGTGAAGCAGTTACAGCACAGAGCTTCAATGACCCTTACTTTGCACGGGACAGAAGATCTGTGCATCTCACTAGATCCTTCTTCCTTTCTCTTCAGCACAAGACTACACCAAACTGCACTTAGCTTTCCGAACTCAAGCACAGAGCAGTCTAAGATACATCCGATCACACAGATCCAATTACTAGCACTAAGCTTCCAGTCATACATCACATAGATGTACTACATTACTATTACCACTATCTTACTCTATTTACATTGCCTATTTATAGGTTACAAAATGGGCCTAAACGTGGGTAAACCCACGGGCCGACATCCCTTTCCCGTTACATCAACCCAAAACCCTAAAATGGACCCAAAAATAGGTCTTTCTTCCTTACTTTTCACTTTGTGTTGCGCTCCTTCCTTGGCAAGTTGTCGTAGTCCCAAAAGTGGTCAAATATGACCAAGTATTCTTCAAAACTTGGTCAAGGGCCAACAGGCCCCCAACACTCACCTGTGACTCATCCTGAATCACTCAGGTCTGACCAATTTCGCTTTGAACGCCTCGAGCTTGGCTTGAGCAGCTTCGACCTGCTACAATGCGACAGCCTCTTGTTCAGTAAATTCCTGGATTATTGTGTCATTGAGAGGTCCTTCCAGGCGTTGTTCTACAGTGATGACACCATGTTCGAGTTCATCTCCCTGGCTTTCAAGTTCGGCAAACAGTTGGCATGCCTTCTCTTGGAGTGGTTGTAGCCTTTGAGAGACTTCCATTCCTTTACTTTGCAGTGTATGTACTTGTTGTTGGGTTGTGCATTGTTCTGCGAACCTCTTCATTCTTTCGACTGGGATCACGGACTTCAGCTAAGCTTGTAGCACATTTGCATGCTGCTTTTCTTCGTGGAGCTACGCCTCCAATGTCTGCAATTATGGATTCTTTGCGAGGGTTTCGTATGTCTGGGCGCTTCTAGTGCTTAGCTGCCTCCATTTCGAAGCCAAATTTTTTAATCGGGTGACTGGGCTTTGAGCAGTGGACTCTCTTAGATCTCTTATCTCTTAGGGTGTCTTAGGCACGGTGCAGAGCTCCAGATCTATGATGCGCTATTGAAGTTGATGGATTACTTCTTCCAATTGGGTTACCTGTTGTGGGAGACGATCTTCGATCTTTACTTCTATGATCGTCATAGAGCATAGTGCTTTATGAAATCTCTCCTGTACTTCAAGTTGCTCTGCTAGCAACTGGTCCTTGCTCTACTGTAACTGTGCTTTTTCCTCCTCCCACTTCGCTTGTAAGGAAAGTTGCTCTTGTTCTGCCTTCCTCTGTTGTTCTCCATGTGCACTCTATTCTTGCGCCAAATCCTGGGTGGCTTGCACTATGTCTTCTTGAGCTCGTTGAAGGCGAGCTTCAACTTTCTCGGCAATCTGGCATAACTGTGTGGGCTCATCGCCTGTTCCTGATATTTCCATTGTTAATGGCGCCATAGAAACTGCTTGGTTGGAATAGCTCCTCCTGCTTTGCTTCTTTCTTTTCTACAAGCTGTAGTGAAACATCATTCAGTGTGGCAATTAAGAAGTCAAAATCATCTGGGGTAAGGGTAGTTTTAAGGGTGGTCCGAGAGGCCTTAGTTTTCTTTCTGGTTGAGGGATTTGGTGGGGTAATATTACTTTTCTTGGAGGGATCTTCCTCGTCCCTAGGTGGAGTAACCTCGCCTTTTCTCTGTTCAACCTTTGTGCCCTCTAGTTCTTCATCATTACCTCCCTTCGCAGGTGAGAGAGAAGCATCCTTCATGGATGTGTTGTGGATATCTTGGACTTCCACATCCTTCTTAGTCTTGTGCAGTCCTGGTGTATTCGGCATAGCTTCAGGGCTATCTACGTCGGACATCTCTGCAGGGTCTGTTGCAGCAAGGAGGTATGCCGACCATTCCTTGGTAATCTCCTCCAAGTCATCTTCTATCATCTTGTAATATGACTGGAGTTGTTGTTTGTGCTCATCTGTGCACGATGTGATGTAGGTGAAGTGATGATCTGTGTTGAATTTCATCAAAGTTCTAAACCTATGAAGCGTGTTGGGTGTAATGAGCAGTGTATACTGAATGGCATTCTTCAACTGAGTGTAGTAAGCGTGGAAGACAGCAGGGCTGCCACTATTTGTTCATGTCGCTGGAGTACCACAGTGTACAGAACTTTGCGGCCAATGGTTCGAAGGGTTCGATCTCCAAAAACGTGGCTCCCTTGGGCAGTTCCCTCACGATGAAAGCGATGAGTATGAGCAACCAGCTAAAGTGGAACTCATACCCTTGGTCCTGCGCTTGTCTACATTCAATCTCTAGCCGATTTATAAGGTATTTTTCCCAATTCATTTGTAGTCCCTCCGTGCACTTCCCTGCGAGGTCAACTACAAATATGGTCACCTGTGTAGGTCTGGTTTTTCGGACTAACTTTCCTGTGATCAGTTGGCAACCAAAGCGCACTATTTCATTCTCAATGGAGACTACCTTGTAACCTCGCGTGCCTTTCTCCATATCGCCATAGGTGTCTTTTATTCATTGAGCAAGGGCACGATATGCAGTCTTTCCAGGGTAAAATTCCTGCGGGTCAGGACCCTGCATGCTTAGCCCAGTGATCCAATTGATCAAAATCGGATCCATAATGATACGGCGGTCCAACCATAGGTATCCTCCATGGTAGCAGGACAGCAACAGTCTAACGCATGCATTGACTTCCTGATGCGTCTCGAAATGTGGAATCTTCATTACATTGAGGAGGGTTGACTATGCAATATTATGGGTCCATTGTTGTGGTACAATCTTGGGGTTTTTTCCTTTTGTAATAGTCAAGTACTTGTGCGGAGCTAGCATACTATTAACCTTGTGATCTCCAATGTTAAAATCGCTAAATTTTAGTGCGGTGAGCTTCTCCTGGTCAGCATGAACTATGCGCACCCCTTTCGGGAAGTACGTTGTGACTACAGCATAGTCGAAGTCTCTAGGTATAGTGTCTTTATTCACTGGTCCGCTTAATGGTGGGATATATTTAGGCAACATGCTTGGGATCATATTCACAGTGGCAAAGTCGTTTCAGAGCTTAGATCGTCTTTTTGAAGGTAGTCGGGATGGTCCTGCTTGAGTAGTGGAGGGGGAATTTGGCAGTGCACCTGAGGACGATACCTGTACACCAGTAGACATTTCGTGTTCTAACATGACTCTCTCAGTAATTAAATCAATTAGAACTTCTTCAACAATTTTCTCAGCAGTGTTGAGCTCGTCCGACATACAAACTTGGGTCAGCTAGCTCGAGTGCAAAAGGAATTCAAAGACTACAGTGAATAGTAAGGAAATGATCTCAGGGTAAGTAAAGCTTCAGGGTTCGCGCTCAAATTATCAGTTAGCAAAAAGTATTCTCAGTGCGTGGTGTGATGGGTTAAGTAGGCAATCTCAGCAACGGTCTACTTGCAACGGACATGGGGCCTTCATTAACTTTGTTCTATCCATTCTGGTGCTATCCAACGATTTAGTGGTAACCCATAACTGCTTTTCGATCCATTCGGAGCGGCGGTCGAACGGGTATATCGGTTCCAACGGCTATATTGCTTCATCATGGCGAAGTACTTTATGTCGTTGTTCTGATATCTCGGCGAAGCTCCAATTCTGCAATTCTTCTTGCTGCAAAGTGTCCTCTAGAACTTCTTGTAACCTTACAGTATTAGCCCTTTTCTTTCTTAACTTCCTATCCTTCTTCCTCATGAGCTTCGTCTCAATAATTCTTTTACCATTATGATGTTTATCTTTTGTGGTCTTAGTTACTTCGCGTTGTGGAAAATATTTCCTAGGGTTCCTTGATAATACTTCTTCTATATCAAAAATAGGTAACTCGATCTTCTGTGGATCCTGAAGTGTTCTCTTAGCTTCGACGTCGAAGTTGCTAATATTGAATATCTGTGATCTGGTCTTTTGTTCTTCAATCAAGTGCGCAATCCTTCTGGTCATAAATTCTTTTAACTCTTGCTTCTTCTGTTACAAAAAAAATTCTTCTTCATTTTGTCTAGCTTGTTCTCTATCAATCCAAGGTTTCCCTATCAGCATGGTAAACGGGGCGATGTCTTCAACAAATTTAATGATCTCAAAGTCTTCCTCTGTCGAAGTTCCATTGACAGTCATAGGTACCTAGGTGAGCTTTCCACATAGGTTTACTAGCTTTCCTCTGAAGAAACTTGTTCCTCCTAGGGAAGGGATCATGGCAGGATTTCCTATAGCTTCCCAAATTCTTTCTGGCATAATGTTCACTTGTGTTTCTCCATTAAGAGTACAGTCAATGTCAAAGTCCCGTATTCTTGCTTCGATTTGCTTCTTTTCTTTGAAGATCTCTGATAGCCTAACATGTCTGTGGTCATTCAAGGTATATTTCATCTGTAGCAATATCTTTTCTGATTCTTTTTGGGTTGCTGCTATAATCTTGGTCTCTTGATCTCCTTCAAGATTTTCTTGCTCCATATTCAGCTTCTCAATCCTAGCAATCATTCTAGGGCAATCCAATACTTCATGGTCCATAGCCTTACAACAGAGGCAACTAGGTCTTCTCTCAGGGCATTCCTTAATAAGATGTCTCATTCTTCTGCAAATATAACAAAGGGTTAATCCTCTTTTTCATTTAGATGTTCCCCAACTCCTTTTGTACTGCGCACCAGGATCATGGTGACTAGCCTGCAAAAAACTCTTTCTAGGATCCTGCATCCACTTATTAGTCCAGACATTCTTTCGATGCATAGGTATAACATATCTATCACTGTACTTATCAGATCTATTCATATCAAACTTTATTTTATCTATAGGACAGAATCTATCAAACATACCTAGATCCATGCTTTAGAAACAAAAATGTCCACTTATCTTACTTCTATAGGGCACAAAGCTTCCAGATCTAAGAATTTTAACTATTCTTACCTTTATCAAAGCACGGAGCTTACAGATCTTACCTTTTTCTTGCAGATCTGACCTCTTTCTTCACAGATCTAACTTATTTTCTTCAGATCTAGCCTATTTTCTTCAGATATGACCTCTCTTTCTTCAGATCTGACCTCTCTTCTTCATATCTGACCTCTCTTTCTTGGCACAAAGCTTCATAGGTTAAACAAAACACTGCACACTAAGGCAATAGATCTACGCATAGAGCTTATTTTGCACAAAGCTTCTTCTTCTTCAGTTCCTAGCAATCATAGTTTCAGGTCCCGGCAACAGAACCATTTGTTGGCACAATGGCAGACCCAGGGTTCAATGCTCAAGAACGCACCAACAAAACCCTAACTACCAGCCCTTTCGATAACACCTGTGAAGCAGATGAAGTCTCACCTGAGGTAGAGGCAGGGGCGGTTGCAGGACTCAGATGTCTACGACCTTAGCTGGGACACGGATCTATGATTATCTTGCTTACAATGCACTTAGCATCCGTTATTCCTTAACATACATTCATTAATACACTTCGCCAAAAGCACAGATCATCGCAGTGAATACTTATACTAAGGATGATTCAATACTTAGCCACAGAAATATAGGTTAGATTCAACAGATCAAGCACTAAGCATCTTATATATCAGATCTAACATACATTCATATATCATCAGCACAGAGCATAACTAGATCTACTTAATCACATCAAGCACTTAGCCAAGAAAGAGATAAACACATTAGAGTGAAGCACAAAGCACTATACACACAGTTTCCATGGTTCACCCCCACCCTGGGGATATGTCCACAAAATCTTCTTTATATGATCTTGGTGAAGCAGTTATAGCACAGAGCTTCAATGACCCTTACTTCGCACAGGACAAAAGATCTACGTAGCTCGCTAGATCCTTCTTCCTTGCTCTTCAGCACAAGACTACATCAAACTGCACTTGTCTTTTCGACCTTGGGCATAGATCACTCTAAGATACATCCGATCACACAAATCCAGTTACTAGCACTAAGCTTCCAGTCATGCATCACATAGATGTACTACATTACTATTACCACTATCTTACTCTATTTACATTGCCTATTTATAGGTTACAAAATGAACCTAAACGTGGGTAAACCCACAGGCCGACATCCCTTTCCCGTTACATCAACCCAAAACCTTAAAATGGACCCAAAAATAGGTCTTGCTTCCTTACTTTCTGCTTCGCGTTGTGCTCCTTCCTTGGCAAGTTGTCGCAGTCCCAAAAGTGGTCAAATATGACCAAGTATTCTTCAAAACTTGGTCAAGGGCCAACAACGAATCTGATACGCATATTTGGGCGATCTACACTCTTAATTCGCATTAATGAAAAAGATTGTGGTTGGATTTTGAAACGCTTCTCATACACAGGTAATTTATCAGGCATTTAAGGGGGATTTCATACATATTAATTAGCTATAAACCCTCACTTTACAACCTATCTTCCTCCATAAGCTCGTAAAACGCCCTTCCTTTTTTATTTTCTAAGTGATACTCTGAGATCATTTTTTCAGCTTAGTTACAGGTATTACATTTTCCTTTTAAATTATTTATCTCTTCACGGTGGTAGTATTACTCTCCATGGATTTTTTCATGTTTTAACTTGGTGATGCAGGACTAAGCCAACAAATTATCATGGAAAGATAGAACACTAGGAGACCTAAAGGCTCTATCTATTTACAGTCAAACTTTGTTCCTAAAATGTCTTCTCGCCAAGAAGAGGTCCTAGTGAGAGATACCGCCCATCACACGGGTTAATACCACAGTCCTGGATACGACGAGACCTAAAGGCTCTATCTATTTCTAGTCACCCTCTGTGCCTGAAACATCTTATCTCCAGGAATAGGTCCTGGTGACGAACATCGCCCATCACATGGGTGAATACCACAGTCTTGGATACGATGAGATCTACAGGGTTTTAAACACTAGAGAATTTCCTCTAGAAGACGAGAACATGGAAGTATACCAGAACATCCAAAAAAGTGGCATCCATCTTGTTGTTTCCTGGCCAACACTTTTTCCCTACAATAGGGTAGTGAAATGGTGTTTCAAACAGTTGGACCAGAACACTGCAACTATCATGAGCAAGCAAGGGAGGTGAGTAGCATCCCTGGGACTCGAGGACATTGACCAAAGGTACCACTTACCCATCCCCACATGAACTCTTAATGATCCGTTATTGAAAGGTTTCGCTCAAGGTAACAAAGGGCCAACTAAGTTGATGAAACACTAGTGGGTGTATGAGGATGAGACACTTAAACAGGGACAAAAAATTTCCCCCACCCACAGACTCAAAGCACCTTATAAATTGTTGGTCGCTATGCTATGTCGATTGTATGGTGAGGAGAAAATCACACACTTTCAGATGAATTGGCTTCCACTATCCCATATTATTGTGAAAACTGGACAAGTGTTCAACTGGACTAACATATTGGCTTTCAACATCTGTATACACACGAAAAACATTACAGGTATGAGAAAGCCTTGTTTTTATATGTCATCCCACTTAATTGATGTCATATGTTCCTCGATACAATTTGTCGACCTTGGGTGGAACTGGGACTAGAACCAACCCCCTATACATGTGTACTACTTTGATTTATGGAGTATAAAGTACAAAAGATACTTTTATGACATATCTAACCTTTTCCTCTCCCCTCTACACACTGTACTTTTTGGGTTCCCAAGACACAAGATTTCCTTTGAAGCTAGGAAAGGGATGAAAGGAATAGATGTATGATACTTTTGCAAATATTATTCATACATTAGGGTGTATGGCACCATTGGATCCCCACACATCTTGCCATACTTTGTTCCAAATTTTTTATTAATGAGGGAAATTTCCTACCAGACCATGGGGATAGCGGTCACTTCATTACTTTTGAGTAGTAGCAAAAATCTTTGGCTTGTGTTTCCAATTCACATAGGGAATTACACCATTTCCAATGGCCCTCATGCAAGGAAAGAGGAAGATTCCCTACAAGATGTGTGCCTATGTCTAGGAGAGCCCAAAGGCCATGACCCTCATGATATTCTAGTCATCCATGTCAAATTTGTTGGTCTCTCTCACTACAACATCCATGTGGTTGATTTTGAAGAAGACAAGTTTAAAGGAACCTTTTCCTATGAAGAGGTTCTAAAAAAAATTCCCATTGATGCTACTAAATAGGAACTTGAAGCTGAAAAAGAGGAAATGAAGAGGGTAATAATTGATCAGTTCCAGAGATTTCTCTAGCAGGAACAAGACAACGACGACATTAAAGAGAAATAAAAGTCCATGAAAGAAGAAAAGTTAGAACAAAAGAGACTCCAAGATGAGGAGGAGTATCAAGGAAAGTTGAAGAGGAAAGAATCAAAAGAGAAAATTAACTCAAAGCAAAACAGGCTACCCTCCAAAAGAAAAAAGTTGAAGAAGCAGAGGCTAAGAGATTGGCCGATGAAGCAAAGGCCAAATGAGAAGTTGATGACGCCAAGGCTCAAAGGAAGATAGAAGAGCTATTGAAACAACAACAATTGAGAAAAACTCTAAGCACCCCATCAACGCCCAACTTGGGCATTGTAAATGTTTCACCTCGGGACTTCACCCCCCTCAATGTTGTTCCATGGTATTCCTCTTTCTCCTCAAAATATTTGAATTTTGAAGGAACTATAGTGGCCATTGAATACTATTATTATGATGACATAACCAAAATCATTGAGAAGAGATCACACAAAATAAAAAGAGGGAAATCCACCAAACCCAGGTCTTTTGTAACGAGAATAGTAGAATGGAAGGTTGGGTCTGATCCAAAAGAGAATGTTGTTCAAGAAGCATATGCTCTCAATGATTTCACAGGTCTGAATGCCTCCTTTGTTCTTGAAGTAACCATCTCCTTAATCATGGCCAAGACCATGATCATAGAGTTGGAAACTGAATTGAATAATGTAAAAGACGAGCTCACATTAGACTTTGAGAAAACCATGAAATCGGTTGATACTCTCAACATAGAATAGATAAACAAAGCTCTGCAAATGCAAAGAGATGAAATGTGTAATATACCAGATATAAAAAGTATGCAGAATAGAAATAAAATGCTAGAAATGGCAGAATAACAGCAATATAACCAGAATAATCACCACAATAACACTGAAATGATATAAGAATAAAAACAGAAATAACACTTTGATTTTGAGAGCAATGTTCACGGGACTCTTCAAGGGGGAAACCTCTGGTCGAGCAGAGCTCTATTACAATAATCTCCAAGCTAGGGTTTTCATACCCTCGACTCCTATTTATTTTAAATATGTCTATCAAAAGAAGCATCTAGAGGAAGATCGTTCTAGAAGAAGAAGCTTCTATTAGGTCTTCTTACATTCGACTTATTCTATTTTATTGCAAGGCCTTATTAATATTGACCTTTATTACATCTGAATATATTGTTGTACATGTGTGCGAGTTAGGACCCTAACATGTCCTCCCCCTTAAAAACAACCTTGTCCTTAAGGCTTGAGATGTGGAAATTGTTGCAGAATGGTAGCTGGTTCCCAAGTGGCATCTGTTGGAGTTGTATCTTTCCACTGGATTAACACTTCCTTGATGGTTCTCTGACACAGGCATGCTCATGTTGGTCCAAAATTGCTTGTGGCTGTAGCCAAATAGATCCTTCTTCGGCTAACTCAGGAAGGTTGGTTTGAATTTGGCACTTAGTTCCGATCACCATCTTTAAGCAGGAAACATGAAAAATAGGATGTAGCTTCGAATGATTGGGCAAAGCTAATTGATAGGCCACCTGTCCCACAGGGTTGAGAACTGTATAAGGACCATAAAATTTGGGTGCTAGCTTCTGACAATGCTCGGCCTTGAGGGAATTCTTCTTGTAAGGTTGTAGGCAAAGAAACACCTGATCCTCTTCTTCAAATTGACGTTCAGAGCGACCTTGATCTGCTTTTGCTTCATGCGATTATGTGCCATGACAAAATTCTCTTTGAGGGTACGGAGAAAATCCTCTCAAATTGTAAGTGTTTGGTCAATTGTCTGGACCTTCGAGACACCAGGTAAGTATGAGAGAACTGAAGGTGGCTTCTATCCATATACTACTTCAAAAGGATTCATGTGTGTAGTTTTATGGTATGAAGTGTTCTACCACCATTCAGCTAGGGGTAACCATTGATCCCATTGAGTTTGTTTTTCCGAGGCAAAACACCTCAAATATGTTTCCAAACACTTGTTGACAACTTTTGTTTGACCATCAGTCTGGGCATGATAATTTGTACTGAGATGCAATTGGGTGCCTTGTAGCTTGAACAGTTCTTGTCAAAAATTGCTTATGAAAGTGGGGTCGCGATCAGAAACATTAGAGTGTGGCATGCCATGGAGCTTGAAGACCTGATCCATGAAAATTTGAGCCACCATGGATGTTGTAAACGGGTGTTGAAGAGTGCAGAAATGAGCATACTTGGAAAGGCGATCAACAACCACCATGATGACTGATTTATTTCTCGATTTGGGTAAGCCTATAATAAAATCCATAGAGATGTCCTTCCAAATAGCAGGTGGAATCGGGGGCAATTTTAGTGTGCCCGGAGATTTGATTGTTTATCCCTTGTTGCATTGACACACATCATATTTGGTCACAAAATTACGAATGTCTTGTTTCATACCATCCCAGAAAAAAAGAACGTTTGACCCTGTCATAGGTTTTGGTGAACCCGGAGTGCCCTGTTGTCGGTGTAGCATGAAGCTCAGGAAGTACCGTGGATTTAAGCTTTGATTGTTTACTTAATTAAAAACGACCTTTATATCGAAGCTCATAATGGAACCAAGAGTACCCTGGGGGAGATGGAGCACTGGACTGCAATTTTTGGATCAGCTGCGAACTTTTGGGATCTTGTAGCCATTCTTGGCGAACATCTTGGAGCCAATCTGGTACAATGAAGGAAAGAGAAAAAAGGGATCCTTCATCTTCATATTTGCAAGAAAGTGCATCCACAACCACATTTTCTTTGCATTTCTTGTAAATGATCTCATAATAATACCCAAATAGCTTAGTTACCCATTTTTGTTGCTCCGGAGAGGAAATGCGTTGTTCCAAAAAATACTTGAGGCTTTGATGGTCTGTCTTAATTTGGAAGCGTTGCCCCAATAGATAAGGGTGCCAAAAATCAACGGCATGCAGAATAGCCAACATTTCCTTTTCATAGATAGATTTGCCCAAATTTCTTTTAGATAGTTGCTTGTTGGTAAAGGCCAAAGGCCAACATTCTTGCATAAGGACAGCACCAATTCCTTTCCCTGAAGCATCACATTCCAAGACAAAGGTCATTGTGAAATCAGGAAGGGCCAGGACTGGAGTGGTGCACATGGGCATCTTCAAGGTTTGAAAATCTTGAGCAGCAGCTGGATTCCAAGTGAAAGAGTTCTTTTTTAGGAGAGTAATGAGAGGTGTTGCAATCTTTCTGTAATTCTTAATAAACTTGTGATAATATCTTGTTAAGCCCAGAAATCCACACAAGATTTTGAGATTCTTTGGGTGAGGCCAGTCTTGAATAGCTTCAATCTTTTTAGGATCCACCCTGATGCCATCCTTTCCAACCAGATGACCCAAGTACTCTACTTCTAAGGCGCCAAAAGCACATTTAGATTGTTTCAAGAAAAGTTGGTATTGAGAGAGTAGATGGAGAACTCGATCCACATGAGCAAGATGTTTTGTCCAGATCTTGCTATAGATGAGGATATCATCAAAGAAAACTAAGAAAAAATGACGGAGAAAAGGACGGAAGACATGATTCATGAGGCTTTGGAAGGTGGAGGGGGCATTACACAAGCCAAAGGGCATGACCAAAAACTCATAGTGGCCCTCATGAGTTCTAAAGGTAGTCTTGGGAATGTCTACCTCTTTCATACGTATTTGGTGGTAGCCTGAACGAAGATCAAGTTTAGTAAAGAATTGGGCACCACTCAGTTCATCCAGGAGGTCATCAATGACAGGAATGGGAAATTTGTCTTTAATGGTAAGTTTGTTGAGGGCACGGAAGTCAGGACACATTCGCCAAGAACCTTCTTTCTTCAGGACCATGACCACGGAAGAAGAGTAGGGGCTCATACTAGGGCGAATAACGTTTGCATTAAGGAGTTCCTGGACCATTTTCTCAATTTCATTTTTTTGGGAAAAAGGGTGACAATACGGACGGATATTGGGAGGAAGGCTTCCACGTACAAGGGGAATGGAATGATCATGAACACCACGTGAAGGAGGGAGTCCCTGGGGAGTGTAAAAGACCACTTGATGTTTATAAAGGATGGTTGGGAGGTCTTGCAGCACCGAGGATGTTTCTGTTGTGTGGATGGCATGGAGTTGAGAAATAACACCAGAATGACCCTTTTTTAGCAGCTTTTCCATGCGATGGGAACTAATGATCTCAGGTGAACCGACGGTGATGCCTTGGAACTTATATTGGTGGCCTTCCTGGTCAAATTACATGGTTAATTACTTAAAATCCATGAGAATGGAACCCAAAGTCCTTAGCCAGTCTGCACCCAACACAATGTCACACCCGCCCATGTCTATAGCAAACATATGAGATTTCAGGTGGTAGTCACCAATTTGGAGACACACATTTTCACAACGCCCTCCATATTTCATGGAGCCACCATTGGCAATCATGATTTGGAAATTATTGACGGCATGGATGTAGCAATGAGCTTCTTGGGCAATGTGGTGATGAATAAAATTATGGGTGCTTCCACTA
This sequence comes from Picea engelmannii, assembly GCA_009831015.1. NCBI lineage: Eukaryota > Viridiplantae > Streptophyta > Pinopsida > Pinales > Pinaceae > Picea > Picea engelmannii. The sequence continues at coordinate 24,479 of ML799060.1, read as the reverse complement.
TCAACCAAAATGATGACCTTTCGATGCTTGATGTAACCAATTATCTTGAGGGTTTGGGGAGCGGAGAATCTAGTGAGAGCATTGAGGGAAATGACCAGTTCTACTTCGGGAGGGTCTGAGGGAGGGGTTATGTTGGGGGTTTCAGGTGATTCAAACACAAGGGGAGTTTCAATATCCTCTTCTGAAATATCTTTGAAGATGTCCATAAAGAGATTTTGTTCCTTACACTTGTGGCCTGGAAAATATTTTTCATCACAATTATAACAAAGGCCTTTGAGTTGGCATTCAGCCATTTCAACGCTAGTCAATTTTTTGATCTTTAGTGGAGCGGAGGGAGTAGTGTGATTTATTGGTTTAGGGCGAGGGATAAAGGAGGGTTTTGGGTTTTGAGAAGATAAAACTTGTTGTTGTTCTTTATCTCTTTTAGTAGCCTCCACCCAACTCTAAGGCCGAGCCATGAGGACATGGGCCCGAATCTCATCCTTGAGGCCACTGATAAAACATTCTCAGAAAAAGGCATCAGACATGCCCTCTGTCCGAAAATCTAGGCACTCAAAGGCAGTTATAAAGTCTTCCACTGTTCTTGATTGTTTCAACTTTATCAAATGGCCCAAATGGTTGGTGTCATTGTCAAAGCATTCATAAGGCTCTGCCACAAAGTGTGTCCAAGCAATATACCCTTGACGAGAAGTTTTTCTCCATTGCCACCATTGCCAACGTTCTTGATCTAGATGGAGAACACCATACCGGAGTTTGGTCAAGTCATTTGTAATGTATTATAAAGAGAAATAATGTTACATTTGGGTTACCCAACCAGTGGAGTCTGAGCCATCAAATTTGGTCACATCTGCCCGTGGCAGGCGTAGGTCACGTTAAAAGTGATGGTTCTGAAAGTTATGGGAGTGAGAGGAATGATCACCTTCAGTATGTGGAGGTGAGGAAGAGGAAGGGTTATCTGTAGGAATATGCAGTTTGGTGCAGAGTGCTGAAAAGATAGATTCAAGCTAGGTGGTGAGGTCTTGTTTGATTTCCTCCATTGAGGACTACATGGTTGTATTGATGGCGGAAACATTGGCACTGAGTTGTTTTACTTCTTGTTGGGTCTCGATGAGACCAGATTACAAGGTGTTGAAGCGACCTTCCAAGTCTTGGCTACGGGTATGGGCCATGAGGATGGGGAAACTGAAAAGGGGGGGAGGGGTCAAAAATTCTGCCGAAAAATGATATGGATGAAAGTGATAAGGGCGAAGAGATGAATCCAATGGAATAGGTCTCAAATAATGGTGAAAAAATTTCCAGACTTTTTTTTTTTTTTTTTGTACACCTGCAGAGTTATAATCTGTTATAAAGAATACTACAGAGAGGAAATGCCCAAATGCTTAACTAGAAAGAAATGTGCATTTACTTGGCAACCCGAACACAGTTGCACGGCAATAGATCTTGTATGTTTTAATTTGTTTATGTTTTGGTCCTCAAGGGTTAGGTATTCAAGGGTTCTACAGGCAAGGGTTTTCCCTGCGCTATAGCTCTCTGATATACGTGTGGGGTCCAACAGTAGTACTCTGCCCAATATATTAAGGCACTAACTAAGGAGGATAGACCGTACCCTTATCCGTACTACCCAACTGCCCAGGTACTAGAGAGTATCTTCACGAGTGTTGTTCTCGGTGGCACTATAGCAGTCAAGAGGCCGATCGGTTTATCTAAAAAAGGATTCATGAAATCTAGGTTGATCCGTACACAGGTGTTATCTGATGTGCTACCACTCGAAGGGGTACCAACAGGGGTTACAAGGGTAGCCAACAGATGTGCGCTTAAGAACCACTTGTATTTCCTGCGTGTATGAATCCCTCAACCACGGGTTTATGCGCGTAACGACATATCATTGTGGCTTAAAGACATCGGAATACATCTCTACGTTGAAAAAAAATTACCCACAATTTCTGCCAAGGAAAGTGATCTGATACCACTTGTAATATACCAGGTATAAAAAGTATGCAAAACAGAAATAAAATGCTAGAAATGGCAGAATAACAGCAATATAACCAGAATAATCACCACAATAACACTGAAATGATATAAGAATAACAACAGAAATAGCACTTTGATTCTGAGAGCAATGTTCACGGGCCTCTTCGAGGGGGCAACCTCTAGTCGAGCAGAACTCTATTACAATAATCTCCAAGCTAGGGTTCTCATACCCTCGACTCCTATTTATACTAAATATGTCTATCAAAAGAAGCATCCAGAGGAAGATCCTTCTAAAAGAGGAAGCTTCTATTAGGTCTTCTTACATTCAACTTATTCTATTTTATTGCAAGGCCTTATAAATATTGACCTTTATTACATCCAAATATATTGTTCTACCTGTGTGCGGGTTAGGACCCTAACAAGATGAATGTTGAGTTCAAGAGAAGGATGCAGACCCAACAACACACCCATGACAGATAATTGGAATTGGAAAGACAAAATCTCAAAATGGCCCTAGAAGAGAACAGGACATCAACACTCATTGTGGATATTATCAAGGACCAACCATTAGAGCTAAATGAGAATCTTGTAGAAAAACAGAAAGAATTCCTCAATATGCTCAATAACATACAGGCTGGTTGAGAATGATCAACTCAGGCTACATGATAGGTTAATATAAATTCAAGGACAATATCAAGAAGTCAATGAGGCCCTTGATAAATTTCTTAATTGGAAAGGAATGCATAGATCACCCCCTACTACACTACTAGTGTATTCTATTGAAGAAAGACTTGGATATCAGGTTTTCTTCGACATTTGCAAACCCTTCTTGAAGAATGTATAGGATACCCAAAAGAAACAACTAATGCATGCATGGAGCTATGGAATAGCTCAAACAATCTCATGAAGAAATTTGAAATGTAGCCAATGCTCTTCATCGATGAAGTAACACCTTCTACGACAAGAATCGCTAAAGTGGAAAAGCATAAGAAAATCAGTGAAGTAAGCATTCAAATATTAACTCAGATTGGAAAAGAATCCTTGGAGGAACACTTGTTAAGACATGTCTAGCTCATCATCAAGATGCAACAATTTGTTAAAAACACATCAAAGGAGTTACAGCAAGAGGTGTCTACTAAAGTTTGTAGTGGAGAATTAATCATTGAAAGATCGCAATCTGATAAACTGGAGGACATAATGAAAGATTATTCCCTCTGGGAAGAGTATCGAAACCATATGCAAGATGAGAATAGCTTGTTATGATTAAATTTAATAATTGTCCCAGATGCCTCATTTCTCTTCTTTTGTAATCTTACTTTCAGATTAGGCATATGAAGACTCATTTTGTAAAACAATCCAGTACTCATAATTGAATAATCAAAATGTAAACAGTCTCTCCATATTATAAAAAAGGAGGATTTTCCATAGAACGAGGCTTTTGGTTTTCATATGTAGCAGAACAATATTTTTACTACAAATTAATTTGAACCAGAGTCGTTTTTTGAAGATTGTGGTGTTAATGTGTATGAATGAGGTTATTATATTTATGCATGTTTATTTCTGTAGAGTATGAATGTTGGTTTATGAATTACTTTTGAATTAATTTTCATATGTTCACAGTTGCCATGATTTTCACTTTGAGTACAGTGACAGTGTGATGCAGTTAGTTAATCAACTATTTGTTTCTAACTGGTTATGTTGTTAATATTTCATGTTACTTGACTATACGAATTACTTCTATACAAGTAATACAAATATTTCAATGTACTTGTCTTTTAGTTTGTTCTTGCTCAGGATAGGTTAGCATAGAGTAGGATAGAAGTGCATCTTAGGACTGTATATAATCATCTTAGTTTGGAAGTAGTTCTTTAGAATTTTAATTCATCTGAGAACCTTTGGTTCACAAATTCATTTTTAGTTAGCACATTAGTTATATTAGTAACTAGGACAAAATTTGGTTGGAAATGCTATCCCAAACGAGAGTGGGTCTAATTGGGACATGTCATCGACCATTCTCCCTCAACTGCTTGACAGGACATTTGGCCCCGTCAACAGGTCCCTACATTGTTAAATGTGTATTGAAACGAGGGGCCTACGAGCCAGTTGATTATGATGGGAATCCACTTTCAGAGCCTCGCAATGGGATCTACCTTAAAAATTATTATGCCTAGGTCATTCGTTCGCATGATGATTTGTACATAGGTGTGTTTTTGGTTTTGGAGTGGTGTGTTTTTCTTTTTATGTGTGTTGCTTGTCTCGGCTCATTTTTTATCATGTTTTGTGTGTGATTTTCATCTGTCAACATCCACCTCAGTCTACATGGGATATGATGACGGTGCCAGACCTAGTACCTGGAATATCGCTTCCCCTACCTAGGTGATTTTCTCGCCCACTAACGAGTTGGTGCGTTCAAGGGGTGTCTACCTTGGTCCTACATCCAATAACATCGTGGAGTATAGTGCCTACATTGAACTTTTTTTTGAGGCTCTCACCTTTGGCATATGTCATTTAGTTGTCAGACTGGACTCTCATCTTGTGGTCTCACAATTGAATTGTACCTATAGTGTCAGACATCTCGCGTGGTTGCGTAAGTATTTGAGGGTTCATATTCTTGAATGTTACTTTGATTACATCGAGTATTGTCATTTTTCCAGAGGATCTAATATGTTGGATGATTCCTTGGCTAATTACGTGTTATAATGGAATTTGTCTCATTAGTTAAGTCATTTACCATGCATGTACATAACACATGGTTGATAGTCACATCATTGGATGTTCATACATAGTAGCCGAATCAAGAACACACACACAAATATCCAAAAGTGCGTTGCATCCTTCAAAATGAAGTGTATATAAAAAAATTGGCGCTCTACTGGCCTCTTGTTACAAACAGTGTTGACATGCTAATTATCACATCTAGTACCAAAATGGGGATACTATCATCTAGTCATCATGGTTATGATTGCCATGATAGCACAATACTTCCCAAGACACCTTCCGGAGAATTTGATGAAAGGGGTGAGATACTCCTTTCATATGTCACCACATGTGCAGTGGCATCTCATCCATCGACACAGGGGGACCCCCATGAGCATCTCATCCATCTCACCTCTCTTTGCAAATAACAAATGAGCTTTTTACCATGGTAAGCTTCCTTTTATAACACTTTGGGTGATAAAAAATCATTTTTCACAATGAGACCAAGTGGCTTCCATTTATTTGTTTTAATGAGATTATTGTCACTTTTATGCCAATTTTAATCAAAATTGACCCTGGAATCTAGTTTACATGCATTGATATGATAATAAGGACTATTTTTTTATGGAAATGGTGACTTCCCCTACACTTGAGGCAGTGGTCTTAAAACTGGCATATAGGGATAGTTTTTTTCTTGCATCCATGTTTTGCATCATTAACCATCCATTTTTCCATCATATGCCTTAGGTTCAATCCCATCAAATTGTGAAATTAGCTTCTCTATTTTTGCATGTCATAATTGTCTGGTAGTTCCTACCCTTCATGGGTGCCCTATTTAGCACATGGATTTCCATTTGGTGCATGTGTTGTAATTTCCCATAGGCCTTAGAACCCTCATGTAGTTCCCCCATGACTCAACATTGAGACTCATTTCCCTCTCCATTTATATTCTAGCCATATCTTGTGGGGATCTCGAAATCGTTATGTTTATTAATGGTTTCCTATGCCTTTGATACTTGTGTCATAAATCATTTTGTTGTGTTGTTGTTTTCCCAAATCCCACTTACCTCCATTGCAGTATCCTTTGACCATCCACCTCTTGCATTATTTGACCTCCATTTTGCATCCACCTATCCATGGAGAGAATAATTGCTAAGCGTGGATCTCACTTGCCAGTACCATTTGCATTCACTTTGCTTAGTTCAATTCCATGCGCTTGGAATATAGGATAATTTTTTTGAGCCACTTGTTCTCTCCAAACAAATACACTTTTACCTTTTTTTGGACATGAAAAAGACACTTTCAAGTACACTTTTATCTCTTTTTCATACTTGTTAAAAGACACGAAAAAAGACACCATCACGAGTATACTTTTATCTCGTTTTCGAGCGATTCATTGAAACTAAATGAAAAAGACACTTTGAAGCACACTTTTATCTCTCTTTTGTGCTCGTTAAACCATGGAGACACCAAAAACCAAAAAATCATAAAAAGAGTGGGGGTTTTTTACCATTGATGTATTCTCAAAATGGCAGCATCAGTCGAGTCACCCTTAAACATGGCACCTATTTAAGTCATCATTTTACAATTGGGTTTTAGCTTGCCTAAGATCCATCCCAGTGATATGAGTCAAAAATAATCCTCTGGATGGTTATTCTTCTAGCCATTATGGAGAGTGCTTCAGTTCCTCCTGCCTTGTTACACTATACTCGTCTAGCTCTTAAGTTTTGATTCCAGGTCACCATTGTGTCGTGCTATATTGATCTAGGATATTTTCATCGATGTGACTTGTTAAAGAATTGTATTAAATGAGCATAAATTGAAGTGCACCATAAAGAAGGAATAACTCAATAATGAAGAGACATATGCTTCAGATCTAAACACAAAAAACTTGATAATGGCGTTCGTCCCTGGTGGACTACGTCTCTGGGTCCTTCTCTCAAATGGGTAGGTCTTTTTATTAACTCAGCAAAATAATTTGGAAAAATACATAAGTATACCTCATTCTAGATTTAAGTTGCATAAGTTTTGATAATATTAGAAAACAAATAGCACCATTGAATTACCCAAAAATGACTATCTCCATGCCTCGATCTGAGTCTAGCACTTTCAGGCCCTTGAGAAAATGTGTCTTGGTTTTCAGGCTTACAGTCTGCATTAATGATTGTCCTTTGCATCATTTTCCATGCCCTTGTACGGCATATTGTGCACTCTGGTCTCCCCCCCGTGCATTGGCGAAACCACTTTTTAAATTAAAAAGGGGGTGGACTTACCAACTTGCTCGTTTGGCCCAAAGGTTGGCAGATGTGTTTAAGGGTGAGTTTTTGGGGGAGGTCTCGGGGTCAAGCCTGCGGGCCTCCTCCCTTTGGCTTATTGTTTTAACCATAATACAATTGTTGGGATACTCTGCTAAGTTTAGCGATCCCACTAGCATATTGTTCGTTGTTGACCGGATCTGGCGGAATACGTCTAACTTTGGTGGATTAGGGGTTGGCGCCAGCCAACCCCTTTTTTTATTTTTGGATTTCTGGTAGTTAGCCCTCATTGGGAATTTTCTTGCTACCACATCACGGCCACCCATTATCCCACATCACGCACTTGCACAGTCATCCTACCATGTCACCTTCCCACCACGTCACCCTGCCACGTATTGTACAGAATCCACGTGTCTTCCACGTCTCGTACGGCCTGCCACATGGCACTTCCTCATTGGTCCACATGTCGACCTAAAAATGTCGAAAATTAGTGACATGTGGCAACCTCTGGTGTTTCCACGTCATCATGTTGACATCATCATGACATGTGTGCTACGTGCTCTGTATGGATGCTGACATCATCTGTATTGATGTTGACGTCGACAATATGAATTTTGACTCATCCATGTTGACTGGGCTAGGTTGACCAAAACTTTGACCGTGAATATATTTCGAATAGTAACTTCGTTTGACGATCTGTTTACATCGTTGGAAATCTTGTGATGCGCTCTTCGTGATGATGCCAATTTCATTGAGTTTTGAGGACTTTGAATTATTTCCCTTTCTCTATCTGTTGAGGCCATTCTGAGATTTTTGAGTGCTTTTGCGAATTCTGAGTTATCCTTAGTCTTCTTTGGATCCTTTTTGGATCATGCCTTCCCACTAAGAGATTTTTGGACCACCAAAAGCTTTCATCAATCAACGAATAAGTGAGGGAAGAGTTCCCCCACCTTGTCCTTCTCATTCCACTTTGCCTTTCTTGGATGTGTTCCCTTTAAGCCCACTCGAAGATAATCAACATCACCCTTGCATGAACTCCTTGTCCTCTTGTCTAGGATGATATCTTCCTTCAACTCACCAAGTACTCAGAAGCAAACTCATCAACTGAAGGTATTGAAACTTCCTCACCCTGATCCATGATCATGGGAGGCTCAAAAAGTTTCAAGTTTTCCACATTTACAACTAAGTAGATCTGCATATAAGGTGGAATATCTAGATGAAAAGCATTGGTACCACTTTTTTCCAAAATAGTGAAGGGTCCATATCGGATGGGAATGATTTTCTTGCCTTTACCCTTCAACCGCTCCTTGTTGATGTGAAGCCATACTTGGTCTCCAACCTGGAATTGATGATCAACCTTGTGTTTGTCATGTTGAGCTTTATATTGTGCTTGACTTTACTCCAACTATTCTTTGACTGCTTGGTGTACCTGTTGGATCCTTTGAATGAACTTGTGGGCCCTACCTTCATTTCTTTCTTCATTGGAATTGACATCTTTCCCATACATCAAGTCCAAAGGGACCTTAGGCAAATACCCAAAACATGTATCAAATGGAGAACACTGAGTGGAGTAATGTAAGGCTCGATTGAATGTAAGGCTCGATTGTAAGCATGTTGTACATAGGGTATCTGTTCATCCCATAACTTGGGATGCTTGCTGCAGTAGCCTCGAAGCAAAAGAACCATTGTTCGGTTAACAACGTTTGTCTATCTGTTGGTCTATGGATGGAAAGCAGTGCTCCTCTTCAACTTGGTGTCCATCATTCTCCACAAGCTTGTCCAAAACTCCCAAAGGAATCGAGTATCTCAATCCGAGATAATGGATGTGGGTAACCCAAATTGAACCCAAACATATTGAAAGAAGAGATTAGTGGTCTGCTCAGCAGTGATATGATTTTTACATGGCATCAAGATACACATCTTATTGAACCTATCCACTACAACATGCAAATATTCATGACCCCTTTTCAACATTGGTAAACCCCCTACAAAATCCATGGAGATACTTTCCAATGGATGAGATGGAACAGGAAGTGGTGAGTATAGCCCCAATTTTCTATTAGTGGGCTTACAAGTAGAACACATCACATACCCATTTACATATTTAGTTACAATTTCTTTCATGTGAGGCCAGTAACAAAATCTTTATAGCTGAGCCATAGTTTTTCCTACCCCAAAATGCCCAGACACAAGAGAAGTGTGAGCTTCTCATATTACATGGACTCGTTCACTTGTAGGAATACATAACTTTCCAAGATGGTAGAGTAGTTTTCCATGTAGACAATAGGTCTCTACCTGTGCACCATGGGTTAGATTCTCAAATACTTCTTTAAAATATTCATCAATGGCATATTGTTCCACATATCTATCATGAGATAAAGAAGCATTCTTCAAAAAAATAGAAGCAACAATAGGAGGTCTAGAAAGCATATCATCTACCTTGTTACTTGTACCCTTTTTGTATTTGATTACCAAATGAAATTGTTGAATAAAACCCATCCACCTATAATTTCAAGATTGTTGTAGCTTGGTTTGTGCTTGGAAATACTGTAAGGGTTGATGATCTATATGTATAATTTTTTCCTTCCCTAACAAGTAGTGCTTCCATTTATTTGTGCTTTGAACTAATGCATACAACTCTTTATGATATGTAGGATAGTTAACAACAGCTTGATTAAAATTTCCATAGTGGTAACAGATAGGCTTACGATATTGCATCAATAATGCACCCATGGTGTATCCATTGGCATCTGTCTCGATCTCGAAAGGATGTTGAATATTCGGCAGTGCTAATATTTGTGCGGTATTGATGTTTTCCTTCAAAGTGTCGAAAGATTTATGTTGCTTTCCTCCCCACTGAAAAGTGTTCTTCACACTGGTTAAGGCATGCAAAGGAGCTGCAATAAAAGAGAATTTTGAAATGAATCTCCTCAAGTACTATATTGCACCTAAGAAGCTTCGCATCTCGGTTACATTTTTGGGCTCAGGCCAATTTACAATTACATCAATCTTAGAAGGATCAATTTTCAGTTGTCCTCCTCCTACGATATGACCTAAGTACACAAGTGAAATCTTACCAAATTCACATTTGGACAATTTTGCATACAACTTTTCCCTTTGAAAAGTATCCAATACTTGCTTTACATGCCTTACATGTTCATCCCAAGTCCCACTAAATATAAGAATGTCGTCTAAATATACGATCACAAAATTATCTAGAAATGGTCTGAATACATCATTCATCACACGCATGAAGGTTGTCGGGGCATTACAAAGCCCAAATAGGATAACTAACCACTCAAACAATCCTTGTTTGGTTTTAAAGGCAATTTTCCATGCATCATGTTCTGCAACCCTGATCTAATGGTATCCACTGCACAAATCCAACTTAGTGAAATAAATAGGATTCTTTAATTGATCAAGTAAATCATCTATATGAGGAAGAGGGTATCATTTTTTCACCGTGATTTTATTTAAGGCTCGGTAATTGACACACATCCACCATGTTCCATCCTTCTTTGGCACCATCATGATTGGAGAACCACAAGCAAATGAGCTGGGCTTGATGACCCCTTGATCCAATAAGCCTTGTACCTACTTTTTTATCTTTGTCATCTCTACAACTGACATCCTATACATGCCCACGTTAGGAAGAGGAGAATCTTTTTGAAGATATATTTCATGTTGGATTTCCCTCTTAGGAGGTTATCCATCTAGTTCTTGGAAAATATCATCATACTTAGAAACAATATCAATTAATTCTTTATTAAGAGAAGGATCACATCCTTGGAAGGCGTCGGATGTTCTGACATCCTTTTCCCTTGCGACCATGAGTACATATCTCTTATTAGTGTTTATGAGTCTCTTCATTTGTCATGCACTAACAAGTGTTGTGTTTACCCTCATGTTGTGGTCTCTAACAATATATTCCATTCCCCCTTTAGTAAGGTGATATTTGTTCTCATGACGAAAGAAGATTTCTTTTCTATCATAAAGATAAGGACTCCCGAGAACTATGCCACATATATCAAGTGATACAACGTCCAAATCCACTTCATCAATCAATTTTGAAGCAATAGCAAATCTGACCCTACACTACTTGGTGACATTAAGTTTTTCTTTATCACATACCCAACCAAGAGGATAAGGCTTTGGATGTGGTTTAGTTTCAAGACCCATATTTTTGACAAGTGCTTCAGATATCAATTTTACTTGGGAACTCGTATCAAATAATGTATCTATCTTAGTGTGCTTAGATACAACTCTTATGTGAAATAAGTGTTCCTCTTTCTTTCATCATCATGAGATTCATTATTGGAATTTGACCTAGCATGAAGGGAATATTTACCTTGTACTCCAACCGTTGTGATCTTTCTTTCGTCTCCTGAATTGAAACCAAGATCTTGTTGCATTGTAGCAACAGTCTTTATCTTCCCCTTTCCACTGAACTGTTTTGGTCTCTTCTCTAGGTGTACTTTCCAACAGTGTTCATCATCGTGACCATTCTTCTTGCAATGAGTGCAAGATAGATTTCCTTCTTCCCTCTTTATATTTGTGGTCTTTTTGTCCTTCCTTTTAAACTTCTTAAATTGCTTATGTGGGAGATTGGAAGGTTTCATTGTGGGATCTTCTTGAACATGCTTTCCATTGTTCTCAAGGTGAGTAGCTTGCACACAAACTTCGTCAAGACTGGTGGGGTTAAACAATAGTAAAGTATGACAAATATAACTGTGAAGTGCACCAATATACTTCATTAAAGTTTCATAAGAATCTAAAGTAATGTTTAATGCAAGAGATTTCTTTCTAAATTCTTCCATGAAACTTTGTACAGTTTGACCTTTACTTTGTCTTAAAGTTTTCCCTTCCATCATTGCTTTATGTAAATAACCCAATGGATAAAATTGCTTCCTTATCGTTGATTTAAATTCCAACCATCAGGAAAGAAAATTACCACACATACTTATGTCTTGAAGGTTTCTCTCCCACCATACAAGAATGATGCCTTCCAACCGAAGAGAGGCCAACTACACTTTAACTTCCTCTTCATCAATATGTTGAACACGGAAATATACTTCAACCTGTCGGATCCAATTATCTAGCTTTTCAGGATTAGCATTTCCATTAAACATAGGCAAAGAAAATTTTACATCAAGCTTTAATAATGGTTTCTTAAAAGAAGCTTTATGGCTAGTGTTGGCACAGGGGCAAACCCAGGGTTCAACGCTCAAGAGCGCACCAACAAAGCCCTAACTACCGGCCCTTTCGGCAACACCTGCGAAGCAGATGAAGTCTCACTCGAGGTAGAGGCAGGGGTGGTTGCAAGACTCAGGTGTCTGCAACCTTAGCTGGGACACAGATCTATGATTATATACTTTACAGAGCACTTAGCATCGTTCATTCATCACTTATTCACCCTTATTGTACTTCGCAGATAAGACAAAACATCGAAGTACTTTCTCAAATATAATATATTTCAGTGCTTAGCAACAGCAAAACATATTAGATCTTGTATATCAACACTAAGCATCCTCACACACATCAGATATACTATTCATATACATCTAGTGAATCACAAAGCATAGGCAAATCTATCTAATCATGGCATAGCACTTAGCAAGATAGTGAAAACACAAGGAAGCAATAGCACAAAGCATGACACACAAGTTTACATGGTTCACCCCCACCCTGGGGCTACGTCCATAAAGTCTTCTTCATCTTTATTAGCTTTGGTCAATCTGATTATAGAACAGAGCTTAACTTGTACTCTACATAGGACAGGAGATCTGCGTGCACCTCGCCAGATCCTCCTTCCCCGAGTAGATCTAGCATAGAGCCTTCTTACAATCCATGCACTCAGCACTTACAACACTTGCACTCAGCTCTGCAAGCCTCTTACAAGCAAGCACAAAACATTTACATTCGATCACACAGATCTAATTACTAGCAATAATCCATCGACACTTCTTACATTGCCTAGCTACTTATTTATACTTTACAACATAGGCCTAAAACATGGGTAAACCCATGGGACGGCATCCCTTTCCCATTACATTAACCCAAAACCCTAAAAGGGCCCCAAAAGTGGGTCGAGATCCTGTGATCTCTGCTTCACCTGGCGCTCCATCTTTGACAGGGTGTCGATGTCCAAAAATGGTCAAATATGACCAAGTGTTCCACAAAACTTGGTCAAGGGGCAACAGGCCCCCAACACTCACCTGTGACTCGTCCTGAGTCACTCTGGTATGATCAGCTCCGCTTCAAATGTCTCAAGCTTGGACCGAGCTTCTTCGACCTGCTGCAGTGAAACAGCCTCTTGCTTAGTGAACTGTTGGATCATTGCATCATTTACTGGTCCTTCCATACGTTGTTCTGCGGTGATGACAAGATGTTCAAGCTCGGCTTCCTGGCTCTCAACTTTAGTGAACAGGCGGCATGCTTTCTCTTGGAGTGGTTGAAGTTGTTAAGAGACTTCCATCACTTTACTTTGCAGCATGTGTACCTATTTTTGGGCGGTGTGTTGTTATGGATATCGCTTCATTCTCTCGACTAGGGTTAAGGCCTTCAGCTGTGCCTGTAGCGTATCTGCATGTTGCTTTGATTCTTGGATTTGCGCCTCTAATGTCTGCAGTTTTGGGTTCTCTGTGAGGTTCTCATAATTCTGGGTGCTTCTAGCACTCAGCTTCTTACATTCCAAAGCCAAGGTTTTTAATCTGTCAACTGCGTTGCGGGAAGTTGCCTCCCTTAGGTCTCTTACTTCTTGTGGAGCCTCGGGTACGGTACAAAGTTCTAGATCTGCGATGCACTGTTGAAGTTGTTGGATTACTTCTTCAAGTTGTGCCACCTATTGTGGGACGTGTTCTTCAATTTTCACTTCAATGACCATCACAGAGTGAAGTGCTCTATGAACTCTTTCCTGTACTTCAAGTCGCTCTGCTAGCAATTGGTCCTTGCTCTGTTGTACTATTCTTTTTCCTCCTCCCACTTCGCTTCTAGGTCAATATTTTCCTGTTATGCCTTCCTCTATTGTACTCTATGTGCGCTCTGTACTTGTGTCAAATCCTGGGTGGCTTGCGCTGTGTCTTCTTGAGCTCATCGAAGGCGAGCTTTGACTTTCTTGGCAATCTGGCTTAATTGGGTGGGCTCATCAGTTGTTCATGTTGTTTCAATTGTCAAGGGTGCCATAGAAACTTCTCTGTTGGACTAGAGTGACTACTACACTTCTTGAAGTTCACCCTCGATCCGTTTGAATACCTCCTCCTACTTCATTTCTTGCTTTTCTACGATATCTAGTGAGGCATCATTCAGCACAGTGATCAAGAAGTCGAAGTCGTCTTGTGTGAGGGTAGTCTTAAACGTAGTTCGGGTGGCCTTAGTTTTCTTTCTGGATGAGGGATTTGGTGGGGTAATCTTCCTTTTCTTGGAGGGATCCTCCTCCTCTCTAGGCAGAGTAACCTCGACTTGGTTTTTCTCAACTTATTTTCCACCTAGTTCTTCACCATCACCTCCCTTCGTAGGTGACATTGAAGTAGTCTTCGTGGATGTGCTATGGACATCTTGAATTTCTACATCCTTCTTAGTCTTGCGCAGTCCAGGTGTATCCATCATAGCTTCAGGGCTATCCACGTCGGACATCTCTATAGGGACCGCTAGAACAAGGAGGTCCACCAACCATTCCTTGGTAATTTTCTCCAAGTCTTCTTCTGTCAACTTGTAGTACGACTGGAGTTGTTGTTTGTGCTCATCTGCGCGTTGTGATATAGGTGAAGTGGCGGTCTGCGCTGAATTTGATCAAAGGTATAAACCTATGAAGTGTGTTTGGTGTGAGGTGTAGTGTAGACTGGATTGCATTCTTTAATTGGTTGTAATAAGCATGGAAGACGACATTGAGTTGCCACTCTTGTTCATGTTGTTGGAGTACCACAGTGTAAAGAACTTCATGGCCAGTGGTTCGAAGGGTTCGATCTTCAGAAAATTGGCACCTTCTAGTAGCTCCCAAGCGATGAAAGCGATGAGTATGAGCAACCAACTAAAGTGGAACTCATACCCTTTGTCTTTCACTTGTCTGCAATCAAGATCTAGATGATTTACAAGGTACTTTGCCCAGTTCATTTGTAGTCCCTCCATGCACTTCCCTGCGAGGTCAACTACAAATCCGGTCACATGTGTGGGTATGTTTTTGTGGACTAACTTCCCTACGATCAACTAGCAACCGAGGTGCACTATCGCATTCTCAATGGAGGCTACCTTGTAACCTCGCGTGCCCTTCTCTAGATCACCATATGTCTCGTGTATTCGCTGGGCAAGAGCGTGATCTGTGGTCTTTCCAGGGTAAAACTCGTGTGGATCAGGGCCCTAAATGATTCGCCCTATGATCTGATTGATCAGAATTGGATCCATAGTGATGCGGAGGTCCAACCATAACTATCCTCTGTGGTAGCAGGACAACAACAATCTGACGCATGCATTCACTTCCTGATGCCTCCCTAAATGAGGAATCTTCATTACATTGAAGAGGATTGACTGCACGAGGTTATGGGTCCATTGCTGAGGGAAAATATTTGGGTTCCTTCCTTTTGTGATAGTTAAGTACTTGTATGGGGCTAGCATACTGTAAACCTTGTGATCTCCAAGGTTAAAATAACTAAATTTCAGCGCTATGAGCTTATCCTGGTCAGCACGAACTGCACGCACCCCTTTCGGGAGGTACGCAATGACCACAACATAGTCGAAGTCTCTGGGTACAGTGTCTCAATTCACTGTGTCGCTTAGTGGTGGGATATACTTAGGCAAGATACTTGGGATCATCTTCACAGTGGCAAAGTCGTTTCCGAGCTTAGATCAACTTTCTGAAGGTAGTCGGGATGATCCTGCTCGAGCAATGGAGGGGGAAGCTAGAAATGCTCCCGAGGACGATGCTTGTACACCTGTATACATTCCCCACTCTGACATGACTCTCTTGGTCATTAAGTCAATTAAAACTTCTTCAACAATTTTCTCAGCAGCATTGAGCTCGTCCGACATACAAGCTTGGGTCAGCTAGCTCGGGTGCGAAAGGAATTCAGAGACTACAATGAATAGTATGGGAACAAGGCAATGATCTCAGGGTGAGTTAATCTCAGGTTTCATGCTCAAATTCTCACTTAGAAAAATTATTCTCGGTGCGTGGCGCGATGGAATAAGTAGGGAAACTTAGTAACGGTTTGTTGGCGATGGTTATGATCCTTCATTAACTCTTGTTTGACCCATTATGGCACATTTCAACGGTTGGATGACGAACCTTTATTGCTTTTCTGCCCGTTTGGAGCGAAAGTCGAATGGATATATTGGCCCCAATGGCTATATTGCTTCGTCGTGGCAAAGCACTCTATGTCATTGTTATGATATCTTGGCGAAGTTCCAATTTTGCAATTTTTTTGTCTGTGAAGTATCCTTTAGAACCTCTTGTAACCTTATAGTATTGGCCCTTTTCTTTCTTAACTTTCTATCCTTCTTCCCAGTGAGCTTCGACTTAGTAATGATTTTACCATTCTGATGCTTATCTTTTGTGGTCTTGGTTACTTCACGCTGTTGAAAGTCTTTCCTAGGGTTCCTGTATAATACTTCTTCTGTATCAAAAATAGGTAACGCAATCTTCTATGAATCCTCTAGTGTTCTCTTAGCCTCGACATCGAAGTTGCTAGTATTAAATATCTGCGATCTACTCTTCTATTCTTCAATCAAGTGCGTGATCCTTCTGGTCATAAAGTCTTTTAACTCTTGCTTCTTTTGTTCCAAAAATTCTTCTTCCTCTTTTCGTCTGGCGTGTTCTCTATCAATCCAAGGTTTTCCTATGAGCATGGTAAATGGGGCGTTGTCTTCAAAAAATTTAATAATCTTAAAATCTTCCTCTGTCGAAGTTCCATTAACAGTCATAGGTATCCGGGCAAGCCTTCCACATAGGTTTACTAGCTTTCCTATGAATAATCTTGTTCCTCCTAGGGAAGGGATCATGGCAGGCTTTCCTATAGCTTCCCAAGTTCTTTCTGACATAATGTTTACTTGTGTTTCTTCATCAAGAATACAGTCAATGTCGAAGTCCCCTATTCTTGCTTCGACTTGCTCCTTTTCTTTGAAGATCTTTGATAGCCTAACATGTCGGTGATCATTCAAGGTGTCTTTCATTTGTAGCAATATCTTTTCTGATTCCTTCTGAGTTTCTACTATTTATGGATCTGCCTTAGGGTTTTCTTCATTCAGATTCATTCTTTCAAGATTAGCAATCATTATAGGGCAATCCAACACTTCATGGTCCAAAGCTTTGCAACAGAGACAACTAGGTATTCCACCAGGGCATTCCTTAGCAAGATGTCCCGGTCTTCTGCAACTGTAACAGAGGGTTAACCCTCTCTTTCATTTAAATGTTCCCCAACTTCTTATGTACTGCGCACCAAGATCATGGTAACTAGCCAGAAAAAAACTCTTTCTAGGATCCTGCATCCACTTGTTAGTCCAGACATTCTTTCTATGCATAGGTATAACATATCTATCATTATACTTATCAGATCTATTCATATCAAACTTTCTTTCATCTATTAATGCCCTAGTTTTTAAGCTAGGACAGAATCTATCAAACATACCTAGATCCATGCTTTAGAAACAAAAAACTTCACTTATCTTACTTCTACAGAGCACAAAGATTTCATATCTAAAAAATTTTGACTATTCTTACCTTTATTAGAGCACAGAGCTTACAGATATTACCTCTTTTCTGCAGATCTAACTTCTGTTCTTTCAGAAATTCCCACTTTTACTTTTCTTAGAGCACAGAGTGTTCAGATATCGCTTATTTTCTTCGAATCTGATCTTCCTTTCTTCAGATCTGACCTTATTCCTGGCACAAAGCTTCATAGATCGAGTAAAAAGTTGTGCCCTAGGGCAACAGATCTACGCACAGAGCTTCCTTTCGCACAAAGTTTATTCTTCCTCAGTTCCCAGCAATCACAATTTCAGGTACCGACAATTGAACCATTTGTTGGCACAAGGGCAGACCCAAGGTTCAACTCTCAAGAGTGCACCAACAAAGCCCTAACTATTGGCCCTTTTGGCAACACCTGTGAAGCAGATGAAGTCTCACCCGAGGTGGAGGTAGGGGTGGTTTCAAGACTCAGGTGTCTGCAACCTTACTTGGGACACAGATCTGTGATTATATCCTTTACAGAGCACTTAGCATCGTTCATTCATCACTTATTCACCCTTATTGTACTTTGCAGATAAGATAGAACATCGCAGTACTTGCTCAGATATAAGATATTTCAGTGCTTAGCAATAGAAAAACATATTAGATCTTGTAGATCAGGACTAAGCATCCTCGTACACATCATATATACTATTCATATACATCTAGTGAATCACAAAGCATAAGCAAATCTATCTAATCATGGCATAGCACTTAGCAAGATAGTGAAAACATAACGAAGCAATAGCACAAAGCATGACACACAGGTTTACGTGGTTCACCCCCACCCTGGGGATACGTCCACAAAGTCTTCTTCTTCTTTATTAGCTTTGGTCAATCTGATTACAGCACATAGGACAAGAGATCCGCGTGCACCTCACCAGATCCTCCTTCCTCGAGTAGATCTAGCACAGAGCCTTCTTACAATCCGTGCACTCAGCACTTACATCACTTGCACTCAGCTCTGCAAGCCTCTTACAATCATGCACAGAGCATTTACATTCGATCACACAGATCTAATTACTAGCACTAAGCCATCGACACTTCTTACATTGCCTAGCTACTTATTCATACTTTACAACATAGGCCTAAAACATGGGTAAACCCATGGCCCGACATCTCTTTCCCATTACATTAACCCAAAACCCTAAAAGGGCCCCAAAAGTGGGTCGAGATCCCGTGATCTCTGCTTCGCCTGGCACTCCATGTTTGACTGGGTGTCGATGTCCAAAAACGGTCAAATATGACCAGTGTTCTGCAAAACTTGGTCAAGGGCCAACAGCTAGAATGATGAGAATGCTCAGAGGAAGAAGAGATAGAACTTGATGGTGAAGATGGAGGCTCAGGAGGGTCTCCTCCAACCCCTTGACTCACCAAAGAATTATCATCTGCTTGTGCTTCCTTTTTCTTCCCTTTCTTCTTCATCCGCTTCTCGTAGTCTCCATATATTCACTCGACCATTTCTGACATACGATAAAAGACCATATGGAAGTTTTTCACCTATTCATCATGCTTGTCCTCTTCGGCCATTTTCTTCTTTCAGGATGCATGACCAACTTCAATATTGAAAGTATTAAGAGTTCCTTCACCCTGCTTATTCTTGGCTCTAGTAAGCATTCACACTCAACAATTCAAGTTAAAGATGATTGCTATGATACCAACATGATCCGGGATATTTTCATCGATGTGACTTATTAAAGAATTGTATTAAATGAGCATAAATTGAAGTGCACCATAAAGAAGGAATAACTCAATAATGAAGAGACATACGCATCAGATATGAACACAAAAAAACTTGATAACAGAGTTCGTCCCTGGTGGACTACGTTTCCAAGTCCTTCTCTCAAATGGGTAGGCCATTTTATTAACTCAGCAAAATAATTTGGCAAAATACATAAGTATACCTCATTCTGGAGTTAAGTTGTAGAATCTTTGCTCAAATCAGAAAAAAAAAAAAACAACACCATTGAATTCATGGCGTCGAATTACCCAAAAATGATTGTCTCCATGCCTCGATCTGAGTCTGGCACTTTCAGGCACTTGAGAAAAATCGTCTCGATTTATGTGCCTACATTCTTCATTAATGATTGTCCTTTGCATCATTTTTCATGCCCTGGTACGGCCTATCGTGCGCCCTAGTCTCCCCCCCGTGCATTGGTGAAACCACTTTTTAAATTAAAAAGGGGGCAAACTTACCAACTTGGTCGTTTGGCCCAACGGTTGGAAGGTGTGCATTAAGGGCAAGTTGTTGGGGGAGGTCCCCAGGTCAAGCCCGCGGGCCTCCTCCCTTTGGCTTATTGTTTTAACCATAATACATTTGTTGGGATACTCTGCTAAGTTTAGCGATCTCGCTAGTGGATTGTTCATTTCTGACCAGATATGGAAAAATACGTCTAAATTTGGTGGATTTGGGGTTGGCGCCAGCCAACCCGTTTTTTTATTTTTGGATTTCCAATAGTTGGCCCTCATTGGGAATTTGCCCGCTACCATGTGGCAGCCCATGACTGGGCCACATGGTGGCCACCCATTGGCCCACGTCATCCACTTGCACAGTCATCCTACCACATCAACCTGCCATGTATTGTACAGAAGCCACATGTCGACCACGTCCTGTACGGCCTGCCACGTGGTTGTACCGACTACCACATGGCACTTCCTCATTGGTCCACATGTCGACCTAAAAATGCTGAAAATGAGTGACATGTGGCAGCCTTTGGTGTTGCCACATCATCATGTTGACATCGTGCTAACATCATCATGACATGTGTCACCCTCCCCGTGTGCCACGTACTCTGTACGGATGTTGATTTCATCTATACTGATGCTGACGTTAGCAGTACAGATGTTGACTCGTCCTTATTGAGTAGGTTAGGTTGACCAAAACTTTGACCATGAATATCTTTCGATCTGTAACTCAATTTGACGATTCGTTTATGTCGTTAGAAATATTGCGATGTGCTCTTCGCGATGATGCCAATTTAAATGATTTTTGAGTACTTTGAATTTTTTCCCTTTCTCTGTCTGTTGAGGCCATTATGAGCTTCTTGAGGTGCTTCTATGAATTTTGAATTATCCTTAGTCTTCTCTAGATCCTTTCTGGATCATATATGTTCAAGGAAATTTTAAGCTTGAGTTGGTCATCTATTATTCTATTGACTTTCAGATAAGGCCATCCCTGTGTCAGTTGTACTTGGTGATTGTCTCTCTTCACATCATCTCTCGATGTATGTTTCGTGTCGATTGATGGGGTATACATTAAGGCCCTCCTTCGACGGATCTCTTCCTATCTAATTCAGCACATTATTTAGGAGAGGGATCTAGAAACCTATTAGTACCTTGGAGCTTGCAGTCCTTAGTGACATGCCTCCTCACAATTGACAATGGGTTTTCATCATTAACTCATGATCGATTGATTATATGAGTGTTCGACATTAGATCCTCTATTCACACTTTCTATATTGTAATAGGCACCTTGGGGTCCATCGTCCTCACCAGTGGGTCCCCTTGCGTTGGTTAATAATATACATCAATGGTTGATAAGCATATGGTTTCTACCATGCTCGACATCAACTCATATATTCTCATGTTGTAGATTCGTACCATCGAGGTTTGGGATGAAGACCTTGGGTTTTGGGCCACATCATTTCTTTACAGCACCCCCTCCCAAGTTGCGATGGAGTATATCACTTGTATATGAGTACTTTGAAGACTTTGAGGGCACTCTCCTTAATGCTTATTGTCTTCTTGATGCATATTTTGTGACATAGATCCACATTGTATTTGCTCATGGATATAATCTTATTGATGACATGGATCCACCATGTATTATTTCATGGCCACAGTCTTGCATTTCATGGATCTGCAGTGTATCGTTTTGATGGCCATGCTTTGATACTCTTTATATTCTGAGTATGTCTACCTTGGGAATGGTCTATATATGAATTTATCCTTGGTGTTTGATTGTAGGTACTCTTTGACCTCCATATCTCTTTTCTCTCTCCTCATGTTGCCTCACATGGAAAAAATTTATTGTAATGTGTTTTGGCCATCCATTCCTTTCTTGACCTCACACATTAGGGGGCATATATTATAGTTTTAATTTCCACCCTACAAGGTAGAGAGGAACAAAATAGAAGATGAAATCCAAGACACAGCTCTATCTCAATATTTAGATCATTTATGTAGGGTGTCACTAGTCATACATGGACAAAAAGAGGCATGTCATGAGTCAGCTATAGTGCAACCCACGATACGCTCTGTAAACTTCTAGATTCACAGAGTTTTGAAGAGGCAGGTGAGGGATAAGATGATTCTTCCTGGTATGAGCCTTGGAACTCACATCATTCAAGTCTTCATTGGTCTCTAGAAGATCTAGAAGCTCTCCCAAGCCTCTTCCAAGAATCTATAAAAGGAAAGTTAGTCTTGACCATGAAAAGGAAGAATCATTTATAGATCTATGTTGCCAAAATTCAGAGATGTTTCTCCATCTACATCAGTTGCGGTCATGTTGCCTAGCTTGGTTGAAGAGTTGAGGTAGAGCAAGGAGCAAGGGGAAAAGAGGAGTGCATCTACACTAAGAGGTAATTGTATTGATGTACTTCTATTATTCAAATCAATAGATCATTGGTTTTCCCCTATGAATGTTTGTATTTTATGCATGAATGTTCATATCTTATTTATTTTATCATAGATCAGGTTAGATCCAAGCTAGATCTAGGATTCTAATGCTAAGAAGAGAATTAGGAAGAAATTGTTTGTCTCTTGTGTGCAAGGAGAAGGTTGTAGAAGCTGGATCTAAAACTTCGAGGCTGCATCAACCAAGACATATGGAGGACAACCTTCAGGAAAAGGTATGCCATTCCACTATTTCTTAGTTTAATTAGGAATCAAATTGCTTGAGTCTAAAAGAAAGCCATAGAAGTCTGGCCCACTATCTGTCTAGGATCAGTAGGCAAATCCTAAGGAGATCTCACTACCCACCCATGATATTTTCTCCATAACATAGGGGCTTTCTAATTAATGACTAGAAAATCCTACTCTATACTAGGGGCTTTCTAATTAATGACTAGAAAATCCTACTCTAGACTATCTATTTCAACTATTTGATCTAATGGGAAATTAAATGTGTGCTTTCATATTTTTTAGACCATGGATTTAGAAATCATCAATTGCATTGTATTAACAATCCCTAAAAACCTATAGGTGACATTTCCCGTGTGCCAAAATGTCAATTCTTTTCATACCCCAAATTACACATAAATGCATTTTTAATAAAAGTGTCCAAGCCATGTTGGCAGAGCTAATTTAATAAAATTTCAAACCATGTTGGAATAGCTAACTGACTTTCATTCACGAAAAGGGTCATTGGCACTTGGAGAGATAGTCAATTATGCCCGAATATCAATTCCAAGCCAATTAATGATATAGAACATCTTTTAAAACCCTAGACATAGTTGCATAGAACTTTTAAGTAATAAGAGCCAATAAAATCCAAATATTACATGAGCATTTAAATGGAGATGCACGCAAACGTAATGCAATTGCCACGTACTATTGAAATTTTCTAAGATAATAGAAGGACCAAAACAAGCATTCAGTTATGGCAATTCCAATCAGCAACATACAATCATAAATTTTAGCAAAAAAAATAAAGACCAAGGAAAAACAAAATTCACTTAAGAAACTTTAATAAAAGAATTTAAAATAGACTCCAAATTAGTCAATTTGAATGCTTTTGAAACCTTAACAATAGCATGGCTTATTTGTTTGTTGATTATATCATTTGAAATAACATCATCTTCAAAATTAGATATTCTCTATGCTTATCCAAGATAATAGACATGTTCTCTATGTTTATCTCCAAGATAATATACAAGTATTTCTAGAATTATGAGTTAAATAAAGCACGGAAAAAATAATTTATGTGATTTTATACCTAATATTGGAAAGTAGTAAATTTAATTTATTATGTTTTTTTATAATTTTATAATGTTATTTTTTCAAAAAAAATATATATATAAATTGTTTATCTTTTATTTCAAAATTATATATATATATATATATATATATATATATATATATATATATATAACTTCATAGAATTTTAAATAAATAAATACATGTCTCATCTCAACTCTCCTCTCTCACCTCCTCCATTCCTTTCTCATCTTCTCCTCCTTCACCTCGTTCCTCCATCTCTCCCCTCTCCTCCTTTACCTCTTCCCCTTCTCTGTTTTTTCTTCTTCTTTGTGTTTTTTCTCTTGCCCTCCCCCTCTTGCATAGCATCTTTACATCTTGTCTGGCTAAGACAAGATACTTGGGAATGTCACCTAGGTTTATAGCCTCAAAAACAATTGCTTAATCCACAGGTATTAAATACAAGGGATCAAGATTGGTTTTTATATATTATATATAACAGTGCAAAAGAAATAAACTTAAACAAAAGTTACATGAATGTGTACAGAAATTGTGTACATGGAGATAAAAGCAAAAGAGTGAACCAGATTATTAAAACACTTGTGTGAGACTGAAACAGTAATCTGTTTGTTATATTCACTTCATTCTGAGATACAAAACTGAGTTCTCTTTACAAACCCCTGCGAGGGTAGGGACCAAAGTTAGATTTAGAAGCCTTCGATGGGTGCCATACAAAAAGACTCTGACAACAAAAAGAAAATTGAAGCTAAAGATCTAGATCATCTTGCCACAAAATGTTGTCACTTGATTCTACAAGATATTATTTATCAATCATGAAATTCAGTTCATAAACAAACAAGAATACACAGACTGCCAAACATAAATCATACACCTTTAAGACAAATTGTTGAAATATGTGATTCAGT
>ML799059.1:177795-190466 GCA_009831015.1 Picea engelmannii | reverse complement strand
GAGTCTCAGATTGGCTCGCCATCGAATCCGAAACTTCCATGCTTACGCTTGCTTTTGCTTCGACGGCAGCCTGAGAAGGGCTGCCCGGATCACAACTGGACGTGGACGACGACGCTACCTCGCTCGTGGAACCTCCCGCAATCTTTTCGTTCGAAGTCCCGATTATGACTTCTTCGTCTGGTCTGGAGTTCAATTCCCTCTCCAGCGCTCTGATCACGATTTCCATGTCCCGCTGGGATGCCTCAAAGATCCACGCAGCGTCAGCGTCAGCGTCCTGGTCTTTGGCGGTATCGGAGGGCTGGAAGCGCCAGGCAGCCAAGGCTTCTTCCCTCAATACGCTTCTGCTTCTGGCTGGCATTGACAGCTCCAGGTTCGATCTCGTGATCTCCTCCATCACCGCTCTGCTTGCTTTCTGAGTATACATATATTCATGAATAAAACGAGAACAAATGAGAAACACGGAGATTTTCTTTCGTAATCCCATCAACATAGGCTGTGCCCGTGAGCTTCTAAATACAAGTGGGAACGCATTGTTTAACTTGTTACGGTAAGTCAAAAAATTACAGAATAAAATATTTCTTTTAAAAATTCACACTATAAAATGTCGGAATCAAGACAATAATTTATGAGGACTTTTAATTGATTCAAATTCCCACTTAGAAAGTGCGATTTGAATCTAAACATTACTTGATAATCACTTAAACAATATTCTATAATTAATATGAAAGGAATCATTCATTAGTCAAGATAGATTATTTCCATCCATCTCTTTAGCTAGAGTTGGGAAATCCTCTTGGGATGGAGAGAAAGGAAGGACGGGAGCAGATRTTACACTTGGTCTATGTTKCCTYACTWAAGCAAATCAAGATAACTCCTCTTAAATTACTAAAGTTTGTTACGTAGGGGATATATATTCATTTGGGTAAAAGGTATTCGGGAAAAGAGTCATTTCTTAGAAAAACTAAACAACCCTCCCTCTCCAAAATACAATTATATAAAAAAAGCATTTTTATATTAATTTGCCCACTCTCCATGAAAGCATTTCTTTAACCACTTTACAAAAGTTTCTGGTACGTGTCATGTCGGAGAGAAAATCCTGGTGTTTGAGTTTGATTTACATAATTATGCGGGATGAGTCGTAGCCCAAGAAGTATCTTCGTAGGGGGTTGATACCTTACTTTCAAAATGTGGGTGGTCCCAATTGTAAATAGAGCTAATGATCGTACTCGCCAGCTTGGTTCCACAGAAGATGCACATAATTCTTTGTTTTTTATGAACTCGTTCCATATTCCTTTTCTTTACACACTATTACCGTATTTTTAACAATTTGATTATTATAATATAGCTTTTTAATAAATTGTGTATATCATTTATAAGAATTATTTTTTTATAAAAATTATTTATTAACTAATATTTTATTTTTTTAATGAATGTAAATAATTTATTTATTATTTATAAAATGTTTATTAAAAAAATTGGAAAATGTTTTGTTTATTTAATTTTACATTAATAATAATTTATATGAATATGGTTAACTCATGAAATAAAGAAATAATTTTTAGAAAATAAAAAATCATTTTTACACATTAATGGAAACTTAGTACAGTGTTCAATAATTAAGTCAGAATATATGTAATATGGTTATACCATGTTACATTGTAATGTAATATGATAATAATGCCTTTCCATCCCACCCTAATATTATAATTTTTCTAATAATGTCTGCTCTCCCCCTTCCACTCTCTAATATGGTTATACCATAATGTAATATGATATAACCATATTATAGAGGGAGGGTGCGAGGCGGGGTATAATATTATAATTTCTATAATAATGGCCACCCCTCCCACCCTCCATATTATAGAGGGTGGGATGGCGGGTTTAATATTATAATTTCTCTAATAATGTTTCCCCTCCCACCTCTATAGAGGGTGGGAGTAATATTATAATTTCTATAATAATGTCTCTCCCTCCCACAGAAGGTGGGAGGGGAGGCATTAGTAGAGAAATTATAATATTATATTATAATTTCTCTAGATGGTGGGAGGGGGGGCATTATTAGAGAAATTATAATATAATATTATAATTTCTCTAATAATGCCAACCCTTCCCACTCTCTATATATCATCCATCTTTTATAACTATTATTTCACCAATAATTTACTAAATACTATTGTATTACAATGTGAAGAAGTAATATGGTCAACAATTAAAGATAATGAATGGGATTTAATGTTCATAACTTCCTCTTATTTATAAATGGCCAGACTTAACTTTTAACATTTACATCTTTTTACATTTTGAAATAACTTGGCATTTACTTTTTTTACACTTAACCTATGGTTACATTTCACAACCTTGGGAGGAGTGAAAATAAGTAACTTTAAATTTTTACATAAATTCAAACGTGGCATGGCTAGGAGTGCAAAATAAAATACTTTCCAATTTTTACATATACTTGACCTATGAAATAATTAAGTTGTGTCCATGTGTGGTAACTTTTCAAAAGAGTGGGAGCAAATGAATTGTGTGGAGATTTTCATGACCTGAAAGGAAGGAAAGTGAAAACAAACATGACATTAAGGGAGGAGAAAGAAGTTGATCAGAAATTACTTCTTACAAAGAGTAAAAAAATATATATATTCCATTTATACATTCAAATACAAACATA
This sequence comes from Picea engelmannii, assembly GCA_009831015.1. Lineage (NCBI taxonomy): Eukaryota > Viridiplantae > Streptophyta > Pinopsida > Pinales > Pinaceae > Picea > Picea engelmannii. The sequence goes on along the minus strand of ML799059.1, from coordinate 187,795 downwards.
TTTATTATTTATATGTTGATATGTATTTTCTTTAAAATTAATGTATTCATGCATTCAGATACAAACATATTTATTATTTGTATGGTGATATGTATTTTCTTTAAAATTAATATATTCATGCATTCAGATACAAACATATTTATTATTTATATGTTGATATGTGTTTTCTTTAAAATTAATATATTTTTCAAAACATTCATATTTACTAGCTATAATTCTACTTGTGTTTTGTATTTCTTCTTGCACCCTTTAATTCAACAAAGTTATATTTCTTCTTGCACCCTTTAATTCAACAAAGTGTCTTTTTATTCGGCTTACCCTTTAATTTTTTTATTCGGCTTATGTCTTTTAATTCAGACCGTCTAATTTAATTCCGCCTCTATCTATAGTTCATCCCATAATTACTGTATTTTGCCTGCACCATATGTCTTCTAATTTGGTATGCGCCCTCTTCCGTCGATTCACCAGCTTGATCCTAAGCCACCTATGCCATGTTATATTTATGAGAATTAGGAATTATGTTACATTTCTAAGAATTAGGGTTCATGAACAATATATTTATTTTTCAATAAAAACAATTTTAATGTTTCTTTCCAATTGCTTTAGTGGATGGTTTCCACTGTGTTTTTTATGAACATGATATGCCTATGGATGCATGTCTATTCTACCTCTGAGTCTATTTATTCTGATTTTCTATGCATGCACTCTATTCCACCTAGTGAAAAAAATATCATGCACTTACAAGAAAGATTGGTTAATTAGTTCAAGTATATTTTTACTCAATTAGCTAAATTATCATGTTTTCACTCGATCTCAATTATTAACCTATTCTTATTATTTATCATTTTTCTATTTATTAAGCTGAAAGGCGTACACCTATTGACAATGGGCACATTTAATAGGTTTTTAGTTCTTAATACGTTTTTTATGGACGAGATTAAATATGCTTAGAATATTCTTAGTCGTCACAATAAATGAATGGTTCTGATTTCATCCATTAACTTCCCAGCTGTTATAAAGACATTCGTTTATATGTTTACTTTTTTACATTTACCTAATCGTGTTTAAAAATTACTATGTTCACTAACTTATTGCCACCTCTACCTAATTAAAAAATATTAAAGTATTAAAGTGACCGCGTTTTTGTGCTAGCATCACCAACGTCGCCAATCAGAAGTTTAACAGCCCCGCCTTTTGGCATTCACCAACTGCGACTTAGCGATTGTGCTAGTTATTCACCTACTTTTATAATTTATCATTCATGATAAATGAGCAAAAACATCTTTGAGCAATAAATGATTTTATCATTTATAATAAATAAGCGAAAACATCTTTGAGTAATAAATGATTCACTTAATACTTCATTTGCAACATATATTATAGTTTTGCATTCAATTTTAATGTTTTTTTATTTAATTTATTTTTTCTTAGTATTCAAGAGTAGAATTACCATAATGTTTGCAACTCCGGTCCCTTTTTCTTCTTCCCACCAAAATTTTAATAGCGTTGATAAAAAAAATAATAATGCTATTGGTGGATGACAGCCTTGCGGAAATAGTAAAGAAAATATAGAACCTTCTTACACACCTGTTTCAAATAAAAAATTTTGTTGAAAATATGCAAAACACCTGTTTCAAATAAATATTTTTGTTGGAAATATGCAGAACATTTAATGCTACCCAAATGATTATTGATATCCAAATTGGTTGCATTATGAAATCCTTATCCGTGCCCTTCGACCATGGATGTAAGTAGGGAGTTGGTCCACCTGCACCGGTACCATGTCATTCGAAAAAGAAATTGTGACTTCACTCTCTACTTGCAGCCACATGTAAGCCATCTTCACCAGAAGTTCTCATCATTCTGTTTGTAGTGGATTTTTTATCCAAATGAAAAAAATACACAATAATTAGGGTTTTTTTACATTTGTGAGAATTAAGGTTTAAAAAGAGTAAATTAGTGGATGCATGAATATAGAATATATTTTTTTATCAATAAAACAATGCCATTTTTTTTATTTAATTATTTTTTCTCAATTTCCAACCGGATCATTTAAGATTGAAGGAAATTGTTTTCTTATTTTTTTTTGCATGGTTTAATCCTGAATCATACCATACATTTCTTTATCGAGTGTGCTTAATTATGAACATAGTTATTCAGGGTCACAATTAATAGATAGGTGGTTGATTTATTAAGGTTCGATGAAATACGAGTACAATGAAACTTAAAAAATACTAATAGTAATATGGGTGTGTCTTTTTATTCCGAATGTCATTTTATTGCCTATACATGCATGTCTATTCTGCCTTTGTTTTTATTTATTTCGATTTCCTATGCAGGCACGTCTATTCTGCCTTTGTTTATATTTATTTCGATTTCTTATGCATGGACGTCTATTCGACCAAGTGAAAAAGAATATCCATGTAGGTACAACATACTCAAAGATAATAATATTATGTAGTTACAAGATATATTGGCTAATTAGCTAAATTATGTTTTCGCTGAGTTACCTTGATTATCATGTTTTAGCTCAATTTACTCAATTATTTACCTACATTTGTCATTTGTCATTTTGTTTTTTCAATTATCATTTATTATTGACCCACTCTTATCATTTATGATAAGAGTTAATTAGGATATCATTTATTATTCTCTCATTTTTGTCATTTATAGTTTATGATAAATGTTAATTAGGAGAAAACATGATAAATGCTAATTAGGAGAAAACATGTTTTAGTAAGTTATTATAGCTTGAGGACTTCTAGGTGTGATGGATAGATTTCAACATATTTTAAAACAATAATTGAATACTATCAAGCGTCTTTTCTTAACCATAGAATATATATGCTTGTTCTTGCCATCCAACAAATGAATATGTGGATTTCAATGGATTTAATTGGTTTCACATGAAGTAATTTATAATATATAGTCAGAGATAATATTTCTACATGAGGAATGATTTATCAAATAAGGACATGTGGATTTCAATGGCTTTAATGGCTTCCACATGGAATAAGTTATAAGATATATCCAGAGATAAGATTCTTACATGAGGAATGTCTCATCAAATAAAAATCAAACTAAGTACATGTCGAAGTCAAAGGAAGTTGGCAGACTCACCATTTTCTACATAGATAGATTGTAATGTACCTCAAAATTTACACAAAAAAACAAAAATTGTTTGGGAACATTGAGTTGGTTTTGTATCCTTGAGGCCGTTCAATCACTTGTCTATCCTAAGGTACATCTGTCTTACTGCTTTCGCTCCTCTATCCTATTAACATAAGGTCGCTACTTATTTTTGGTAAAGTGTTCCATACGACAACATGTCCATAACTATGGACCATTTATCTCATGGCAACTTAATACTATCCACTATATTATTCCTAGGCCACTCTAAGACATGTAGTAGTAAACTACTTAGAGTCTCGCTATCCTATATTGCAAGGTTAGAGGTGTTAGGCCTTTAGAAGTCCAATCCGATAAGTGTAAGTAACATTATACAATCTACCATGAGAAATTAACCCTATTCGGAAACATAGGTATAGTGGATTAACTTCGGCCACTAGAATTACACCTCGAATCTAAAGTGCGCAAAGGGTTAATATTTTGGAGGTTAAGGTTATGATCGTATGCACACTACTCATTAGGTAACGACAAGGCTAACCGCCTTTTTGTTTATTGCAGGGTAGTTGGATTCGACATGTAATGGTGTAGTGACACCTTCATCCAGTTGCCTCGCCATCAATGCCCTTAGCTACCAATACAGGTGGAAGGAACTATGCCTTAAAGGCCTGCCTGCACATTTAAAGCACCTGGGAAAAATGTCTATTCGACACAGAGCTCGACTGGCGTGCTCAAAGGAAACGTCGACACCTCCCCTATAGTCACATGGTCTAAGTACGAACACCTACTCCCCCTTTGTTCCATTCGGAGATTACTCCAGTGCCCTTCACTTTCATTCAGGCTTTTGGTTTGGGTGGAAGAGGAATCACCATCTCAGGCCATACCGTTCACACCCTGGTTAAGGTTTTGTGAGGGAGAGAAAAATGTCGCGAAGCATTTCCTTTGTTGGCTCAAACCTCATGGCCAAGAGTACACGATTCCTGTCCCTATGCGTGGATATTCTTGGTGGCACTTCCTGATAACAGTTCTGTGTGGCAAGTTTACCTTCGACTCTCCTTTTATTTATGCTTTAAAAAAAACATTATGCCTTGTCTGTGGGTCTGTGCACACCTTTGTTCTTTGATAATATCCTCTTCTTACTTCCAGGGTATTGTGTTAGAAAAGGAGTCGGGTTCTGTTTGGTAAGCGTTTGGCTCCTATCCTAGTTTATCCCTGTTACTGCACCATACTTCTTGTTGGGACCGAGCCATTACTCGATTCACAACGTCTGTTATGAAAGTCGAGAACTTATTCAGTTGAACCCTTATTATTATTTCCTGGTCTCCTCCATTGGATAGTCCATTAACCCTTGTTATTGTTTCTTGGTCTTCTGTGTTTAACTATAGTGTTAGCTGGTAGCATCGGTTTAGAAGCGAAGACTTTTCCAATGGCCAAACATGTTTAATCTCTATTGTTTAATTTGAATATTCGAAGGTTTATATTTACCATGTAGCCACATTCCTCCCAACCATAGAACAAGGCAGCCAATCTACTTGCCCAATTCACCCCCTAGCCTGACCATGAATCCATGACGGTGAATTGAAATCTCCTCTCCAACAATGTCCTTCGAATTTCAGCAGTATTCCCCTTGCCTCACACTCACACAGTAGTGTTCATAACAACAAGAACACAATTTCTTAGTCTTTTCCCCAACATACTTAGCAACGTCTTGCCTCCTCACATATGCTCTTTTATTAGTTTGCCTAGGACTTTTCCCCTCTCTTGGGGAATTTTCGTAGCTTTCTAAATCCCTGATTTTCAGGGGCTTCTATTGGCCAAATCACTGATTTGCCACTTGTAACAATCAGCCCAGAGTTAATTCCAATGTGTTCCCCACTCATGGAGTCATGGTCAGCTAATTTCAACATGGCTACTCCATTTGTCCTCCTGCAATCAATATAAAATATTCTTTTTTTTCCTTTTTCATACAAGTGTCATAGTCAAGTAGCTAGTTGGGACAAATCAGATCTCTGCCCAACAGTCAAATTATTTATTACAATTATAAAATTCGAAATTCAGAATTTTCCATAAATGGCAAAAATTTTCCAATTTCAGAATTTACTAAGAACGAAAATAAATTTTTAGCACTTTTAGATTCTAAATTATTTTGTCCAATTTCTTTATTTTGGGGATTTCACATCCTTTCCCCCTTAAATAAAACATTGTCCTCAGTGTTCGTTCCTTTCCTGGAACAAGATTGGATGAGATTTCCTCAAACATCCCTCCAATTCCCAAGTGGCCTCTTCAGGACTAAAGTGATTCCATTGCACCTTTACCTGAGTGACGACTCTGTTCCAAAGTGCTATTTCTCTCCGGTCCAGAATGTGCAGGGGTTCCACTTGGAACTCGCCTTCGGGTTCCACCTGCACCAAGTTCCAATCAATCATATGAGTAGGGTCATGAATATACTTTTTCGGCAATGACACATGAAATACATTATGAATTCTTAGATTAGCTGGAAGTGCAAGTTGGCATGCTACGGGTCCAATTTGAGCTAGTATCTCGAAGGGCCCACAAAACCTAGGTGCCAACTTGGCACAGTTCCCTAACTTCAATGAGCTTTTTTAGGCTTTGACTTTTAAATAAACATGGTCTCCTGTTTGAAATTTCAGGTGTCTTCTTTTTTGATCTGCATAACTCTTTTGTCTGTCATGTGCTTCTTTCAAGTTCTGTTGTACCTTTTTAACCATGTTCTCCATTTCTTGGAGCATTTCGGGTCCAACCATGAGTCTGACAGTCGGGTTATCCTAGATAATTGGAGTCATACATTTTCTGTTGTACAATATTTCGAAAGGGCTTAACTTAGCCAAAGTTTGATACCCATTGTTGTATGCAAATTCTACCAAGTGCAGATAGTCTTCCCACTTGTTCGGTTTTGTCCTCACATACATGTGGAGCATATCCTCCACGATCTGGTTCATCCTTTCGGTCTTCCATCCGTTTGTGGATGATAACTTGTACTGAAATTCAAGTTGGTATTGAGCCTTGTAAACAATTCCTTCCAAAAGGCAGATGTAAATTTTACGTCTCTATCTGAAATCACCATTTTTGGAATACCATGCAATCTAAAGATTTCTTTCATGAATATTTCAACGATGTTTATAGCTTTAAAAGTAGACTTTACAGGGATAAAGTGTGCAGACTTATTGAGTTTATCGATGACAACCGTGATAGAGTCATTTTTTTTCTGAGTTTTTGGCAAACCTGTTATGAAGTCGAGTGATATAGTCTCCCATTTCCATTCTGGTACTGGCAATGGTTGTAATAGGCTGGCTGGATACTAGTGTTCGGCCTTAACCTGTTGATAATCTTGGCACCTTGCCAAGTATTCTGCTATTTCTCCTTTCATGTTAGGCCAATAAAATAGTTTCCTCAGTGTTGCTATCATTTTCTGGTAACCTGGGTGGCCAGAATACGACTTTTTATGTACTTTGTCCAAGATTGTCCATTTTAACCCTGCGAAATCTGGTATGCAAAGTCTGTTTTTAAACCGTAGCAGTCCCTTCTCATCGATACTTAGATCTGAGATCGCAATATTTTTCGGTATTTCTATCTTTATTTTAGTATAGTTTTCGTCATCAACGCCTGCCATCCTTATTATTCCTTCCAGATCACTCTCTGCCCTGCTAACATTCATCTCAAATAACCCATGGATTCTTCTAATTAAAGCGTCTGCTACCTTATTTTCCTTGCCTTTGATATGTCTGACCTCGAAGTCGAATTTTCTTAAGAAGGCTAACCACCTTGCTTGCCTTGCGTTAAGATCTGGTTGGTTAAATAAATATTTTACCCCGCTATTGTTCGTTAATAATAGGAATCTTCTACCCATTATGTAATGTCGCCACATCTTTAAGGTGTGTATTACTGCTGCTAATTCTAAGTCATGAGTGACGTAATTCCGCTCGTGTTCCTTCAATTTTTGGGACTCATAGCAAATAACGTGTCCTTCTTGGGTTAGGACACCACCTAGTCCTTCCTTACTTGCATCAACACATACAGTGAAGTCTTTATCTGGGTTTGCTACCTTCAATATGGGTGTCGTTGTCAATAACTCTTTTAGTTTATTGAAGTTGTCTTGACATTTCTCTGACCAGTTAAACCTAGTTCCTTTCTTTTGTAATGATGTGATAGGGTAGGCTATCTTGGAAAACCCTTCTATAAACCAACGGTAATATCCGGTGATTCCCATGAATGACTGTATATCCGCTGCATCTTTAGGTATCATCCATTCCCTAATGGCTTTTGTCTTTTCCGGGTCCACGACAATGCCCTCTACTGAGATTATATGTCCAAGATATTGTATCTCTTTCTGGTAGAAGTCACACTTGTCGAAATTAGCATACAATTTGTGCTTCCTTAACGATTGCAGTACTATTCTTAAGTGTTCCTCATGTTCCTCCTCCGTCTTTGAATAGACTAGGATGTCGTCGATGAATACTACCATGAACTTGTCTAAGTACTCACTAAAAATACTGTTCATTAAGCACATAAAAGTGGCTGGGGCGTTACTGAGTCCGAATGGTATGACTATAAACTCATAATGTCCGTATCTTGTCCGAAATGTTGTTTTGTTTATGTCCTCATTTTTTATCCGAACTTGATGATAACCGGATTGTAAATCAAGCTTTGAAAAGATCTTGGCTCTCCCCACTTGATCGAACAGGTCATTTATCCTTGGTAAGGGGTATTTATTCTTAATAGTCATTTTGTTCAGTTGTCTATAATCGATACATAATCTTAGAGTACCATCCTTCTTTTTCACAAAGAGGACTGGTGCTCCCCAAGGTGAGACACTCGGTCTGATGTACTCTTTGTCCAACAATTCTTGTAGTTGTATTTTTAATTCTGTTAGTTCGGTTAGACTCATTCGGTAAGGCACCTTTGAGATAGGGGCAGAACCGGGTAACAGGTCTATGGAAAAGTCCATTTCCCTTCTAGGGGGTAATTCTGGTATCTCATCCACAAACATGTCTCTGAAATCGTGTAGGATAGCAAAGTCTTCCAACTTTGGCTTATCCTCCTTTTCTGGTAGATTCGTCACTTGGATGGCATAGACTTGGCATCCCTTTCTCATACATTTCTTTAGTTGCATTGCTGAAATTTGTCTGACTGATACCAGTTTTTGTATACCTTGGACTGTCATGGTAGTATCAGAATCATCTTTATAGCTGAGCATCTCTGTATAACAATTTAATATTTCTTTGTGTCGTTCCAACCAGTCCATCCCAATAATCATATCGTAAGATCCTAGTGGTAGGATGTTCAAATCGGTCTTCACACTTTGACCATCTAAGTTGAACTCAAAATTCAGAACAAACTCAACTACCTCTCTTTTAGTACTGGTCGCTAATTGTACAAGCCATGATTTCGTGTGCTTCAGTTTCTTAAGTTTGTTTGACTCAGCCACATTAGGTGTAATATAACTTAACGTAGCTCCAGGGTCGATTAAAACACAAATTCGAATGTCATTGATTTTACCTTCAATTTCTACCACCGAGGACTGGTGGTCAGCTTGTCGACCATCTATGGCTACATTTATCCGATGTAGGCTTCTGCCCACATCTCCCACTGTCGAGGCCTCCTGCAGATTATGAAAAACAGTTCTATTTGTTGAATTCAAATGCGGACAATTCCTCCTTAGGTGAGGTTCTCTACATTCCCAACACTTTAATGGCTCGTGGGGATGGTCTCCAAACTTCTTCATTCCCAGGTTTGCTGGTTTACCAATGCCTTGTGTATTCGGATGGTTGGAGTGAAAGTCCTTCCTCGAAAAACTTTTTGTTGTGTTCCGATGAGGAGCTGGCTGGTACCCCTTCTTCCGCTGGTTCATTCGCTCTTATTTCTTATCTTTCCATGCTTTGGGAAACTCCACCCACTATTTGTACTGATCGTAGAACATTCGGGCTTTCCTGAATACTTCGCTCAATGATTTGAGGTTGTCAAATTCAATTATGTCCTTGTAGGACTATGGTAGGCATCTTAGAAAACGTTGAATCTTTACTTTATCCTCTCGAATGTATGGTATGAACCTTAACAGTTCTAAAAATTTATTTATAAGGTCCTCCATTGTCATATGTCCAAGTCGTAACTCGTAGAACTCTTTTGTCTTTATTTCATAGTAACTTTCCGAAAGGTATTGTTTCTTGAAATACTTCTTAAAGTCAGACCATTCCAACTACTTTTCCTTTAGGCCCTTGGCCAATTTTAGGTCCTGCCACCAAATGCTGGCCTTCCCTTTCAGATTGTAGATGGCCATTTTGACCTTCATGTTGTTGGAATAGTTGTAGATCTGGAAGTATTTTTTGATGTCCAACAACCATTCTTCAGTTTCCTCTCTTGTATTGGATTCTCCGTCAAAGGTAGCTAGTTTAATCTTTTTAAATTCTCCTTTGAGGTGGTCTACTTGTTTTCTTTTCCTGTCAGATTTAGTTCTTTCTTCAGCTAAAGGTGTTCCTTCTGACCAACTATCTCCTTTTTCTGTTTCCGGCCCTGAGTTCTTGGAAGCCCTTTTGCTGACTTCTTCCTCGTGATTATTGTATTTTGGGATTTTCTTGGTCACTATACTGCGTAGTAGGACCTCATTTATCTCTTGCTACTCATGTTGTTCTTTTTTCAATTTCTCATTGTCTTCTTTAAAAATCTGTAATTCAACAATAAGGTTGCTCATTGTTTCTAACACTTCCGTGGGTGAACTTCCATCACTGTTCTATCTTGGATCTCCAGGGGGTCCCTACTGCGGGTTTTCTCCCATTCTGATTTCTTCATCGTCCTGAGCTACCATAATTACCACAAAACATAAATAGCTTTTTGTTTGTAACCATAAGATTTTTTTGTT
>ML799059.1:163302-177671 GCA_009831015.1 Picea engelmannii | reverse complement strand
CTAAGAAGCTATTGTGGCCCTTTTCAGGTCCAGTGTTTTCACCTTTTTGCTCTGATACCATATGTAATGTACCTCAAAATTTACATAATTTTTTTTTTCTTTGGGAACATTGAGTTGGTTTTGTATCCTTGAGGTCGTTCAATCACTTGTCTATCCTAAGGTACATCCGTCTTACTGCTTTCGCTCCTCTATCCTATTAACATAAGGTCGCTACTTCTTTTTGGTAAAGTGTTGCATATGACAACATGTCCATAACTAGGGACCATTTGTCTCATGGAAACTTAATACTATCCACTATATTATTCCTAGGCCACTCTAAGACATGTAGTAGTAAACTACTTAGAGTCTCGTTGTCCTATATTGCAAGGTTAGAGGTGTCAGACATTTAGAATTCCAATCCGATAAGTGTAAGCAACATTATACAATCTACCATGAGAAATTAACCCTATTCGGAAACATAGGTATAGTGGATTAACTTCGGCCACTAGAATTACACCTCGAATCTAAAGTTTGCAAAGGGTTAATCTTTTGGAGGTTAAGGTTATGATCATATGCACACTACTCGTTAGGTAATGAAAAGGCTAACCACCTCAGTGTCTATTGCAAGGTAGTTGGATTTGACATGTAACGGTGTAGTGAGACCTTCATCCGGTTGCCTCGCCATCAATGCCCTTAGCTATCGATACAAGTGGAAGGAAATATGCCTTAAAGGCATGTCTGCACATTTAAAGCACCTGGGAAAAATGTCTATTCAACACAGAGATCAACTGGCATGCTCAAAGGAAACGTCAACACCTCCCCTATAGTCACATGGTCTAAGTACGAACACCTACTCCACCTTTGCTCCATTCGTAGATTACTCCCATGCCCTTCACTTTCATTCATGCTTTTGGTTTGGGTGGAAGAGGAATCACTGCCTCAGGCCATACCGTTCGCACCCTAGATAAGGTTTTGTGAGGGAGAGAAAAATGTCACGAACCATTTCCTTTGTTGGCTCAAACCTCATGGCCAAGAGTACATGATTCCAGTCCCTGTGCGTGGAGATTCTTTGTGGCACTTCCTGATAACATTTTTGTGTGGTAAGTTTACCTTCAATTGTCCTTTTATTTATGCTTAAAAAAAAACATTCTTCCTTGTCTGTGGGTCTGTGCACACCTCTGTTCTTTGATAATATCCTCATCTTACTTCCAGGGTACTGTGTTAGAAAAGGAGTCGAGTTCTGTTTGGTAAGGGTTTGGGTCCTATCCTAGTTTATCCCTGTTACTGCACCATATGTCTTGTTGGGACCGAGCCATTACTCGATTCACAACATCTGTTATGAAAGTCAAGAACTTATTCGGTTGAACCCTTATTATTATTTCCTAGTCTCCTCCGTTGGATAATCCATTAACCCTTGTTATTGTTTCCTAGTCTTCTGTGTTTAACTATAGTGTTATCTTGTAGCATCATTTTAGAAGCGAAGTCTTTTCCAATGGCCGAACGCGTTTAATCTCTACTGTTTAATTTGAATATTTGAAGGTTTATATTTACCATGCATCATTTTTATGCCTTTTATTCTTTCTGTTATTCCTGTAATATCCCTTTGGAATATGCATTGGTATCTATTATTAATGATGCCCCCCTGGATGTGCGAGGGTAACCATCAGGGAGGCACGAACACCCCTTCCCCTTTCAGTCCGGGCGAGGTAGTGCGATGCCAGAAGGCATACATCCTCTGCTTCAATTAAGTATTCAACATGCCCCCTTTCTAGTTATTTGCTATTCTGCAACTGAAATATATTATCATGTTGGTTATGTTTAATGCTTCTCATTAATTCTGTGTAGGTGTGGGCATGCCGAAGCATGGGAATGCCCTCCTCACTCCATCAAAAGGTATTCGGGTTCCTACACAATATCCAAGTTATTTTGAGATTTCAAATCCCGCTGGTCCAGGCTCTATTTCATCCTAAAGTTTGAGAGGTTAAATCCAAGTTCTGTGGTATGGGGTACGCTCCGAATGGTATAAAGTGATTTCGGTATACAAAACCATCGCACAGTTTGCACCTGGTTGGACTTTGATAACTAGACAGTCGAAGAAATACAATGCTCATTATATCATGTGTATTAAATCTGTTGTGGGTTTCGGATTCTGAAGTATTCTCCTCTATATAATTCGAGGATGGAATTGGTACTATAGATTTGGATTTATGTTCTGGCTATCATAGTTAATTTTGTTTCCATAATTGAATCTCATTATTGGATGTATAACCCTTTTCCAAAACGAATCGGCCATGCATAGTGATTACGCCTAAGGGTTTGGTTCTTTCCCAGAATTAATATGGTCGATGATTCCCAGATTTTCGTTTATGTTCCAATTGAAGAATTAACTAGTTTCAGTTTTATGCATCACAAGTTATTTACCTTATGTTTTTCAGTTATAATTGTTGAATAACCTTTAACAGTCTGCTTACCCATGGAAAAATAGCTTCATTATTAGTTTGGATTCACGCATCGTGTACTGTCTACCTTTTGTGTCAATTATCATGGTCAAATAAGCCCTTAACAGACTACTCACCAGTGAATTAGATAGCTTCAATGTAGTTCTGGATCTACTCACTGTGTACTATTTTCCTTCTGTTTTCTATTATCGCTTATTGTGTAAGTTCCTTATAGATCTATACACCAGAAGGTTCGATGGTCATCATTATTCGTTTATAATTCATGCTTTATTACCTTCTGTTTCTATTATCATTATTAAATAAGTCTCTACAGGACTGTTTTGGGTTACGTATCATGCAATCTTTTATCCTCTGTTCTCGATTACTTATATTGATTAAAATCTCTATGGGTCTACTCACACGAACAAGAAACATCATAGTCATTACGACAGAACCTGTGGTTTAACTGTGGGTAAACATTTGCTTAACAGGGTCATCCCTTACTGTCGTATCTATCTCAAATTATGCATGTGTATATCTATATAGCCTCCCTATAATGGAGTCTGAGGAGTCTTTTCTTTTCTTGGAATAAAATTTTCCTCTTATAAGGTTATCTATCCACTTAATGCTACAGGATTATGGTGTGGACAGTTTACCTAGTGTCATTCCTCCTCTATCACAGAATGTCCATTACACTATATATCTATATATATAGATTCAATGACTATACTGGTTTATATGTCTGTCGATTAGTACTTCAATGTTGTAGAGCATACTTGTTGGATTTAAGAATGGTATGCTTAATCGCAAAGGCTCATTATTTATTAGTAGCATCCATAAGAAAACTAAAACACGACAATCTGTTATGGGATTTGTAACTATTACATAATTCGTTTTGCTGTTAATACATTCCAGAAATCTTAGTAATTACCCAGTATTGTATCTAAATAAAAAGTTCTATTTTTAGCCAATCATTACGAAGTAAAAGGTTAGATCTTTCCCACAACATTCAACCATAAACAAAATCATACATAGAAGTAAAACGGATTTCAATACATAATCATTAGACTAGAACAAGGTAGAGTTACATATCTGAACCAGATTTTACGAGAAGATGAAGGGAGCAACCACGTTCCTCCCAACCATAGAACAGGGCAACCAATCTACTTGCCCGATTCACCCCCTAGCCTGACCATGAATCCATGAGGGTGAATTGAAATCTCCTCTCCAGCAATGTCCTTCGAATTTCAGAAGTATTCCCCTTTCCTCACACTCACACAGTAGTGTTCATAACAACGAGAACAAAATTTCTTAGTCTTTTCCCCAGCATACTTGGCAGCGTCCTGCCTCCTCACATATGCTCTTTTATTAGTTTGCCTAGGACTTTTTCCCTCTCTTGGGGAATTTTCACAGCTTTCTAAATCCCTGATTTTCAGGGGCTTCTATTGGCCAAATCACTGATTTTCCACTTGTAACAATCAGCCCAAAGTTAATTCCAATGTGTTCCCCACTCATGGAGTCATGGTTAGCTAATTTCAACATGGCTGCTCCATTTGTCCTCCTGTAATCAATATAAAATATTCTTCTTTTTCCTTTTTCATACAAGTGTCATAGTCAAGTAGCTAGTTGGGACAAATCAGATCTCTGCCCAACAGTCAAATTATTTATTACAATTATAAATTCGGAATTTTCCATAAATGGCAAAAATTTTCCAATTTCAGAATTTACTAAAAATGAAAATAAATTTCCAACACTTTTAGATTCTAAATTATTTTTTCCAATTTCTTTATTTTGGGGATGTCACATAGATGGTCTAGAATGAGTAAGAAAAATAAATATCTCTCATCACATCACATTGTTTTGCCTACCCATACAAATACTTCTATTGGTGTAGAGATTGATCATATGAATATAGTTTGAAAGATCCATATTCTCATCTTATTACTCACATAAAATCCACTGTCCGTCATTAAATAAACTTTTCATACACCACCAGTAAAACAACACATGAATTTGATTCATCATACCATCATACCACCAGTAAAACAACACATGAATTAGATTCATCATTCACTATAATAGGTCAATTATATTATCTCAATTATAAGTATACAAATTGTTCTATTCATGTAGACATAGATCATATGAATATTTAAATTTAATTAAATTGCAAGTTCTGATATATGCAAAGTTGACAATTTTTTATATTCGAATAGAGTCTAACTCTATTCTTTAATCAGAAATATCCATATTTTCATCTTATCACTCACACAAAATTTGTTTCTCGTCATTAAATAACATGTCCATACACTACCAGTAAAACAACACATGAATTATATTCATCATACCACCAGTAAAAGAACACATGAATTAGATTCATCATTCACTATAGCATTAAATGGAAGCGCTTCAAGAAGAAATAGATATAAATTATGACAATGGAAATGGAAATCTAGAGAATGTATTAACATTTATAATATACTGCAATTTAAAATTATATATCATAACCTATTATTGTCTACTCCAATTTAAAATTGTATATCATAATCTATTATTATGTAGTCCAATTTAAAATTATATATATGGTAATCTATTATGATTCAAAAACTATATTAATTTACATGTTGGGAATTCTCAAAATTATTGTTTAAATATATTTTTCCAATGCATGGGAATGAGGCTTTATGTACATATTATTTAAATATATTTTTCCAATGCATGGGAATGAGGGTTCATGTACATATTATTAAAGGTGAGGGTATTATTATGAATTAGGTTAAATAGGGTATTATTAAAAGTCAGGGTTATGCTATTATTATGAATTACGAAGTGGTTATGTTTTGTTTTCAACTTCATAAAGTGTAATTTGATCCAAAGAAAACCATTTAATTGAATTTTTAATTTTAACATCGTTTACTTATGTATCTTAGTTTTTTTAACATCCATGATTTTTTTTTTTCATTTTTTGAAAGATTATTTTTCACTGTATATAGAGGCACTACAAGGAAAAGACTTTGTAGCGGAGGTTATAGTGGAGGTTTTTAGTGTTACAAAATTGACAAAAATTGTAGGTAGAGAGAGGTAGCGAGAGGTTTTAGAGGATGTTTTTATAGGTGGTGCACTTCATGGTGTATACGCATCAGTGCATTCTAAAAATTAAAGCATCAATGTTTACATTTCACCGAAAGCACCAGGGCAATCAAAAGAATATCCAGGAACCAGTTCTCTTCGAAATAATAACGCACTGGTGCTTTAATAATAACAATGCACCGATCGAATCTATGATACCATACACCAGTGTATTACAAAACAAATCTGACTGGTGCATGAAATTTAGAATGCACCAATGAAAAAGTATGATACAAAAGCATCGATGCGGTGTTTTAATTAAACACGCTGAAAGGTTGTTTTTTATTATTATAATTGTTGTTGTTAAAATAGTATTACGATTGGTAATGATTCATTGTATTAAAACACGAATGCACATTTTATTACAACACTGGTGCTTTTTAGCATTAAATGCTCTAGTGTTCATTTTCTCTTTTTAGAAACATCGACCTTTGACAGTGCAATTTTTTTTTTTAATTCCATTGTTCATCACAAAATTGACATATATCTTATAATAGTATTCATATCAATTAAATTTTGAGTAGTGCATTTGCATATGATGTTTGGATTAATTTGGTATATCATCATATTTCACATCTCTTCATTATAGTATTTAATCATCCATATATTTAATCAACGATGTAACGTTTCACAACGACATTGGACAACAAAATAGAATAAAATAAAATATATTTTATTATATATGAATAAGAAGCTCTTTTCCATATAGAATGGGACACTTATTGGTAACCCCTTGTCTTTCAATTGGGACACTATGTCCATTACATTAAACAAAATGTTTGATTTTCATAGGCAATTATTTAAAAAAATAGAACAACTTGCATTAATATCCAAATATATTGATCATCATTCTTCGTTGGAACTGTTGTCAGTTCTCGAGCTACTTCCATGACTTGGGTTATTTGGCTTATTTTTTTGTCGATTTCCTTGATTTTTTCCCTCTTATTCAAGTTCCATATACAAAAATAAAAATAAAGTGTAGTGAGTGTATCTACATTGGTGAGAATAATGAAAATTGAAATAAATAATATACATGAATGTAAATTGAAAAACGACATACCATAGAAAGAATTGATTCCCGAATGATACACATTCTTTCAAAACCAAATCTCATGCCTTATGTCAACAATGTTTCTGTGGACACATTTCCATACTTTGTTTTGGGCAAGTTTTATACCCCATAATAAATCATAGATTTAATAGAAAGAATTTTTTTGTTCCACTAATTATAAAATGAGAGAAGTAAAACAACATAGATACTTACAAATTCCACAATTAAATTTTTATATGCCAACATATACTTAGAACCCATACTTAACCCAATGTCAATCAATTCTTATGATGGTTGTTCTTTGTATGTTAGCACTTGTTTGAAGACATTCAAAGATGGCTTCTGCAAAACAACTTAAATTAAACAAAAACAAAATCTTAAGTTGTTATAAGGAAATAACAATTACTAACAAACTTTGCATATCAACCATTTTCTTCCTCATCGTCTTGTTTTATGTGCTGAATGGGTTCCATTTGGTTTTATTTTCTGCAAGAAAATACTTGAAAATTAATATTTAATGCTAAATATTTTTATTTATATGTCCCTAATAGAAAAATTCATTGATTTCATACATTTTAAGCAAGTTGTTGTTGAGATGACTCCTCCTACGATGCAATTATGTCCATCTCTTTGACCATCTCCTTGTACACTCTTTTGGACATTCCTATTGGTATATTGGATTTCAACTCCTTGATCCTTTGAGATTTTAATAATCTTCTTATAAAATTTTACATGACCATAAACTGTTTTAATATTGAAATATGAAAACTAAAAATAACAAAATTGATAATGAATGCTTTGTAGTAATATACACATATTCTAAAAAATATTTTTTAGGAATATCACTTTTTGAATGATTTTTTTGTTGTTGTTGTATGTTTTTGCTATTGCAACTCTGACAGGTCTCATTGACCATTGCTCTGGAAACGCTTCCTACAGTTTAGATATAACATGTTTCTTGAAAATCATTGGATTTATTTATGTATTGTAAGTGGAAAGTACGTCTATATATTCATACCACTATATCCCTCAGAGTTTTTAAAAAGTTCCCCCCCCCCTTTCATTAACCTCCAACACCACTCAAGATGAGCTAAGGACCAATTCATCATCATTCACATCTTCTATAATTTTGTAAATGGGGTCGTCAAGTTAATGTAGATGTTAATTGGTGTTGTATTTGTCATAAGTATAGTTGTACTTTGGAATAGGTTACATTATGTTTACCATTTAAGATATTTTCAAAATGGTTGGATTTTGGATACCATATTTTATGTACTTAAAACCATAATATTTTTGAAGTAAAATTTCTTTTTGTTTTAAAGATATCGACCACAGATTATCATATTGTTTAGAGGTCTATCTATTCAATAATTGTTGTCCATATGTTGCAATGTCACATATTTATTCAAATACCTACACCAAACATAACCTTTATTAGTCTTTAAATGTTGATATGTGTCATTCAATGCAACTTAATCACTTTATTACTTTTTCATTGTCATAGTATTACTGATATGAAATTCCTTTTTCTTTTATACATGTCAACTTGATAGATTATTTCCCCATCCTACTATGTTTTTGGTCTCCATATGTTGTAATGTCTTATGTTATTCATATGTCTACACCAAACATAACCTTTATTTATCTTCAAATGTTGAGATGGGTCTTTCCATTCAAGTTATTTATCTTTTTACATTAAAATTGTCTCTATTTGAAATAGTATAAAATATGACTTCTGAATTTATGAATGTTAAACATAATATCATGGATTTTTAATGTTTTATTTTATGTGAACCTCTCGTAGGTATAAAATATTGATGTCAACCTCATAAAATTATTACTATCCATATTTGGTCATCTAACGTACTATTTAAACTATACTACAAGACCAACTTCAAACATACCATTTTTTTTTCTCTTTAAATCTCTCAAATAATATTCATTTAATGATAATCATTTTTTTTTCTTTTATATTACCAATATATCACATGGTTTTATATTTAACCTCCTGAAATATAACTATTCAAATCTCTCTTTATGAAATACCAATACCATTAGCATTCAATTCTACAATAATATTATTTTGATATGTTGCAATGGGATTTTTTTTTAACTCATCCTCCTCTTTTTTTTCCTTTGAAATTGTGACAATTTTCTATAACATTTATCTTTACCCAATAATATACTTGTTCATTATGCAATATAACCCTTACATAAATACATAAATTTAAACCCTCAAGGGAAAACATAAATTTATAAAACCCTTCATGTAATTTTGCAATGTCACTAAACTTGGCATTTCCTTCCATGCACATATTAATGTGACATTCACATGGAAACCTTGTTATGTTACAAAACTCTTTCCTTTGTCACATTGTGACGAACATTGTAATGTCACAATGTTACACACATATACCTGATGTCCCTACGTGACGAAATATAGCACCATGGTGTCATGTACCTGCATATCCCCACATCACAATGTGATGTTCATGCTGAAACCTTGTTATGTACAAAACTCTTTCCTTTGTCACATTGCGATGAACTTTTTAACGTCATAATACTATGCACATAGACCTCACATCTCTATGTGTCATATACACACAAATCCTCACGTCACATTGTGACAAACATTTCAAAATGTCGAAATGTGATGAACAAAACTCATTGTCGGAATGTGATGTTCAAAAATGTAATGTCACAACATGAAAAACATTGCCCAACATTGCAATGACACGAACATTTCCCAATGTCACAATGTGATGAGTATAACTCACTATGTGAGTGTGACAAACCTATTGGAACACCATAATGTAAGAAACAAAAGCTCTTCATCCCAATGTCTTCAACATAATACTTTATTAATGTATTAATACTTTAATAATGTGTTATTATTGTATTAATACTTTAACAATATTTTATTTACTAGTGTGTTAATGTATTTATTAATTAATATATTTCATCAATACATTATATTATACAATAATGTATAAATACTTTATTTATACATTACATTAATGTTTTAATTTTTTAATGCATTCATGCATTAACACATTAATGTTTTTTATTATTAATACATGAATATTTTAGTACCTTAATGTAATAAAACATTATCAATATATTTTTACTTTATTAATGTATTAATACTTTATTAATATATGAATAATGTTTTATTGTATAAATACTTTAATGTATTTATCTAAAAATGCATTATTAATGTATTTTTACTTTATTATGTACTACAAATACTTTGTTACTTTAAAGTATTATTATACTTTTGGACACTTTAATACTTTATTAATGTATGGATGCTTTATTAATGTATTAATTAATAATACTTTAATATTTTATCAATTTACTCATACTTTATAAATGTATTAATTATTTAACTAATACTTTAATGATTAATGTATAAATTTATTTTTATCCCCGGATGGGGTGTTATTGGGGCACACATGGCAAGCAGCGGAGGTTGGCACCAGCCCCCAAGGCATGGAGCCACGTGACGGGCTCGTGCCATCGCCCGTCACCCCCCTCTGGCATTAATCAGAACCAGGCCCGACGTAAATGCACATTTATGCACTTCTCATCTCATTACGAGCAGCTTAGCATGGCTCTGCCTCAGATGGACATCTCCCGACTCTGCTCTACTGATGGAGGGCTCCTCCCTTCGCAGTCTTGGTCTAATCCGATCCGAATCCTCTGGCTCTTAGCTGGCCTTACGTGCTTCCGCGCCTTCCACTTCAGCCTGGTGCACTCTGCGTCTTTGAACAACCAACAACACTACCAAATGCCACACTCGAGGGGGAGGTCGAGGTGAGGCTCTCCATGGAAACCTCGCAGGCCCTCACTCTCGCCTCCCGACTCACCCTCCATCTGCTCCTCCCCTCCCTTCTAGCATGAACCCTTCTCTCCTCCCTCTCCAGTTCCGCTGGTGTCGCAGTTGCACTCTTTGGAAATTATCCCACGAACGATGGGCTCACCCTCACGTCTCTGTTTCGCTTCCACTCTGCCTGTACCTGACCCTACACCAGTCTCTGGTTTTTCGAGTAGCTCATGCGGCGTGCCCCCTCCTCCCCATAGGCCAGGGAACTCTGAACACTAGCCACCTGACTCCTACATGGGGGTGCAGCTCCGAGAAAGTTTAAACATTATCTATGGACTGGTGTTTGAACTTCAACAAGGGGTGGAGGACCTCCACTTCCTCTTGCAATCCACAGGCGACAAGATAACGACCCTTCTTCAGCTCCTTGCCTCCATGCGCGAGGTCATCCCCTCTTACCTGGCTGAAGCGACCTCAGAGGAGATGCCCCGAGAAACATACGATGGAGAAGACGCCAAGGAACAGTGCTCAGTGGAGAAGGGGCTAGAGCAAATCGGGTGCATGACAGAGGAGGTAGACTCTGCAAGTCGACAGCTGACGAATACGATGACAGATGCCGTGGGAGATGCAAACAAGGTGGCAGGCGAGGTGCAATGGGCGAATGAGGTGACATATGTCGAGGAGGAACCTTGGCCGGGGCACCTCCACGCTACATGGCCGGGCTACCTGCTAGGTGTTTAGGCTCGTATTTTTATTTGCAGTTATGATAGTTTATGTTAGTCTTAATGGGGGACTAGTAAATACCTAAAACTTTTCTTTCTTAGCTATAGCAATACTCTGCTTAACTCTTATGCTGGCTGGACTGGTTTCCCCATTGTTGGGGTAGTCCAGTAATTACAGCATGACTACTGGTGTATTCTGGAACTCCACTGTGATTTTGGAAGGCTTTTAATATACAACACTTCTTACTTAAAAAAAAAAAATGTATAAATTTGTTTTTATTAATTAATTACGCTGAAGGCGTTCTTGTAAGGGGTATTTCTTCTCGAATTTCCGTCCTTTGTCCATGCCCATTTGCAATGTTCCACATGTCCTTTTTAATCTTCCATGTGTGATTGTCATCCACCACCTCAATTCCCCGTTCCTCCCTTCACCCATATGTTATAATAGGGATTTAGCAGGATTAGATAAGGGGGGACAAACAATTATGTGGAGTAGTTTTGGTGAGCATATAATTTTCTATTTGCATCTCCAAAATCCACCTTTGGCAGTCCCTTATATCTACTTATATATCAAGAGGGTCACGCCTCGATAGAGAATGCTACAACATGCTTTCTTTTGGCATGGTTTGAATTTTTTTTACCTTCTTCATCAATAAGCTAAGGGATTATAAAGATATAATGGCCGCAAAAATACGAACACATTTCTCATGGTTTCATAGATGTAGCACTCTTTCTTTCCAACATTCACCAAATTTCTTCTGGTATGTTGTTCACTACTCTTCATTTTGTTTCATTCCCTTTTTTCAATATTTTCTATGTTTTATTTTTTTGTTTCCTTTCTTGTTCTTCATTGCGATCTTCGTAGATAATTTTTCATTACAATTTTTGTATCATACATTTTGGTATTTTCTTAACATTTATATGCGCCAAACTTTAATAGTGTGGATTTAAACCATAATTTATACAATATATAATCGTATTGTTTTTTTTATAACATTAACATATTTAATGTGGTGAATTTGTTTGCATATTTCCTAGTGATCCTATTGTTCATTTAAATTTGTATATCAATATATTTAGTTACTTGAAATTGTTTACTTATACCCTGAACAATATAGAATCTATTATTGAAAAATAATTACAAAATATTTACAAAATATTTAGTGTCTGTTTTGTTTTTCATTATCACTTATTTCTAATTTTTTTTTTTATATTCAAACCTTGATCATGTCATTCTTGCCAATGATTAATACCTTGAATCAAACATGTTTGGTGCTAAGGATTAATACCTTTACTCAAAGAGGTTTGTTGATATCGAACCTTTCTCTACTTGGTTGGATTGGGGATAAAATCTTTACTTGGAGTAATATCATTATAGATTTATTAGTGTGAATTTATACTATAATTTGTATCATATATATTGGTAATTTTTTTATAATATTAAATGGTTTAATTCGATGAATTGTTTTTATCTTATTATTAGTTTAAATTTGTATATCAAGATATTTAATTTTTTAAAATTATTTTCTTATTTATAAAAAAATAAAATCTATTATTGCATAATAATTGGTACTTATTTTGTTTTTCATTATCATTTATTTTTATTTTTATTTTTGTTAAATTAAAACTTGTTTATCCAAGATTAATACTTTCACTAGTTAAACATAGTCAACCAAAAACAACTATGATTAAAATAAATCAACCATAATATTATAATGAGACATTGCCATAGTAAAATAATAAAATATGGTAAAACATAATTAACCACAATAAACCAAAGTTAACCTTTCTAGTCCAAGTTTACACCAAAATAAAAGTATTTGATTAGAAGTAAGCTTTCTCACATTTATTTTATATAGGGAATAAACACCATGAGGATTTGTACATAGAATACCAACTGTTTATATGTAGATGCTTTACAACCTCTTTTGAATACACTTGACGCATTCCTTTTTCTAAAAGCTAGGGAGTGTGAAGGTAGTGAAATACTTCACATGTGTGAGTTTCAAAAACTATCTTTGTAGAATCCCAAGAATAATATGACAGGAAGATAATTTGGAGGGGTTTCTTTTTACATATGTAAAGGTTATAAAAATATGATATCCATCATCCAAAATGATAACATTAAACAATTTCTATGGCTTGAAATGAATGGAGGAAGATAACATATATTCACAATTGTGTGCTATTTTTTTCTCCTATTCATTGTGCAATATATAAAAAGGTCAAACATATTGACTTTTCTCCTATTCATTGTGAAAAATATATAAAAGATCAAACATATTGCATGGTGATAAATGCCATTTTAGATTTTTTTTAAAGTGGGAGAGGTAATTTTAGTTGAAGATTGTAATACTAGGAGAAGATGTATGCCAATACATGAGAAATTAAGAGAAAAGAGTACATCATATTTTATTTGGACATGAAGATGCATTTGTCAAATCAAACAAAAAGTTTATGCAATTGAATATTTGATGGCATAAGAGAGAACAATTTACCAAATGGATAATTTCAAAATTGAGATTAAATCATTAAAATCTTCTCGTATTCCTATTTTATTTTCTCTTAACATAGTAGCTAAAGTTGAAATGAAAATATAGCAATAGAAATCATGTATAAAGACTAAATTGTCAAAACATAGATTTGTTTTCCTAGTAGGTAAAAAGAGCAATCAACAATGTCACATGGCCTATCTATTTCAAAGAAATGAAAATGCTTTTAATAAAAAAATTGGTACATGTGCAAGGGGGAATGCTTTGAAGATCATAAGAGAAAACTGAGTGAGAGACCTTGTAATGATTTGTATTATGAAGAATTGAAATTGAGTGAAAAATGTTAGTAAGTATGAAACACAAGAACTCTAGCACTAAAAATCCATATTTTTTAATAAAAGATACCGAAATCAACCCCCAAATCTAAAAGTGTTGTTACTAGTAGCACCTTTTTCTTTTTGGAGTCTTTCAACCATGGTGTTAATAGCCTCAAAATATTGCCAACAAAAATCTTAAAATCAATCCCTAAATTTAAAAGTGGGGTTGACAGTGGTACCACTTTTTTTTTAGAGGTTAAAATTATAACTAGTTTGAAACTATGGACTTAAGAACTAGTGTTGTTGCAATTCAAAAATTAAAATTGCTCCAAATATTCTTGTAACCAAAATTATAAATCAACTCCCAAATCAAAAAGAGGTGCTATAATATATATATAAAAAAAATTTAAATCAAACT
>ML799059.1:140120-163202 GCA_009831015.1 Picea engelmannii | reverse complement strand
GATTTCTGTCTTGGGCGGGCTTTACTCTTCTTCTTGGCAGGATATATGGAAAGATTCATTCATTCATTCGTCAGGATAGACTCTTTAGCCAGAGTTGGGAAAGGAGCAAATGTTACAGTTAGTCTATTTGAGCCCTCTAAGTCAAATGAAATAACGTTTCTAATCCTACCAAAGCTGGGTCTACACGGGTATTTGGGGAAAGGGTATTCCGCGAATCACTCAGAAAACGTAATTACATATATATAAAAAACGCTATCACAGAGGTGTCACTGGAATGCGAAGAAGACAAACGTCGCGTAGACAGATTGGATGAAAGACTTGAAGAAGTCTTCTAGAGAATTCCAGAGAGCGCATTAGCAGGGGAAATCCGCCTAAAAGTGAAGCTACAAAATATCGTGCAGGAGAAGGACGGGTACAAGCAAGAGATAAGAGAATTAGTGGAGAAGATAACATCAATCACATCTCCAGAGCTCATAATAGAAAGAGAGAAACAAGCTACAGAACAAACATAGTACATTGCGCTGGAAGTTAAGGATATGGGAGAACTTTATGAAAGGACTGCACAACTTTGGACAAGCCTAGCAGAGGATGATAGGATCCAACAGCTGGAGCAGAGAGAAGACAATGCAGTTCAAGATTTGAAGCAGTGGCAGAAGACAATGCCCATATCGGAGAGACTCCGGGCCGTGCAGGAAATGAAGGACATATAGATAAAAGTGAAGAACATCCAAGAGGAAAAGCAGACTAGACAGGATTAGTTGGAGCCCCTACAAGAGAAAGAAGAAGAAATGATAATAGTGTGGAAATAGAGAAAGCTAGAATGGAACATGTGCACATCGAAAGCATACAAGTGTTGAAGGAGCACGTTAAAAAGCAGATCTTGGAGACCCTCACGGAGAAGAATGCTTTGATGAAGGAAAAAACAGATGAACTAGCAAAGAAGTTCCCGAAATTGTAGAGATTATTTTAGGAGGCACACATGACCTGAGTGGCTCGGGACAAGCCATAGGTTAGTGTTGGGGGGTTGTTGGAGTAGACAATTTTGGGAGTTAAGCACAGTGAGAGAGGTAAAGTGATCCAAAGGGAACAACGTGCACCGAAAAAGAAGGAAGAGTGCGATAGAGGGAAAATGAAGCACAGCGCCAAGAAAGAAGGAAGTCAAAGCAAGGATAAATACCAACCATGCCGAAGGCAATTGGAATGTGAGAAAGTGGAATCCACTTAGGGTTAGGGTTTTGGATTCATAATGCAAGCATTTTAACCCATTTTTTTAGTATAAATAAGATGTATAAGGTAGATTGAAGGATCATCTTTATTTGTATTTCTTGGAGAGAGAATTTTGTGTCCCTTTTGAGAGAGAGTATCATACGTTTTGTTAGAGTCTGTATTTTGATGAGAGTTATGGAGCTCAGATGGAGTTAATGTTGAGATAGAACCAGGTCGTAAGTTGTGGAGCTTGGTGTGACATTGGTCAACCTCACATATCTTATGATGTAATGCGTGTAGTGCTATTTTGATGAAGAAGAAGAAATAAGAAGGAGATCTTTGTGGACGTATCCCCAAGGGGTGAACCATGTTAAAACACTATGTTGCAATGTGTCTGAATGCTTTTGTTATTTCTCCAATTATGGTTAAATGGTTGGATGAATGAATGGGTTTATTTACAACGCACACTGGAATATGTATGCATAATGAATATTATGAATGAATGAAATAATATATGTGATGAATGGTATGATAGAACACATGTTTAAGTAGAAATAGAAGTAAAAGCACATCATCAACCCCTTCCATGACTACATACGTCCATGTCCTACAGTTACCCATAAACCTTCCCGGGTGAGATTACGTTGTGCACTCTGTGCGCGGTGTAGCCTTTTGGTTTGCGAGAAGGGATGATGGTGAAAAGGGTTTTGTTGGAGAAAGGTAAAACCTCGGCCAACCCATACATCCAACAATCATTTTTTAAAGTACAAATAAAATATATTTCAATCTTATCTAATGATGGATTATGAAGAACTTCTTAATTGTGTTGAGTATCACATAACCTGCAATAGAAATCTTACCTATGAAAGAAAGTAAGAAGATTGATGTGTCAATATAAGACATCATGGGAGCTATGTGACAAGTTGAAACTTTATGTTGATGCAAATGGGAAAAAAAAGTATGAACATGAAATGATGAAAAATTGAATAAAAATAATTGTGAAACATCAATGATGTGGAGGAATAACATAGATTGGGACCCATTTCTTTCGAAGAGCATGATCATTAATTAAATAAAAAAAATATGCAACTAACATTGAAAAATGATCAGAGACATTCCACAATGTGATAATGCATATCTCTTTTATTGAGAATATAAATGAACCAGCATCACTTGCATGCAGGAGTTTGTTTTGTGAAACATTTAATGACAAGGACATAGGTGCGCAAGAGACATGCCATTTGCTTCTATGGATTTCTCTTTCTGAATGTAGTCATCGATTTGTGGTTCTAATTGTTGGCATGAAGGTTGATAGATGTTTTAAATTTTGGCATGAAGATTGATAGATGTTGTAAAACCATGGTCATATAAAAAATGTGATGTGACATTAAATGGTTACCATGGAAGATTTTATCTATTGTATACATGTTTCCTGAATTTAACTTCAATGTTTTTGCTCAAGAAGATGACAATTTTTTATATTTTTGTTCGTCCGAGTAGGTATGGTACAAGACCTTTCATGATTTCAACAAAGATATGGGCCACACATCTAGAGATAGTATATAATTAGGAAAAATTTTGATATAAAACTTGGCATGTTGATCATAATACATTTCCTTCAGTGAATCTAGTTGAATCTGAAGAAGAAGAAGTTCCAAATGTGCAAAGAGGTTATAGGGATCATGAGTGGGATATCGTTTGTGGATTGTGCAAGAATAAAATTATAAATTACAATGATTTTAGATTCTTGGATATAAGGGACATGATATTATGCATTATTGGATCTCTAATTGTGTGGAAAAAGACACTACCAATTGCACACTTTATTTCATATCTCAAAAGAGAAAGTTGAAATCCATTGTTCCTAATGAGTATGCAAAGTCATATCCATTTGAGAGTTTGGGGGTTAAGAAAAGAAGAGTATATAATATTATCCATATCCATTTGAGAGTTTGGGGGTTAAGAAAATAAGAGTATATAATATTATCCTTGACAATTATAGAACAAGGGAAAGAAGGGATAATCCACTATGCTTCATAATCTAAGGAATAATAGGTACAATAAAGTATTATTTGATTGGAGCTATTATAAATGTTCTTGAAACTAACTTTATTATTTAGAAAACTCCTTTACTTATTCTATCTCCTACATGGGTTGTAGATTTAAATATATTTGCAATACCAACACATTCTACACTTCATATACCAATCAAAGAGATGGATGATTTACAAGGTTCACATTTAATTACCTTATAAGAAGACATGAAGCATGCAAAATATACCTTGAGAGATGAAATGAGTTTTATTAGAAAAAAAAATGTTAATAAAAATCGATGCTTGACTTTGCGGAGCTTTCCCAAAAGATGATATTTTTCCTTCTGGAGGGAGGTCAATTACATTGGTCGATGTTGGATAGGTGTTTTGGATAAGTCTTGGGAATCTCACAGGAATGGATCGCACAACATTTTGGATAAGGTGCAGTTCTATATGCCATCTTTAGGAGAACTAAGAATTGTACATGTCTTTGTTATCGTAAGCATACAAAGAGAGGAAATCTCTGAAAGGATTTTCATTACTAAGTAAAAATGCACGATAAGGGAATTTGGGATGGCCTTACTGGAGCTTCAAAAGGGTGGAAACCCTAAGTAAGGGTTGTGCGACTTACCTTTCCCCCGAAGAATTATAAGAGGTGTAACACGATAAGGGTCTATTTGGTATTTCATGCGCAAGGAATTTGGAGCATGTTTGAGAGGTAGTGTGCAAAATGTGGAAAGTAGTTAGGATTTTGGGACATTTTTTTCACATTGTAACGGGTTTAGCCCTATTGTAAAGCTATAAAATGTAATGGGATTTTGAGGTAGAAGGAGTCGAGTCGAGTGGAAAGATGATTTTTGGAGCGAGTGCTCGAGTGAAGAATTGATTAAGTGGTATAAATGAGGTTTTCGTGAGTTAGGCTCACACTGCAACAAAACGATTGAGGCAAGTTTGGGTAATATTACATCAAGAAATCTTATTGTAAGTGCAATGCACAACTGTAAGAAGATTGAAATGACTAATATAAGAAGCTAGTCATTGTGTATGTAGACTAGATTTGAGTGAACCATGTTAAACCTTGTGTCTTGATGTGTTTGTGTGTTATGTTTATGATGTTTACTGTTAATGCACATTGATGATAAATGGTTAATATTTTGAATATGTCATTGATGTATGTTGTTATGATTCCGGACACTTAAGTCAATGATGAATGAGTGAATGTTAAGTGAAGTAATTTCGTGCACATGGTATTTTGAATAATGATTAAAGGTTAAATAACATAAAGTGTGCATATGAATGGATAATGTATAGTATGGTTATCCTGAATACTTCACTTCCCCTCATCACAGTAGAGCCTTGGTTCTTGCATCCCCTCTAGATACCTTGGGTGATAATTCACTTGCTTTGCAGGTGATGTCGAAAGGGATGGTGTCTAAGGGTTTTGTTGGTTTGTTAATGATTAACCCTAGGTATTCCCACTACGTGCCAACAATTGACAATTTAGGAAAACTTCAACCTATTGGTGATGAACCTATATATCAATGTGAAGATCTTTTGAAATAACTATGGAAATGATTAACAAATATTTTTACCCTTGATGCAATATTTCAAAAAGATGGACAAATCCATGATTAAAAAAATGTTTTCCATTTCTTAAGTAATGTTAGGGATGTGTTTCCCACTATAGAACACTAGAAATTACTTATGGCATGTACATATAATTCTTTATATGTTTCAACAAAAAATGCATTTGATAAGGCCATATTTTTTTTGCAACAAATGATGATGTACAAAATCATAATAAGTAGTTTTTGATACCTAGATCTCCCCATTGCAGCTAGTGTTTCTACAATATGAGTACGAAGAAACTATTATATTGAAACACATGAGTAAGAATTGAAACTTGAGTTACTTATTGTAGTTGGAGCTAGGTTGATGCTTCAAACAAATGGACTAATGCAAGACTTTTCAATGGTGCTCCTGGAGCTGTGGAACAAATTATGTGTAAATCGGGAGGTTTATTCCTAGAATATCCCACACATGTTTTTGTAATATTTGATAATTATGTGGGGTTTCCACAGGATGAATAATTCCCTCAAACTTTTCCTATTAAACCTATTGAAAGTGGTAATAATAAGCAATATCAATTGAAACTCTTTTGGGGTTAACAATCCATAAGTGATGAGGATTGTTGCTCGAAAAATATACTATAATATTGAGAAGAAACAAAGGCAAAGCATGACCTTTATTGCAATATCTTGAGTTAAATGTTTGAATATTCTTTGATTTCAACCCCCTTTCTCATATGATTGACATGGAAAGATAGGAAACCTATTAGGTGTGAATATATAAGAAGAAAGATAGATTGATATTGATCACTTTGTAATCTATCTATTATTATTATATGCATCCCATTGCTTTCTTACTATTCACTTTCTTTATCATTTAACATTGTTACTTTCTTACTATTCACATGATTCCTTACTTTTGAAGTGGCCTTCTTGATAGTTCTCTCTATATTAGATGATAGTTAGTAAATTCAAATGATCAAATTCATGTAAGAAATATACATATACATAATGATGATCATCTACAACATTGAAACTAGCATAAATTCATCTTAACTATGGATCTACCAAACACCTAGAGTGATTAGATCCCTTGGTGTGCATACCTTTAAGTACAAAACTTGAGGAAAGGTTTACACCATGAGGGATGTGATCTCTCTCGATGTTTCATAGCTCCAAAGTTAATATGGATCTTGCGTATCGCTACATCACTTGGTTATCCTCCCGCAATTGTGGTATTCCTTCCCATGCTTATTCCCAACTTGCAAACTTCAATGTAAATGTGATCATTGAAATCCCTATTCCAAGTAGCCTCGATGCATATTTACACTATAAATCATTTATACTATGAGAAATAACTTCACATCATCATTTTATGCCAATAAAAAACATTAAGAGATTTCATCTATACATGTAATATGGGTTGTATATTTATACATGGGATATGGGACATCCATCTTTTTCTCCAAATATGTGGGTCGTCCATATTGAGTTAAGAACAAACTATAGATATCTAGAGTCAATTTTCATCACCTCCTCCATTTATACATTGCTACTACATTCACCTATCTTCATGCATGTAGAAATACCTACATCATAGATCTTCAAGTCATAGAGGTTGACATATCTATCCCTTCTATGCTCTAGTGTAATAATGTTGATAAGAAATATATCTACATCCTTAATGGACTGAATTGAAGGAGGATTATTAGTATATGACTTAGAGGGTGTGAATGTAATGAAGTTCCTTTTCATGACTCGGAGAGGCCCAAAGCCAACAATCACATGTGGCATTTCTAAAGCTAGCAATCACACGTGTCATGACCAAAGTTAGAAATCACACGTGTCACTATAACCATGGCAACATTGTTTGTAGATGTAAACGCTCTAGGGGTTATTATTGCACCTTTGCATGGTCCCAAAGGTAGACTGAACCTTTGGAAGAATATATGGATAGATTGCATACTTAAAATCCTCTTCAATGTATTTATCCTCAACGTTATCTCCCTTGGAAAGAGCCCTAGTAGTTCATTTAGTCAATGAAGCATAGAGACCCTTTCCACAAAACTTTGATCCATTTCTATTACCACCATACTTATTCAACATTTCCAATGTCCCCTCTAGCCCCTCCATCTCTTTGGGCTTGAAAGAATAACCATTATGTCTCAACCTCTTAACCCACAAACATTATAAGCCCTTAATACCCATTGTATTATAAGCCTTTACTACCCATTGTATTGTTACTACCCTATTCATTAAACCAAAAACATCACTACCTCCAATAAGCCTAATGGAACTGACAAAATAGTATATATTATCGCTTACCATTACATGCAATACTCTATGAGATTCAACTATGTTCAAGTGGTTACTTGAAATATTTTTTCCCCACACTTGCCCATGCTCTACAACCCACCTACTAATTGAGATTGTTGAATCCGTTGATTCTTGTGTTTTGGTGATATTTAATCAATTAAGATTTAGTGAAAATATGTTAATTATGACAAGGGGATTTATTCTTGGGGCCTCTTACCTTCTCGGCCATAGAAATTTAGTGCATGTACCTTCATGTCCACGTAAACATGGGTGCTACACAAAATTATCCAACACTCACAACTATGTGTTGTCGAACCCCCATCACACTTATAATGTTATGACGATTCAATCGGTCAAATGTATTTCTAGGTTATTTTACATCAGATGATTCACTGCTTCCGTAGTTGGTCTTAATAAGACACGAGTACTCTTCTTCATCATCACAACCCAAGTGAGTTAATATTAAAATCGGTAATGAGGAAAGCTAGTGTTTGTTATCGACATGGATTGTGGAAATCCCTCCTCTTTTGCATTGGTCTCTAGGTGAAAGCCAATCAAAATGTTCTGACACTTGTTGTCTATGTTTTTACACACCTTAATCTACATCCAAAATCAAAATTATTTGGCACTTGTTGTCTAGGTTGTTATACACCTTAATTTACATCCAAAATTAAAATAAAAACCAGACATGAACACTCAAGTTAAGAAAAGGGGAAATCATGTCTTATCTCTCATCCTTTAGCAACCCTTTAACCATGCTTGGAGGAACTAGATTCTTAAAAGACATATTCCATGTGTAGTGTCCTTTGATATCCATGGCCTACCTAGGTTTGACCCAATTCCTCCGTGCATAAAACTAAAACCTCTGTCAATCATTAATATGATAGTGTTAATTGTTTTTAAGTTGAAAAGAATAATATATGTATAAAATTTGTGTAATGTTATAATTTAGTTTAGATTCATTTTAACTTCAAAACTATCAATCCATCACATTTAGGTTAGTATTATCAATTAAATATTTTTAGAGGTAAATTTTTATTTAAGATTTTACACCTAAAAAGTTGTATCTTTAGAAATTTGTTTCCTCTCACTTATAAATCTAAATTGAAATATTTTTACACTTTAACATAAATTAATCAATTCATTAAAGCATATGAAACTTTTGACATATATTATTATAGGGATTTCCAAATAAATAAGTAGTATGTATGTACAATTTTTTTTTAATTTTAATATATATATATATATATATATAATTACTTAAATTAATGTAATAATATATTTTCTTACTTTATAACTTTCAACTAAATATAATCATTTCAAAATTAACCAAACTCCAGCATTATCATAATAATATTTTTTTATTTTTAATTACTTAATTATTCTTGGAAAGGAGGCTCCTCAAACCGACTTCTTGTAAAGAGGCTCATTGAACTAGACTAAATGGTTTGAAAATTCCTCAACCTCATTGAAAAAATTAAATTTCTTCAATACTATGCAAAGACTAAGGTACAACCACAATGTCTAAAATGCTCTAGAAACATATCCTATTTCAAGAAACTTTTCCTAAGATGAACATAATTTTAAGGAAAGAATATCATATAAAAATTACCTTTAAGATTATTGGTTCTGTAAAGTGTTAGCCTTATCGGTTGCCATGGACTTTAAATTAGATGTTGCAGTGCCTATCGAATACATAATATTCTCTACAGAAGATTTTTGGGTGCAGTGTAACATCCCGCTCTTGCACACTAAGCAATCTTATTATTTGAGGACACTTGCTCACAAGTGATCCAGATTATTATGCTATTAAAACTTTGATTTTGATTAGAAGGCGTTATGGGTTGATGACATGTTGTTTTACTACATTGACATAGACAGGTGCTATTGATTCAGTTTTACTGAGTGTGTAGAATTTTGGACCCCGAGGATGCAGAGGCATTGATGGAACCCCTTGGACTCTGGATCAAGTCGGGGAGTGAACCATTGGGGTTTGACTATTTTATATGTGATATTAGTGAATCTGATTAGATGATATGATTATGGATATATTGCTGACATAATTCATTGATGATGCAGGTTGACAATAGCTTGCCGACCAGACTCGCATGTGGAGTAGAGGGGTTACGCATGACCACCAGAGATGTTGAGGGAGAGGTGTGGAAAACAACCTTGCCATAGCCTATGAGCACTCTCGTCGTGGCTCGAACTGTAGGTTAACATTTACCTAGTTCGAGAGGATCCACGATGTAGTGAGGGCATACTGCGATAGTCGCTCACGATGATTCTAAGGGGCGCGCAATAAGGCGGGGGCCTTATTTCTTAGAGGCCCTTAGTCTCCCACAAGTTCACTTGGCAGAGTATTGACTCCAGGGGTTTTTGATTTCTACAAAGTCAGTCAAGCGGTGAGTGGCACACTTGGAACACGTGGTGCGTCCTGAAGGGCACGTCGCGCAAGGGAAACAGATGAGGCAAGTGGCACCCTTGAAGCATGTGGTGCATCCTGAAGGGCACGTCGTGTAAGGGAAACATATGAGGCGAGTGGCACCCTTGGAACACCTAGTGCATCTTGAAGGGAATGTCACATTGTTAATGATAAATGAATGAACCCAGATGGCCTTAGGACTAATAACGTGATAAGAAATTTTTAAAACAAATTCCCTAATAAAATGTCGCCCAACACGAAAATTAATGTCTAAGTCTAAATTATACTAGTGGAAGAATGTTCTCTATCCTTTATATATATATATATATATATATATATATATATATATATATATGTATATATATATATATTTATAAAAATAAAAATAAAATAAATAATTGTTTTATTTTATTATGATAATTTAAAGTTTATTAATTAAAAAGGGAAAAAGGGAAAAGTTAATTTCTACATCTGCCAATTTGAGTTCTAAATGAAAAGGGGAAATAGGGAAATCTAAAATAATTAAGAAACTAGGAAAAGAGGGAAACATAAAAAGAAAAGGGAAACACAAGGGAAAAAGCATAAGTCAAACTTAGTAAGGTATCTACCGTTTAAGAACTTTCTAATTTAAACTGAACTAGCAAATTAATAATGGGGAAAGTCATTAAAACCTATAAGAGAATTTGGGGACACCTAGGAGCGATTCTAGGAGTGACTCTAGGTGGGTGAGGGAAATAAGCATAGTTAATTAATTAAATAAATTAGTTTTTGGAGGAATGAAGGGGATGGGTGACACTTGTACGGGGAGGATTTTTAGGAATTAATTTATTAAACATTAATTTAAATGGGATTTTGGGAAGGTAAAGGAGTTTGAAACTCTATATAATGGAGGGAGGAGAAGGAGGAAATGATATTTTTTTTTGTGTAACGTTACACTGCAAAAATCTCTACTTGACTGACTTAGCTTGTGGGAGTTGGGATACCCAGCTCGGTGAGGAGTGGTAGCTCGGCCTTGCGAGGCGAGCTGGGAGCTAGTTGATTCTCTGGTTAGAGTGCATGGCCCCTTTTTGGCTCAGGGGGCTAAGGGGGAAGAAGAGTACCCGTAGCATTGGCTGGGAGGTACCGGTGAATTCTCATCAGTCGATAAGCAGGTTTTGCAAGGAGTGCGTGGGACATCAACTCAGACCGGGCGATCATGCAACAATACGCTTTCTTCACTTGTATGGTAGATTGTAGTAGTATTATGTTTGGGATCTACATGTTTGATGGGGTAAGTAAATTGATTGTCTTAGCGTTATAGTCATTGATTGGATTTTTCCCTTAGCCCTAGCTCGATGTTTGATTGACTCCCCTGGCCTTTGAATTCTGACATCTCTTGATCGCCCTTTGGTGTTTGATTATGATTATTGTGGTTGTTTGCCTTTCATCCATGGCTCATCAGTCCTCGCCTGAGAAGTCAGCTAGGAGCCTGATCTACAGTCATCGCTTCGGCATTAATAGACCTATGGATCTCAACGTTGCTTTTTTGTGCGAAGATGATGAGCGAAGGACATTCCTGTCAGCCGTCTACCCCTGATGGTTGTCCTTGGTTGATGGTTCTCCTTGCGCCTTGATGCGATTATCTAATTCTACCAATTTGATTGTTGGCGAAGTTTTTCTTCATCCTCGGCTTGTTTTTATCTCGTCGTTATCTCGTTCTTACCCCGTTTTTACATTTGGTGGATCAATTTTAACCTTGTGTTTTTGTTCTTGGATAAATTTTAAATTGATGTTGTTTTGGTATCCTATCAATGCAAAAACATTTCACTTCCCTGTCTGCATTTGTATAATTGGTGTCCTGGAAATGAAAAACGTTTGTTATTCCTGTCTGCAATTTTTGTTTGGGTTGCGATTTATTTTCTTCATGATTTTAATCCTTGAAAAAGGAGATTAAGTTATGATCTATGCCGACGTTTTTGGTTGGGTATCCCAGGCGAATGAAAACGTTTTTATCACTATCTGCGTTTTGCAATGTGTAATGACTGTAAGGGTATGGTGTAATGATTGTATAATGTTTTTCTCTAAGTTTTGCAATGTGTAATGATTGTATAAGGATGGGGTCTGCATTTTATAATGTGTAATGATTGTATAAGGATGGGGTCTGCGTTTTTCAATGTGTAATGATGGTATAAGGATGGGGTTTGTTGTTTGCAATGTGTAATGACTGTAAGGGTTTGGTTTAATGACTGTATAATGTTTTTCTCTGCGTTCGTTGTTTAAAGATTTCATTTTTGCCAATTTATTGATGCTATGTTTTTCCTGCGAATGCCCATGAATTGAGGTTAAAACATTTGACTGAATTTGCTGTTACTTGCCCATGAATTTGCTGTTAAAACTGATGACTGTGTTGCTTCCTTAATTGACCATAATCCGCCCTTGAAAAGGTGATTGAATTTGCAATAAAGACCATGATTTTTTCCTGTAAACTGTGACTACGATTTTCCCTTAACTGGTGTCTAAGTTTTGTTGTCGATTTACCATGTCTTTCCATTAAATTGGAATGCATTGCTAGGAATGGGCACGAGTTGCCACCACTGTGTACTGTGTGTTGCTAAGTTGTGGTACAACTATTTTTTTGCCTTGAAACTCGCCTTGATTACTGTTAATGATATATTAATTGTCTTGTTACGGTTATATTAATTGCCTTGTCACTGTTATATTGATTTTTACTGTTACCTTAATTGCCTTGTCATTACTTTACTAATTGTTATGTTAATTAAAACATTAATCGCATTGTCATTACTATTTTACTCGTTATGATAACAGTCATGAGAATGGCCTTGTTATTTCTCTAATAATTGTTGGTTAAAAGTTATGTCTGTTAATGTTTATGCCATTATTATATTTCTTTACATTTCAATAGATAACAACAATATAAGAACAAGAACACTAAGAAATGCACATTCACAAGAGACACAACATTTATCCTGGGAAACCCTCTAGGGGAAGAAAACCCAGCAAAAACTTCCTTATCATAAATTGCCAATACAATGTCAAGAGATAACTTAAACCAATACAGAAAGTCCTCTCCAAAAGATGTGCCACTCTTCTCCCTCTCTCCAATTGGTAAGTCACAACTTGCCTCTTAGAAATGAGCAAGTGTGTTGTGTGTCAAAGTGAGGCGCTCGCCTCTCTATATATACAAGTCTGGCACGTGTGAAGTGTCTTCACTGGCAGGGCCGACTTCTCACTCTGGGTGGTGTTGGCAGCCATTTTGCATTTTTATCTTTTCCTTACAAGATGCCTACACAAGGGTTTTGAACCCTCAATTGTCGACGCAATTATTTAAAACAAAATGACTCTATTATCTTGTGCATTCACACACCTGCCTTTCGTTTTCATTTTCACGATTGCAAGCATGAAAACCTTGAATTGGAAGTCATGTCGATGGCGTTAAAATCATCTTTGGATTGTTACAAATACTCTTGTTCATGCGGTCATTTCACCTCTAACTCAATAATGGTCATACAGTTGGCAAGACACCAAACCTTTATTCACTTTGCATTTTGGTTAATATGGTTTCAATTTATAAGTTCGTGATGCAATGATTTTTGGTGTTTTTGATTAAATCCTTGGTGCAATGGTTTCATACAACGCATTAATTTTATGATTAAATCCTTGGTGCAATATTCGACATGTCATTTTGTTTTAAATCATACACATATTATTGTTGATTTAACATACGAACGAATTGTTGGATATGAACACTATGGTTTTCAAATAGTTATTTGATATTGGGTCAAAATATTTTGGTTATGTATGTTATGGCTTTCGATGAGTATATGAATAATCCATTTGATATTTGGTGTACAAAGCTTTGGATTGTGATGTGAATGATTTGAATTTCCAAGGCGYCGTCGATTGTACATGTCAAAATGAATGTTTTGCATGGTTTCAATTCATTCCACCACCCTCGCATGCATAGGCATTAACACCTGCCTTGCATCTCGGGCTACCTCTGCTTGTTTTGAGAAAACTGTGGGAGTTGGTCCTGTGTCTACCCTGTCCAACCCCCTCACCGTTTACCCTGTTGACTGTGTGTTCTCTCCTATGGCTCCTGTAGTGCGCATAGAACCCAATGGCATCCAAACACTGCTGTTATTTGATAATGCTCATGAGGACCTGGAGAGTAATGGATGGTTAGTTTTCATCCAAAAATTTGAGGGTTTCAACCTCGCGGTCGCTCAGTAGTTTTCCCTCACATTCGATGGATGCAGGGCCAAAGTTGGAGACATCCAACTCGAATTGAACGAAGAATTCCTCATCTCAGCCATGGTTTTGCCAGCTAAAGGGCAGAGGTGGTTTAAGAATTCGAAGGTGGATGAAGTTCCATGGCCACTCCTTTTTACCTCAAGAAAAATTATCAGTTGTGATAAAGGTATGCTAGTCACGGACCTTAAGTTTAGGTGGCATGATTTATTGGCCATTATTAAGCAATTTGTTACTTGCGAAGGTAGATATGGTTTAGTGTTTCTTTACCATCTCCCTCTGCTTATGAATTTCATAGATTTCCCTTTGAATATGCCTCACTACCTCCTACGCAGTCTGTATAAAATGGCTAAACGATTTAAGAAGGAGAAGGCTGACTCCAGCCTCTTCCATCACTATTTGATTAAAATCATTATTGTTCATTATTTGAGGTTGAGTGGTGACTGTTGGGAATTTTTCTTATTGAGAAATGGATTTGCCACTCCTGAATGTGGTCAAGTGGACAAGACCATGGTCACTAAAACCCTTGTTGGGCCTGCCGTGCCACCTCCTACCCTCCTACCTGTTGTTGAACCCTCGACCTACCCCAATGCTAACCTACCCGACACCATGCCTAACTCATGTTCGAAAAAAAATGCTAAGACTGTTAAGAGGCCTGCAAGAAAAAAGGGGAAGGGTAATATAGATGTCAACAACAAGGGTAAGAAAGTTTCACCCTGGGTATCTAGGTGTGCTCATAATAATCCCAAACAAAACACAGACCAGAAGCCTATTGTTTTGAGTGAAGATTCGAATTCTGAGACTGAACGATTTTTTAACAAGGAGTACCCATACTCACATGGCCTGTGTTCTGTCAAACCTTATGACTACGTATCTAACCTCCCATCCTGCCTTAAGGATGACCCTAACTTCCCCGGGATCAAGTTTGACAGTGGAACCCCTGGTAATTTAAAAGATGCCTCAGCTGTAATTCCATGGCCTGATCGACCACAGTGCGATGAATGCAACTCATGGCTCCAACAATACTATACAGATGTCCCTCTGTTGCAATCCAAAATTAATTCCTTGGAGGACCGGGTGACTTTGTTGTTTAAGGAAAATGATAGGCTGCAAGCTAACTATAAGAGGCAAAAGACCACAGGTTCGATCGTGTTAAAAAATGTTGAGGCAGCCACTGCCATTGTTAATTCAAAGTTGGCTTGACCAAATCGTATCCCTACAGCCAAGGTATGTTATTTCAACATTGATTTTAGAATGATTTGGTTTGTCTTGAATTATCATAAACGATTGTGTTCTCTTTGAATTAGTAATAAAAGAGTTGTTTGATAGATCACATACATTTCTGTTACCATTCGATTAATTCAATACGATTTCGTTTGTTTTGAATTGGCATAAAAGATTTGGTTTGTTTTAATAAGAATGATTTGCTTGTTTTGAATTGGTAATAAATGATCTGTTTGATTGACCACATACATTCCTGTTACCATTTGGATTAATTTAAAACGATTTTGTTTGTAAATATGACCAGCTACAGAATCGTGAGATTCTGTAGCTAGTCATAAAATTTGGATTTTTGTTGATTTTACAACTAAAGACTATCTAAAATTGTTTATTCTTGTCCATCCATAGGTACACACGAATTTCAATGGGAATTGGATCTGCTGTGACAGTTTAGAACATGCTTTTTGTTACATAGTTTTGGTTTAGGTTGTTAAGTCTTAGTTAGAAATAGAGATTTGGGAGATTGTTCCCATATCTTTTGCAAACAGTTTTGATGATTTCCACAGGGAATTTTTCACCCTGTGGCCTTTATATACTGATTATTTTTTGTAAACAAACCATCACTGTGGGGAGAACAAAGACTATGGGATGATGATTATACAGACTCGAATAGAAGTGGATTTGTTGTACGGCTTTAGCTTCAATTTATCTTACTTTTGTTCAAGTTTCTGTGAATTTTAATTTGTAATCAAATTATTGACTACTTTAGATATCAAGATTTGTTACAGGTTGATGTGTTATGAATTAAGTTTTGTCCATATTTGATGTATCTCATATTACTTACAACAATTACCCTGTTTTAGTTTAATGAATAGAAGGTTTATCTTCTTTGTTAAATGAACAGTTATGTACAAATCTTCGCACTGGGATTTATCTAAATGTGATGATTGGTAAAATATAAAATTGTTGTTGTTATATGTCTTGTTTGTTCTGTCATTCGTATTCAAGAGCGTCGCTGCTTCATGTTTACGAGAAGCTTTTGGAAAATCTGTTGTGGGTTTCTCCCATCAAATAGCTAAATTGAGTACTGCGAACAGGACAAATAGGAAGCACTACTTTAGGTCATTTTGTTATTTGTAATTTAATAGTTAATTAATTTAAGAATTCCCTCTAGTTTAGATAGATATATAGTACAGATCATTATCTTCTTTGCTTAGTTAGATAGTTGTTGTTTATTTCTTTTTCATAAAAATTATAAAAATCCAAAAACAATAGCTTCGCTGTCATAAAAAAATTTACAAATGATTTTGCAAATTTCAATCAAAATTTATATTCTGTAAATATTGTACATGTATAATTGAGATTTAATTGTATTGATAGTTGAACATTTAATAAGTCGAATGATTTTTTTTATAATATTAGTTAGTGAACTATTATATATATATATATATATATATATATATATTAGATTTGTATATAGTTTGTTGTAGATACTTTTTCACTTAGATTAGTTTCTTTAGCTTAGTTTTTCTTTCATTTTCTTAGGATTTAGATCGGCCAACGGAGCCGCTAAACCCATCGGAGTGGATCATCCCAAATGGCTTGGGTTATTTAGACAACCCCAGACCAGATCCATTCCTCCAGTTGACAAGCGATCAATTTCGCCCGTCAACAAATGGCACTAGAAGGAGGGCCTGGAAATTATTAATGGCACGAGGCGGTCGTAAGACTCCTCCACCACCCAACCGCTCACCTATAGTGACAAGAAGTCATTCAAACGACAACATCATCCCTCAAACAACAACCACATCAAACGATGATCTACGGATCACAGTTGAATCAGTAACCCCAAATCCTCCAGGTGGTGACGTACAGGAGATTGTCTGACAATCTCTCATAAGAACACATAGTGCCTTCGCCCGTTTAAGACAACTAAATCAACCTTTGGACCAACCATTATATTTCTCTAATATCAGAGAACAACTTGGACCCACTAACCTCACTTTAAACCCTACATATCCAATCCTCACTCCCACTGCAGGAGGATATGGAATACCACCCTCACCACCTCCATCATCCCCTTATTCTTCTAGAGAAGACTCTTCCGACGAAGGCAGTTCCTCTTCCTAGCCTTCCACACCGCCTACACCAATGGCCAACCAGAACAATCCTTCCAGACCCTGGCTCGATCAATATGTAGTAGCCGTACCCAGGCCTCAACATCCCTTACCCAAACATCTGAAGAAGTGGCTCCCCAAGTTTGACCCTGACTCTAAACAGATCGCCGAAGATCACATTAAAAAGTTTATGTTAGCCATTAGACTCCATAATGTCGAGCACGAAGATGTAGTCTGTAGGTTGTTCCCTTATACTTTCGAGGGCAATGCCTCTACCTGGTACTTTTCCCAGTAGCCCCATACCATCGTGTCATGGGAGAAGTTCGAATCCTACTTTCTTGAGAAGTTTGGAGATGATAAGTCCCCAGAAGTTCTAGTCATGGAGCTTTCTAGTCTAAGAATGAACCCCAAATATAAAATCAAAGACTTTAACCAAAGATTCTTAACACTAAAGAACCGAATCCCTACAGATTCGATGCCCGCGGAGAATCTTATCATAACATACTATACTAAAGCTTTGAATCAAAGTATAGCCATTTGGGTAAAGCAATCTAAGAAAGCCACGTTGTTATAGGCCTTCGAAGAGGCCAGTCAGATTGAGAAATACATCCTTAGTTTAAAAGACACTACTAGCAACAAAACAGAGACTAGTTCATCTTCCAAAAAGAAAATCGAAATTCTCCCTAGACCTGCTCAAAATAAAACACAACCTGAAAGCTCGGATTTAGAAAACTTAACTAAAGTCGTTCAAAAACTGTCAAATCAAGTTATAGACTTGAAAACGACGGTCGAAGAATCTTCTTCGAGCAAAGGGCCTTACAAACCCCCGTTTAGGAAGCTTTTTCCCACCAACTGACCTAATTCAAATACCAAGGGCCTAAATATAGAAAGCCTACAATTCGCCATTCAAACAATTCTAGAAGCCCAGGATAACTTGATGCCCCTTGAGATCTCTGAGGAAGTAGTTGAACAAGAGACAGTTGAAGAAGAAGAATATTCTCCGAAAATTTTTGGACACTTCTCGGATAGCATTTTTCAAGCTAATTTCGAGACAGTACATCCCTACAATACTAGGAGTAAGAAAACAAACAAACCTTCCTCTGAAAACACTACGACTTTTCCCCCAAAACAATCTAAACCAGTTGAGACTAAAGAGAGTCATGTAAACCAAAACTTAGATTATGATTTAGGTGAAGATCTAAAAAAGTTAAGGGATAACATTTCTGTTTATGAATTATTAAAATTTTCGTTTCTGCTACAAAAAATGTTACATAATATCGCAGAAAATAACAAAAACGATAATCCAAGCAGTAACAAAGTTTTTCAGAACAACACAAAAATTCCTCAGAAGGCTTCCACTAAGAACAATTCTAATCCTCACAAGAAGGGAGGCCTTCCTGTAAATAATGTAACAAATTTAGATAAATTAGCTTTAGAGGCTGCGAGTAAAAAGCCACAAGCTTCCACCATTAGTACTCGCAGAAATGTACCTCCTTTTTTGTTAACTTTCAAAATCTTTAATAGAAATGTGCACAATTGTATGGTAGATTCAGGAGTGTCATCCAATGTAATGCCATGGTTTGTGTGTCAGAAGATTAATGATGAAGTTGAACCATCCACCTTAGAGATCATCCAACTTGATCGAACTAGTGTTAAAGTTATAGGCGAATTAAGGAATGTGGTTATAAGATTATCGTCTAACCCCAAAGTTCATCAAGTGATTGATATTATTGTTGTGGATATTCCAGAAGTTTATGGTTTGTTTTTAAGTAGATACTGGTCATAGCAGCTACACGACTATTTCGCGATAGATTGGTCTCACCTGTGGCTGCCTGAGAACGGCAAGCCCAACAAGATCAAGGTAAATCATGAACGCTACCTAAAGATCACAGTCACAGATTTAAATGATCCCAATGAACCATTTACCCCTTCTGTCGATTCACCCGAAATACAAGGGATGGATACCCTTTTCGGCAATTTCATGGCTGAGACTTCAGCTATCACCAACCCGGAACAACAGTCCGAGATTATGGCATATATGCAGCCAGTAGTTTCTACACAATGGTCTCATGCACCCGATAAAAATAAAGTATGGTCTCTTTACTTAGACGGGTCAAAGTCCAAAGAAGGAGCTGGTGCGGGCTGCGTTATTATCGATCCAGCAGGTAACAAAAACCTGATTGCATGCAGGTTAGAATTTGAATGTACTAATAACACAATAGAATATGAGGCTTTATTATAGGGTCTCAGAAAAGCATTAGACATGAACATTCAAAATTTGACTATCTTTGGCGATTCAGAAATCGTGGTTAGACAGGTAAGAGATTCTATCCACTGTCTATCTCCGCATCTTAAAAGCTACCAATCTGAGGTATGGAATTTAATGAATAAGTTATCTTCTTTCAACATAAATTCTATTCCTAGATTGAATAATTCTGAAGCTGATTTATTAGCTAACGTAGCTTCCAAACTCTTTCCTGCAGAAGGCTTGTCCCCGAATGCATTCTCTGTTGAACTGTTGTTCAAGCCATCTGTTCCCGACAATGTTACGAATTGGAGAGTCTTTGACGACGATCAACAAATTATTAGCTTCCTGCATATGGAAGAAACTTTCCAAGGCACGGTGATCGACGAATGCACTCACGAAGACAACCTGCGCGATTTCATGGTAATACCAGATCCGAGATCTCCTGAATCTTCATCGGATATGGTAAATTCTATCCCTAAATATGTAGTTAGATTAGAAAAAATTTACGATCTTCAAGACAAATTCAAAAAATCGGTCAACTGTAAAACAAGTTCCTCTTTATCATATGAAAAAGTAAACTTGGGAACTAATGACAATCCACAGTGCATTAATTTAGGGGTGGGATGTTCTGAACAAGAGAAAGCCGCATTTATTAAATTGTTTAAGGAATTCAAAGATGTTTTTACATGGACATATGACGACCTTAAAAGTTTGGACCCTAACATCATACAACACGTCATTCCTATGAAACCCTAAACCTTGCCGTTTCAACAAAAGTTAAGAAAAATGCACCCTAAGCTCGAACCGACCGTCAAAAAAGAATTAAATAAACTCTTGAATGCTAAGATAATTTTTTCAATTAGGCACACCCAATGGGTTTCTAACCTTGTCCCTGTCCGGAAGAAGAGTGGTGATATCCGACTATGCGTCGATTTCCGAAACCTTAATAGAGCATCTGATAAAGACAACTACCCTATCCCACCCATGGAACAGATCCTTCAACAGGTATATGATTCTGAGAGACTATCCTTATTGGACGATTTTTTAGGGTATAACCAAGTCCCGAT
Organism: Picea engelmannii; assembly: GCA_009831015.1. Lineage (NCBI taxonomy): Eukaryota > Viridiplantae > Streptophyta > Pinopsida > Pinales > Pinaceae > Picea > Picea engelmannii. The sequence goes on along the minus strand of ML799059.1, from coordinate 142,753 downwards.
GTCTCCTCCAGACCAACTTAAAACTACCTTCCGCACTCCATGGGGTACCTACACTTATAGGAAAATTCCCTTTGGACTCATTAATGTCGGTGCCACTTTCCAGAGAGTGATGTACATCGCTTTCCGAGGCTTAATCAATCAATCTGTCGTAGATTACCTAGATGATGTTACTGCATTTTCTAAAAACAAAACTAATCATCTAGCTCATTTGAGAGCCGTTCTACAGGGATGTCGTAAGTACGACATTTCCTTGAATCCTAAAAAATCTATCTTCACAGTAGAACAAGGTAAGCTCTTAGGATTTATTGTGTCAAACAAAGGGATGATTATTGACCCTGAAAGGACTCAATTCATCTCCAAACTTCCCCCTCCCTCATCCAAAAAGTCTATGCAGTCTTTCTTAGGCCAGATAAACTTTGTCAGGAGATTCGTCCCCAGTTTCTCCGAAATGGTGAGATCGTTACAGAATTTAATTAAGAAAGACGTGCAATATCATTGGGGACCCTTAGAAAACCAATCTTTTAATTCAATAAAAAATGCCATAATAGACGCTCCTTCTCTCATGAGCCCCGAATTTTCGCAAGACTTCACGCTCTACACATTTTCTTCTGACCGCTCCTACATTATTGTCCTAACTCAAAAGAATGCTGAAAACAATGAAGTACCCATTGCCTTTATGAGATCTGCTTTCAAGGGCACGAAACATAATTACCTAGCGGTAAATCAGAAAGCCTATGTTGTTTTTAAAGCAGTCAAGCACTTTTGATCTTATCTTTTGAAATCTAAGATGAAAATTATTGTCCCTTACCCAACCGTCAGAAATCTGTTAGTGCATAAAGAACTAGGGGAAAGAGGGCGAATTGGGTTACCTCCTTACAAGAGTATGACATATAAATCACCCCAGCACAAATAGTGATAGGCCAAGGGCTGTGCAAATTAGTCGCTGACTCAGTAGCAGGATAACAAAAAAAAAACGATATGTCAAACCTAGGACAACACAATCAAAATTCAATCTGTCATGCACAAAACTCTGTCAATCCCTGGTATGACGATATAAAATTATGTCTTGAACATGGGTCAACCCCCCGTCACCTGGATCCCACTAAAAGAGGAGCGTTAAGATTAAAATTTGACTCCTTTCAGTTGATTAATTGTATTCTGTTTCGTCAAAATTTTGATAGAGTACTAATGCGCTGTCTTGAGAAAGATGAAGTAGAAAAGGTCTTACTAGAATTGCACGCAGGAGAAGCTGGTGGGCATTTTGGTGGGGATACCACTGCCCATAAATTTCTAAAAGCAGGTTATTACTGGCCTACACTTTTTAGAGATGCTCATGCCTTGTGTCACAAGTGTATTATTTGTCAAAAAACATCTGGGTGGATACAGAAACCAGCCTTTCCTTTGCAGCCTGTTTCAGTAGACTCCCATTTTCAGCAGTGGGGTCTTGATATTATAGGTCCAATCAATCCTCCATCCTCACAACATCATAAGATTATCATAACAATCACAGATTACTTCACCAAGTGGTCTGAAGCTGCCCCATTAAGAGCTGTAAATACCAGTTAGGTAATTGCCTTTTTAAATTCGAATATTATTACTTGTTTTGGTATCCCTGACTGTTTGGTATTCGATAACGCTTCTTATTTTTCATCTTTTGAGATGAGTGAGTTTTCTCTAGAAAAGGGAATTAAATTGAAGTATTCTGCCAGCTACTACCCCTAGGGAAATGGATTGGCAGAATCAACTAATAAGAATCTGATTAAAATCATCAAGAGAACGATATCTGAAAATCACAAAAATTGGCATAATGCACTATTAAATGCAATCTGGGATGATAGAGTAACACCAAAAACTATTGTGGGTAACTCTCCCTTCTTTCTCATGTATGGCAGAGAACAAATTCTGCCACCACATATTCTTCTTCCCTCACTACATTTATCACAGAAAATACAAGAAGAAGACTGCCCCCCTTTGGAGAATCGAATTAACGATTTAATAAAACTAGAAGAGGTAAGAGCTCAAGCAAAACATAAGTTAGATCAACATCAACTAGTGGTCAAAAGCTAGTTTGATTCCAACTCTGCCTCTGATAGGAACTTTGAAGTAGGTGACCTTGTCTTGAAATGGGACAAACCACATGAGGGAAAGGGAGAGCATACGAAGTTTTAGAACTTATGGCTAGGACCGTTTTTAATTGCTGAGAAATTGGGTCCCAGCTCTTTCCGATTATAGAGTCTAGAGGGACAACCAGACACCTATCCGGTGAATGGCCAAGCTCTGAAAAGATATTTCGCTTGATGACAATCCTGTGTATACTGTGTAAATATTTTTTTTTGTTTTCTTTTCTTTTGCTGTTTTGGTTTTGATTTTTTTACGCTTATCAGTTTTTTTTGCTTTTGGAAATACATGTACCTAGGTTATGAACTGTTCGGACAAAGAAAATTCTTTCTCTGAAATGACTGCTAAAAAACCGTCTAAACATCAATTGTGATATACTTATGAAATTTACAGCCATGTTAAGGAAAGCTTGTTGTTTGAAAGAAGTTTATTGATTTCAATTTGTAAGTGAAGCCTGTCATGATCATCCATTATCTTCTTACGTTGTCTCTGTTCCTTAAGGGAATAACTTAGAA
>ML799059.1:100556-140043 GCA_009831015.1 Picea engelmannii | reverse complement strand
TCTTTCAAGGTCTGTAAAAATATGTCTAAAATATTATAATTTTCAGCGTCACCCCGTTCAATTATATATTTTTAAAAACTAAATAAATCATAAAAGAGCTGTGGGAAGTGCTTGTAAACCCACCGGGATGCTGAACAGGTCTGCTGGCAGCGGGTAAATGCATGCATGATGCCAAGACAACTTTGTCAGGGTACAGAACAAGCTCGCTGGCAGCGGAACAATGTCGGGTATATGAAAATTTGCAAATATGGAATCTCTTGACCTTAAAATGTCCTTTATTCTGATCTGGAACTTCTACGCAGGATACGGATATCAGAGTGGGTTAAATGGCGACCCTGTCGAGGCTATGGACGCCTACTGGCGGCAGTGGCTCTGTCAACAGTATTGGAGATTTTATCTTTAATATCATGACTCACTTGTCTTAAGACTGTCATCAGTTTTCATCTTTTAAGCACAACTGAAATTCTTTGATTAATGATGATGCTTAAACAATTTTCTGGTTGTTTTTGAGTTAGAATTATTCTCATTATCATAATCTGGATTTGTTCTTTTGGCAGAGATAACTTCTTCTACCAGTGTGTCACCATTGTTGGCAGCCATTTTGCATTTTTATCTTTTCCTTACAAGCTGCCTACACAAGGGTTTTGAACCCTCAATTCTCGTCGCAATTCTTTAAAACAAAACGACACTATTATCTTGCGCATTCACACACCTGCCTTTCGTTTTCATTTTCACGACTGCAAGCATGAAAACCTTGAATTGGAAGTCATGTCGATGGCGCTAAAATCATCTTTGGATTGTTACGAATACTCTTGTTCATGCGGTCATTTCACCTCTAACTCAATAATGGTCATACAATTGGCAAGACACCAAACCTTTATTCACTTTGCATTTTGGTTAATATGGTTTCAATTTATAAGTTCGTGATGCAATGATTTTTGGTGTTTTTGATTAAATGCTTGGTGCAATGGTTTCATACAATGCATTAATGTTATGATTAAATCTTTGGTGCAATATTCGACATGTCGTTTTGTTTTAAATCATACACATACTATTGTTGATTTAACATACAAACCAATTGTTGGTTATGAACACTATGGTTTTCAAATAGTTATTTGATATTGGGTCAAAATCTTTTGGTTATGTATGTTATGGATTTTGATGAGTATATGAATAATCCATTTGATATTTGGTGTACAAAGCTTTGGATTGTGATGTGAATGATTTGAATTGCCAAGGCGTCGTCGATTGTACATGTCAAAATGAATGTTTTGCATGGTTTCAATTCATTCCACCACCCTCGCACACATAGGCATTAACACCTGCCTTGCATCTCGGGCTACCTCTTCTTGTTTTGAGAAAACTGTGGGAATTGGTCATGTGTCTACCCTGTCCAACCCCCTCACCGTTTACCCTGTTGATTGTGTGTTCTCTCCTATGGCTCCTGTAGTGCACATAGAACCCAATTGCGTCCAAACGCTGCTATTATTTGATAACGCTTGTGAGGACCTGGAGAGTAATGGCTAGTTAGTTTTCATCCAAAAATTTGAGGGTTTCAACCTCGCGGTCACTCAGCAGTTTTCCCTCACATTCGATGCATGCAGGGCCAAAGTTGGAGACATCCAACTCGAATTGAACGAAGAATTCCTCAGCTCAGCCACGGGTTTGCCAGCTAAAGGGTAGAGGTGGTTTAAGAATTCGAAGGTGGATGAAGTGCCATGGATGCTCATTTTTACCTCAAGAAAAATTATCAGTTGTGATAAAGGTATGCCAGTCACGACCCTTAAGTCTAGGTGGCATGATCTATTGGCCATTATTAAGAAATTTGTTACTTACGAAGGTAGATATGGTTTAGTGTTTCTTTACCATCTCCGGCTGCTTATGAATTTCATAGATTTTCCTTTGAATATGCCTCACTACCTCCTACGCAGTCTGTATAAAATGGCTAAACGATTTAAGAAGGAGAAGGCTGACTCCAGCCTCTTCCATCACTGTTTGATTAAAATCGTTATTGTTCATCATTTAAGGTTGAGTTGTGACTGTTGGGAAGTTTTCTTATTGAGAAATGGCTTTGCCACTCCTGAATGTGGTCAAGTGGACAAGACCGTGGTCACTGAAACCCTTGTTGGGCCTATCGTGCCACCTCCTACCCTCCTACCCGCTGTCAAACCCTCGACCTACCCCAACGTTGACCTACCCGACACCATGCCTAACTCATGTTCGAAAAACAATGCTAAGACTGTTAAGAGGCCTACAAGAAAAAAGGGGAAGGGTAATACAAATGTCAACAGCAAGGGTAAGAAATCTGGACACTGGGTATCTAGGTGTGCTCGTAATAAGCCCAAACAAAGCACAAACCAGAAGCCTATTTTTTTGAGTGAATATTCAGATTCTGAGATTGAGCGATTTTTGATCGAGGAGTACCCATACTCACACGACCTATGTTTGGTCAAACCTTATGACTACGTATCCAACCTACCACCATGACTTAAGGATGACCCTAACTTCCTCGGGATCAAGTTTGACAGTGGAACCCCTGGTAATTTAAAATATTCCTCACCTATAATGCCACGGCTTGATCGACCACAATGCAATGAATGCAACTCATGGCTCCAACGATACTATACAGATGTCCCTCTGTTGCAATCCCAAATTAAGTCCTTAGAGGACCAGGTGACTGTGTTGTATAAGGAAAATGATAGGCTGCAAGCTAACGATAAGAGGCAAAAGACCACAGGTTCGATCGTGTTCAAAAATGTTGAGGTAGCCACTACCATTGTTAATTCAAAGTTGGCTTGACCGAGTCGTATCCCTACAGCCAAGGTATGTTATTTCAACATTGATTTTAGAATGATTTGGTTTGTCTTGAATTAGCATAAACGATTGTGTTCGCTTTGAATTAGTAATAAAAGATTTGTTTGATAGATCGCATACATTTATGTTACCATTCGATTAATTCAATACGATTTCGTTTGTTTTGAATTGGCATAAAAGATTTGGTTTGTTTTATCAAGAATGATTTGCTTGTTTTGAATTGGTAATAAAGGATCTGTTTGATTGACCACATACATTCCTGTTACCATTTGGATTAATTGAAAACGATTTTGTTTGTAAATATGACCAGCTACAGAATCGTGAGATTCTGTAGCTAGTCATAAAATTTGGATTTTTGTTGATTTTACAACTAAACACTATCTAAAATTGTTTATTCTTGTCCATCCACAGGTACACACGAATTTCAATGGGAATTGGATCTACTGTGACAGTTTAGAACATGCTTTTTGTTACATAGTTTTGGTTTAGGTTGTTAAGTCTTAGTTAGAAATAGAGATTTGGGATATTGTTCCCATATCTTTTGCAAACAGTTTTGATGATTTCCACAGGGAATGTTTCACCCTGTGGCCTTTATATATTGATTATGTTTTGTAAACAACCCATCACTATGGGGAGAACAAAGACTATGGGTTGATGATTATACAGACTCGAATAGAAGTGGATTTGTTGTACGACTTTAGTTTCAATTTATCTTACTTTTGTTCAAGTTTCTGTGCATTTTAATTTGTAATCAAATTATTGACTACTTTAGATATCAAGATCTGTTACAGGTTGATGCATTATGAATTAAGTTTTGTCCATATTTGATGTATCTCATATTACTTACAGCAATTACCCTGTTTTAGTTTAATGAAAAGAAGGTTTATCTTCTCTGTTAAATGAACAGTTATGTACAAATATTCGCATTGGGATTTATCTAAATGTGATGATCGGTAAAATATAAAATTGTTGTTGTTATATGTCTTGTTTGCTCTGTCATTCATATTCAAGAGCGTCGTTGCTTCCTGTTTACGAGAAGATTTTGGAAAATCTAGTGCAGGTTTCTCCCATCAAATAGCTAAATCGAGTACTGCGAATAGGACAAATAGGAAGCGCTACTTCAGGTCAGTTTATTATTTGCAATTTAATAGTTAATTAATTTAAGAATTCCCTCTAGTTTAGATAGATATATAGTACAGATCATTATCTTCTTTTCTTAGTTAGATAGTTTTTGTTTATTTCTTTTTCATAAAAATTATAAAAATCCAAAAACAATAGCTTCGCTGTCATAAAACAATTTACAAATGATTTTGCAAATTTCGATCAAAATTTGTATTCTGTAAATACTGTACATATATAATTGAGATTTAATTGTATTGATAGATGAACATTTAATAAGTAGAATGATTTTTTTATAATATTAGTTAGTGAACTATTATATATATATTTTAGATTTGTATATAGTTTGTTGTAGTTTCTTTTTCACTTAGATTAGTTTCTTTAGCTTAGTTTTTCTTTCGTTTTCCTAGCATTTAGATCGGCCAACAGAGCCGCTAAACCCGTCGGAGTGGATCATCCCAAGTGGCTTGGGTTATTTAGACAACCTCGGACCGGATCCATTCCTCCAGTTGACGAGTGATCAATTTCGCCCGTCAACAGGTGGGTAAACCCACCTTTGTTATATTTGTGGGTCTCAATAATAACTGTTGGGGCTGACTTCTTTTTCTGCCTATTACAATTGTCTGTTGACCAATCTGCAAACGGGGATTTTCTCCTAATACAATAACTGACATGATCAATCCACAATGGGGATTGATCCTATGAATAATATAACAATAATAAGAAGAATACTCTTTGCAGTTACATTATTTCAACACTCCCCCTTAACAAGAAGGGTATTCTTCAACAACATCAGGTAAGAGAGGTCTGCATCATCGGTGGCATCAAGAGGATAGTATCGTTAATATCATCTTGGAACATTGGCTGGCATATCTATGAGTCATTGGAAGTTTTCTTCATCGGTAGCATCGTCATTCTCGAAAGAATGCCATCATCATCTACATCAATATGTATCAGTAAAAATGAAACCTCATCACAGCACTAGGTTGGCACATCACAGTACTACACTGGCTCAATGTTACAGCTAATAAGTTGGTAGCTCAGTGTCATTCACATCTTGCTTTACGTCTAACAACTAGGTCAGAAGCAAGGTATATATCATCTAGCTTTACATCTAACAACTAGGTCAGAAGCAAGGAATCATCTTTCTTTACGTCTAACAACTAGGTCAGAAGCAAGGAACACATCATCATCTTGCTTTACGTATAACAATGAGGTCAGAAGAAAGGAATCATCTTGCTTTATGTCTAACAACTAGGTCAGAAGAAAGGAACACATCATCATCTTGCTTTATGTCTAACAACGAGGTCAGAAGCAAGGAATCATCTTGCTTTACGTCTAACAACTAGGTCAAAGGCAAGGAACACATCGTCATCTTGCTTTATGTCTAACAATGAGGTCAGAGGCAAGGAATCATCTTTATTTACATCTAACAGCGAGGTTAGAAGCAAGGAATCACACATCATCTTGATTTACATCTAACAACAAGGTCAGAAGCAAGGAATCATCTTGCTTTACGTCTAACAGCGAGGTCAGAAGCAAGGAATCACACATAATCTTGCTTTACGTCTAACAGCGAGGTCAAAAGTAAGGAATCATCTTTCTTTACATCTAACAGTGAGGTCGGAAGAAAGGAATCACACATCTTCTTTCTTTACGTCTAACAATGAGGTCAGAAGCAAGGAATCATCTTTCTTTACGTCTAACAACTAGGTCAGAAGTAAGGAATCACACACTCCCCCTTTCAGGGAGGGTCCTTTCGGACTATACCAAGCTTATCTCGAAAGTGTTCAAACTTTACACGAGATAGAGGTTTGGTCAACACATCAACAACTTGTTCATCCATGCTGATATATAGGAGCTTCAAGGCTCCTCTCTGCACCATGTCATGGATGTAATGATAGCGAATCTCTATGTGCTTCGACCTGTCATGGAATACAGGATTCTCTGTCATCTTTATGCATCTCTGGTTGTCACATAGGATCATGGTTGCTTCCATCTCTAAGTCAAACAGGCCAGTCAGCAACTTTCGAAGACATATAGCTTCGTAGCTAGCAAAACATGCGGCAATGTACTCTGCTTCCACTGTGCTGAGAGCAATACTGGATTGCTTCCTACTCTGCCATGGAATCATGGCTGATCCGAAACTGAAACAACATCCAGAAGTGCTTTTTTTTTTTTCTGTCAGCAATGCTTCCTGTCCAATATGAATCAGTGTATCCACTCAATGTGGAATTATGATCTCCATCATAGCTGAGACCATAATCTATCGTACCTTTAAGGTACCTCATTACATGTTTTGCAGCCACTAGGTGAACATGTATGGGCTCTACCAGAAATTGAATCAAGCTGTTCACGGCAAAACAAATGTCTGGTCTGGTGTTTGTCAGGTACATCAGTGATCCAATAATTTGTCTGTACAGTGTGGCATCAATCAAATCTGACGAAGTATCGACCAACAACTTCAACTTTGCTTCCATGGGTGTATTCATGGGTTTGCATTCCAGCATGTCGAATCTCTTTAAGATCTCGACCGTGTACTTCCCTTGGTTAAGGAAGATCTTCTCTGGACTCTTCCATACCTCAAGACCTAAGAAATAATTCATTAGGCCAAGGTCTTTCATTTCAAATTCAGAGGAAAGTCTCCTTTTTACATTCATCGCTGAGCTTTTCTTCTCTAGTTAAGAATAAGTTATCCACATATAGTAGTAAGATTACTGGCTCGTTATCCATAATTTTTGAAGTAGAGATTTGAGTCTGCTTTACTCTTGGTAAAGCCTAAGCTCGTCAAGAAATTGTCTATACGGCCATACCAAGCTCTAGGAGCTTGCTTCAATCCATATAAGGCTTTCTTTAATCTGCAGACATGAGACTTCCTGTCTTCAACCTCAAATCCTTGAGGTTTCTTTATATACACTTCCTCTTCGATGACACCGTTTAGGAAAGTTGTCTTCACGTCCATCTGGTGCAACTTCCACTTCATCTTAGCTACATGAGCTATGATGGTCCTGATCGAAGTGTATTTGGCCACATGAGCAAATGTCTCTTCATAGTCAATGCCTTCCTTCTGGGAAAAGCCATGAGTGAAAAATATTGCTTTATACTTCTCAATACTTCCATCAGTAGCATTTTTTATTTTGAGGAGCCATCTGGAGGATACCACATATTTATTCTTCAGTCTGGGAACTATTTCCCATACTTTGTTCTTCATTATGGATTGGTATTCCTTTGTCATGGCATCTGTCCATTGTTTTCTCTAAATGGCTTCTTCAAAGCAGGTAGACTCCTCATCTAGGAGATCACACATCAAAGCCTTGTAATTGGAGAATGGCTTTGGTCTTTTCACCTGTCTCGAGGTTCCTTCTAGAACACCATACTTCTCTCCATATTGAATAAGCTATCTTGCCGAAGCAGGCTTTCTCTTATGGGAGAAGGTCATTTGAGGAGGTTCTTGAACTTATATTATATCATGGTGTTCAAGAGTCTCCTCATCAGGGGAATTTATGACTTCCCTTACTGGTTCTGCAGCTCTAGGAACTTCCCTCACGGATTCTGCAATCTTGGGATTTATAGGTTCCTCTTCATATACTTCTTTAAGATGGCATATTCTTGATTTATTAAGTGTTGCTTCTTCATCAAAGGTCACGTCCCTTTTGATTTCAATGTGGTGGTGACCATGTATGTAGATTCTGAAGGCCTTGGAGACCTCACAGTATCCCACAAATATTCCCTTCTTTTCGGAGGGTTCCAGCTTGTTTCTTTTCTCTTTTGGTATATGAATAAACACCGGACAACCAAATATTTTGAGATGGCTTACCTCTGGCTTATTTTCGGTGAAAATATCTTCTGGGGTATTGAACCCAAGTGCGCTATGGGATAATCGGTTCTACACATAAACAACTGCCATTGCCGCTTCTACCCATAAGCACATAGGAAGATCTTGATCATGGATCATAGTCTTCACAGCTTCCAGTATGGTTCTGTTCTTCCATTCAACTACACCATTTTGTTGGGGATATTGATCCCAACATCTTTTTAGAAGTTCACAAACTCTTTTGAGGTATATTCTCCTCTATTATCTGACTTGAGTATCTTAATCTTCCTTACAAAAGGGTTTTCTATCAGGGCTTTGAATTCCTTGATCTTGCTAAACACTTCAAATATATCCAGGTCTTTTATGCGAATAATCATCAATGAATGATACATAGTATACATACCCACTAATGGAGGATGATGGCATTGGGCCACATACATCTGAATGAATGAGTTCTAGGACTCCTTCTACCTTGATGTCCCTCTTCGGAAACAGGTTCTTGATGTTTTTCCCTTGTGCACATCCATTGCATATGCCTTCATGGTCACCTATGAGTTCTGGTAAACCTATGACCGCTTTGCATATGTATGGTAGTGCCTTGTAGTTGATGTGAGATAATATTCTATGCCAAGATTCTTCAATGGCATGGGTCATGGAAGCTTCTGAGTGACCCTTTAGCTCATGCAGGTCACCATCTTCTCTTCTAATGATGATTGCTTCATTTACGGTCTCTTCTTTATCACGTTGCGTTCTACAACCTTCGCTATAGCTTCCTCATGTGACCTGGAGCAAGGTCAAAAAAACAACAAGCAAGAATAATATCATTCTTGATAATATAAAGAAATTGCACGAACAATCATCACAGTAGCTCCTTTAGAGATATCACTTATAATTTATCTGAAGCAAAGATTAAAGGTAAGGAATACAATACAAAATAAGGTCAACACTCTCATAGTGTTGTGACCAAGAATTCTTCCATGGAAACCTGGAAATAATACACGAGGTTTCTCCTAGAGGAGGTGTTAGTTGTATCAGGCAAAGTATTTACCTCTATATGCTCACATGCTATCAAGTATAATACTTTACAAAGGCTGCTATCTCAACTATAGTCATCAACTGTCATGTGTACCTTTGAATCTTATCAACTTGATTTAATCAAACCTGGAGCCTTGTCTTCAGGAATGAGTGCTTGGTTTTCTTCCAAGTCTCCTTCACTCAAGTGACGAGTGATTTCTTCAACCTTTCTTCTGTACTGAGATAATACGCTATCTTGACAAAAGGTTAGGTTAGGGGATAATCTCTATGATCAACTTTTAATCCTTCTAATAATTTGATCATAGCTTCAACATCCAATACTGATCAAGATAATGTCATGACAAATAGATGTATATCAGAATAGTCACAACTGGGTTGCATCATTCCTCTGAATGTTTTGGATCTTGAGATCCTTCTGGATCTATGGCAAGAGATCCCTTCTCCTGCAAATACTCTTTAGGGTTTAACCATTAAACACATGTGAGTACATACCTCTGATGACATTTGCAGGTGGTGGCTCCATTTGGTAGCAGCGGTAATCATTACCAACTCTTAAGAAAACTTCAAGGGTGACTGCCACAGGTAGTACGACTGCTACTGCAACTACAACTGCAACTTTAGGGTTTTATGAGAAAACCCTAATTTTTCAAACTTCGAATTTTGAAATTCCGATCCAGGGGATAGATATGTTGAGCTAAGGTGAGTTAGTTGGTGCAGTCATATTTATGAAAATCCAACTTTTACCCCCTCAAACTTGATCTACGGATTTTTGGACTGGTGCTTCTGGTACTTCTGGTACTTCTGGTACTGGTTTTCTGGTACTTTTGTGAAACTAGGGTTTCAATTTTTGGGAGATCTAGCCACTGAAAAGGTGTTCTCAAGGTGTAAAAATGATCCTTGGGGGAGGGTGCAACTTTCTAGGTGGTTTTGGAGCTAAAACGATTCACTTTTGAAAAACCCTAATTTGCAGGTACTGCAACAGTGACATTTTTCTCTTGCGAAATATGATTCCTTCAGCTTGGCTCTGATACCATGTTAATGTTTATGCCATTATTATAGTTCTTTACATTTCAATAGATGACAACAATATAAGAACAAAATAAATGAGAAATACACATTCACAAGAGACACAACACTTATCCTGGGAAACCCTCTAGGGGAAGAAAACCCAGCAAAAACTTCCTTATAATAAATTGCCAATACAATGTCAAGAGATAACTTAAACCAATACAAAAAGTCTTCTCCAAAATATGTTCCACTCTTCTCCCTCTCTCCAACTGGTAAGTCACAACTTTCTCTTAGAAATGAGCAAGTGTGTTGTGTGTCAAAGTGAGGCGCTAACCTCTCTATATATACAAGTCTGGCATGTGTGAAGTGTCTTCACTGGCAGGGCCGACTTCTCACTCTAGGTGGGAAACCCACCTTTATTATATTTCTGGGTCTCAATAATAATTGTTGGGGCCGAATTCTTATTCTGCCTATTACAATTATCTGTTGACCAATCCGCAAAAGGGGATTTGGTCCTAATACAATAACCGTCATGATAAATCCACAATGGGGATTGATCCTATGAATAATATAACAACAATAATAAGAATACTCTTTGCAGTTACATTATTTCAACAATGTCAACTGCCTTGTTATTTGCTATATTAATTGTTATGTAACAACTATGCTAATTGCCTTGTTAAATTGATACAATGATGTTAATAGTTAGCAGTTTCCTTCTCGTTATTAATAAGATGGGTAGTTTTGTTGGTTCGGTCAATATAGATAGACCACATGTCGAGATTTAATTGTTCATAAGTGTTATAATGGTAGCATTCTACAATAAAATCGTTAATGTTGTTAATTAAGTTGATGGCTAGTTAGATGGAGATTTGGATTAATATCGAATTGCCCATTTAGACTGTGATTAATGATTAATTGAGTTTAGTAAGTATTGACCCAAGTAGAGGTTAAAATCGCTAAATTAAATTGTGGTCAATGATTAAATTGTGATGCATAATTGCAAAATTGTTTCGTAGTTGATGTTATTTAGATTGAATTTGATGATTAAATTGTGATGCAGAATTGACGAGATGATTCGTAATTGATGTTATTGATTGAATTTAATGACTAAGGTATAATGTAGAATGGTCGATTGGATTGTATTTAATGTTAATCTCATGTTAAGTTAAAGACCGATTTATAATTTAGACTTGCTAAAATTAGATGGATAATCGACGCCAAAACAAATTGTAACTTGACGTGCCCCATTAGAATGGAACCCATGTTAAATTAGAATGTAATCATGGACCGGTTAGCCTGGGTGATTGGTGGGGTCGGGGACGATGTCGTGTGGGTTGGCATCACCCATTGTCTTCATTTTTTTGTGTCTTTTCGACCTTTCATGTGGGGGTAGGTATAGTCTCTTAGTCAGTATTCAGTTCTTAGTGCGTTGGAGTTTTCTAGAATCCTTGGTCTGGATAGCTTATGTTTGTGCCAAGGTTATTAACATGTCTATCACCTAGGAACGAAATGATTCCTGATGCAGCGATCACGGCGCGCCCTATGGGTTGGCGGTGAATGATATCTTGGTCGGATTCGGTGCCTACCATGTGAGTGTGGCTGAGCGTCGTATGTTGACTTGGGCACATGCGTTTGGTTCACGTGCCTTGAGGTTATAGTCTTTTTCATCCACGTCATTGTGTCAGGAAGGGGAGGTTTTCCCTTAGCATGTAGGAGTGTCTTGTTGCTTCGGGCAGGTAGTCGCTCCTCCATTATATTTTGTGCATGTTTTGCCCAATCGCAATTGTGCCTGTGCGTGGTGTCATAGTTGCCTATTTCCTGGGTTGCGTACTTCTGTTCGTCATCTACAGTGTGGTCAAACTATTGACTAGTCATTGCCTTCTTTCCCTACAAAAAAAAAAATCTTTGCACTTCTACTTCACTTGTAGTCGTAACGAAGGTGTTGTTACATATGGTATCAGAGCGGGTTCAACCCGCGACTTGGGATATCTACGGCTTTCGTTGATATGATTTGATTATAATGTTGCTAATTGAGTTGACTTGTATTCGTGCAGGTAATCATGATTAGAGGATGCCATGGAGGCAGACGACGGGGTGCTAGGGGAGGAGGCGCGACACTTCCAGTAGCATCCATGCCTAAGGGGTCTAACCCCCAGGGAGATGAATATGTTGTTGGGCAGGAGCAGATAGTAGTTGTTGATGTGGTCAAAATGATGAGATCTTTTTAGCGCATGTCTTAGGCACTGATCATTCATTTGGATAGAAATGAGGCCAGAGCACTGGCACCCCCTTAGGGTTCACCGCATGATTTTGTCGGTATTGGTAGCATTCACCTTGAACTCGAGAAGGTCAAATTTCTTGAGTTATTTGGTGCCTTGAAAGGCGCAGCCACCGAGGCATGGTTGGAGAATATGGAAATGTGATTTACACTTTGCGACTATACCTCCAACATGAAGGTACGCATGATGGTCTTTCAAATAAAAGGGAGCGCTCTTCTATGGTGTAAGACGCTCCTACCGTAGCTGAACATGGCCGTCAAAGATGTGTCATGGGAAATATTTGAGGAATGGTTTTGAGAGAGGTACCTATCATAGGAATTCATTGAGCATAAACTCAATGAGTTCAACGCCTTACGACAGGGCAACCGTACGTTGTCCGAGTATGAGGCCCATTTTATGGAGTTGCTCCGGTATGTTTCGCATATTAACACTGAGAAAATCAAGGTCAATAGGTTCGTGTTCGGCCTTAATGGCAGCATACGTGCAAAGGTTACGATTCTGATGCCTCAAACCTTGCATGATGTCATCCAGAAGGCCCTCATAACAGAGGAGGATCTTCTCAGCGGGGGTCATACCAGGACTCCAGCGAGACCAGCAGGGCAGGTGTCATCTAGTGCACAACAACACCATACACTAGCTAGACATACGCTTGAATATCGTGGCTTCTAGAGAGGACCTTAGCAGCATACACCTTATTGGGGACCACAACATCAACAACAACATCAACCGTAGAAACAGTAGTTTAGGCCTATTCAACAGAACAGAATAGGATTCCAGGCTGGTGGGTCGTCACCTTCTACTTCGGGTACCAGGACTACAGGACCAAAGAAGGGGTGTTGGACGTGTGGGTAGCCACAATGCCAACGCGATTGCCTTGTGGAGAGGACTAGAGAATCTGGATCAGCCAGACCCACTACCGTGGGAGATTTGGGCAAGGCCCATTGGATTCATGCAGTGGTGTATAACCGCTAGGAAGACCATCAGTCGACTGTGCTCGAGACGACAGGTACCATCGTTGACCAAACCCTTAGTATTTTGATAGATCCTGGTGCTACCGAGAGTTTCATTTCTGGTGCAGTGCTAAAAAGGATTAAGGTAAAGACAGTCAAACATGATGAGTTTAGATTCATAGAGTGGCTTTGGTAGCCAAACAAAAGGTTGGAGGAAAGGTTGCGGGATGTATCCTTAGCCTGGGAGAGTTTGTCACTGGGGCCAACCTCTACGTCATGATCTTAGGATCTTATGACGTCGTGATCGGTATGGACTAGTTGGAATCACATGAGGCGATACTCAACTGCAAGAAGAAATGGTTGAGCTTGGTCGATGATGAGGAATAGAGATGTGTGATTGTAGGCCAGATCCAGGGAGTTTCCCTGAGGTTCATCTCTTCCTTACAGCTTTGGAAGAGCATGCTCTAGGTATGTAAGCTTTATCTGATCCTTGCATTAAATGAGAAGGGAGTAGCAGAAGGTCTAGAACATCTTCTTGTGGTGAGAGAGTTTGCAGACGTCTTTCTGGAGGAGTTACCTGGGATGCCTTCCGAGAGGGAATTAGATTTTACCATAGAACTAAAATCGGGGACTGAACTGATAGAGACAACGCCTTATCGGATGTTGACCCCAGATTTATAGGAGTTGAGAATGCAATTGAAGGAGTTATTGGACCTGGGACTAATACGTCCAAGTGTGTCACTGTGGGGTGCGCCTGTTATTTTCATACGAAAGAAGGATGGGTCGTGGCTCTGCATTGACTACCGTCAATTGAACAAGGCAATGATCAAGAATCATTATCTGTTGTCAAGGATTGATGATATGTTCGATCAAATGAAGGGTGCGACGGTATTCTCAAAGATCGACTTGCGATTAGGATAGCACCAGTTACGGATTAAGGAAGATGATGTCCCTAAGACTTCCTTTAAGATGAGGTTTTGACATTACGAGTTTATTGTTTTACTGTTTGGACTAATGAACGCCCCAGGGGTATTCATGAGTTTGATGAATGGGGTGTTCCGTGAGTACTTGGACAAGTTCATCCAAGTATTCATTGACGATATTTTGATTTACTCTCAGATGACGAAGGAGCATGACGAGCACTTGCGCTTGGTACTACAGTGTCTGCGAGAACACAAATTGTATGGAAAGTTGTCCAAATGCTCATTTTATCAATCAAAGATTCACTACTTAGGGCATGTCATCTTCGACGAAGGTATCACCATGGAACCCACAAAGGTGGAGGCTATTATGGAATGAGCTGCACCGATGAATGTCCCAAAAGTGCATAGCTTCATGGGTTTGGCAGGATACTATTGACGGTTCATTGAGGGATTTTCGAAGATATTAAATCTGATCACGGAATTGTAGAAGAGAAGAAAAAATTTTGTTTGGACCAAGAAATGCGCGGAAGCTTTTAGGAGGCTCAAGGAGTTGTTGACAACGACACCGATACTAAAGGTCCCTGACATGGACGCAAAATTATTGGTATGCACTGATGCATCCAACGAAGGCTTAGGCAGAGTCTTGATGGAAGACGGACGATTGATTGCTTACATCTCAAGGAAACTGAGAAGGCATGAAGAGAACTACGCGACGCACGATTTGGAGTTGTTAGCCATTGTATATGCCTTGAAGGTTTGGAGACACTACCTTGTTGGATGAAAATTTGAACTGAAGACTGATCACTGTGGACTACAACACATCTTTACGCAAAGTGACCTGAACACGTGACAACAACGTTGGTTGAAATTTCTTAGTGAGTACGACTTCGAGATTACTTACATAAAAGGAATAGTGAACCGAGTGGAAGATGAATTGAGTCGAAGACGAGGCATCTTTTTGGTGTTGCCTCTTCAGACGAATCTACGTGAGAAGATTCTAACTTTATAATGTGATGATGACTGGTACAAAGAGGTCAAGAGTTTAATCAGACAAAACACGATGATGATACCAAGATTCGAAGGATTTACGTTTGACGACAATGGATTATTGATGTTTAAAAATTGGATTTATGTACCACCGAACGACGAGTTGAGGAGCTTCATCCTAAGCGAGGCTCATAGAGAAGTTTACATCGCTCACCCAAGAGTCACGAAGATGAGGGCAGACCTTAAACCCTTATTCTTCTGTAAGGGAATGAAGGCAGATATAGTCAACTATGTGGCCAGAGGTCTAGAATGTTAGCAGGTAAAGGCTGAACATAGGCACCCAGTAGGATTACTACAGCCACACGCTATTCCAGAATTGAAATCGAAGGTTATTTCGATGGATTTTATTGTTGGATTTCCACTGACGACAAGGAGGCATGACTAGATTTGTGTAGTAGTAAACACTCTGACGAAGAGTGCTCGCTTTATTCCTGTGCATACAATGTATCAGGCGCCTGACATAGCTAGAGTTTTCATTAGTGAGATTGTGAGGCTGCATGGCGTGCCTAAGAGGATTATATCCGATCGAGGATTGGTGCTTACTGGATGATTTTGGATGAGTTTCCAAGAGGCCTTGGGGACCCAACTTAACTTCAGTATGACATATCACCTGGAGACTGACGAGAAGACCGAACAAATGAATCAAACCTTGGAGGACATGTTGTGCATGTACATGATGGACCAACAAAAGCGTTGGGAAGAATTCTTCCGACTAGCGGAATTCGCTTATAACAACAGTTACTAAAGCACCATTAAGATGACGCCTTTCAAGTTTCTTTACGTGCGACCATGTCAGACGCCTTTGAGTTGGGATTGACTTGAGGATAGGGTCCTGGTGGGACCAGAAGCGATCCAAGAAATGGAAGAGAAAATGCAAACAATAAGATAAAGGATTAAGGAAGCACAGGATGGGCGGAAGAGTTATGCCGATGCACACTGTGTCGACCGTAGTTACGAGGTCGGCGATCGAGTCTTCTTGTGGGTTA
The DNA here is from genome assembly GCA_009831015.1 of Picea engelmannii. Classification (NCBI taxonomy): domain Eukaryota; kingdom Viridiplantae; phylum Streptophyta; class Pinopsida; order Pinales; family Pinaceae; genus Picea; species Picea engelmannii. The sequence goes on along the minus strand of ML799059.1, from coordinate 124,065 downwards.
AACCGCATAAGAGTTCACTCAAGTTTGGAAAGGGAGATAAATTATCTCCTAGGTTCTTGGGACCTTTTGAGATTATGGAGAGAAAGGGGCTCATGGCCTATCGACTAGCCTTGCCTGACTCCTTGAGGCGTATGCCTGATGTTTTTCATGTATCAATTTTGAGACATTATATTAGTGATTCTACACATGCTATTGACATGATTTATTTAAAGGTATCGGACGAGGGGGTGCTCACGGCTGAGCCAATCCATATCCTGGATCATCACGTTCGACAGCTACGACGTTGAACAGTAGATCAGGTCAAGGTCCAGTGGGACAACTATAGTCCGCACTCGACGACCTGGGAGGATGCATATGATATGCGCCAACAGTTTCCATTTTTGTTTGATAGATAGAATTATGATACTATCATATACATTATTTTGGCATTTATACTGTGAAACTTCAGGACGAAGTTTAGACCAATAGGGGGTGTATGTAACATCCCTCTCTTGCGCACTGAGCAAACTTATTCTTTGAGGACACTTTCTCGCAAGTGATCCGGATTATTATGCTATTACAAATTCAATTTTGATTATGAGGTGTTATGGTTTGATGACATGTTGTTTTACTACATTGACATAGACATGTTCTATTGATTCGGTTTTACTGAGTGTTAAGGATTTTGGAGCTCACAGATGCAGAGGCATCGATGGAACCCCTTGGACTCTAGATCAAGTCTGGGAATGAACCATTGGGGTTTGACTGTTTTAAATGTGATATTAGTGCATCTGATTAGATGATATGATTATGGATATATTGATGAAATGATTCGTTAATGATGTAGGCTGACGATAGCTTGTCAACCAGACTTACATGTGGAGTAGAGGGGTCACGCATGACCACCAAATATGTCGAGGAAGAGGTGTGGGTAGCAGCCCTGCCACAACCTACTAGCACTCTCTCCATGGCTCGAACTGTAGGTTAACATTTACCTAGTTCAAGAGGATCCATGATGCTGTGAGGGAAGACTGTGACAGTCGCTCACGATGATTCTAAGGGGTGCGCAATAAGGCTGGAGCCTTATTCCTTAGATTCCCTTAGTCTCCCAAAATTTCACCTGGCGAAGTATTGACTCTAGGGTTTTTTGATGTCTACCAAGTCAGTCAAGACGCGAGTGGCACGCTTGGAGAACGTGGTGTGTCCTGAAGGGCACGTCACGCAAGGGAAACAAATGAGGCGAGTGACACCCTTGGAGAACTTAGTGCATCTTGAAGGGAACGTCGTGTTGTTAATGATAAATAAATGAAACCAGATGGCCTTAGGACTAATAACGTGATAAGAAAATTTTAAAACAAATTCCCTAATAAAATTTCGCCCAGCACAAAAATTAAAGTCTAGGTCTAAATTATTCTAGTGGTAGAATGTTCTCTATTGTTTAAAAGAAAAAAAAAAAGAATACATACATACATACATACATACATATATATATATATATATATATATATATATATATATATAATAAATAATTGTTTTATTTTATTATGATATTTTAAAGTTTATTAATTAAAAAGGGGAAAAGGGAAAAGTTAATTTCTACACTTGACAATTTGAGTTCGAAATGAAAAGGGGAAAGAGGGAAATCTAAAATAATTACGAAACTAGGAAAAGAGGGAAACATAAAAAGAAAAGGGAAAAACAAGGGAAAAGGTAGAAGTCAAACTTGGTAAGGTATCTACCATTTAAGAACTTTCTAATTTAAACTGAACTAGCAAATTAATATTAGGGAAATTCATTAAACCTGTAAGAGAATTTGGGAACACCTAGGAGCGATTCTAGGAGTGACCCTAGGTGGGTGAGGGAAATAAGGGTAATTGATTAATTAAAGAAATTAGTTTTTGGAGGAATGAAGGGGATGGGTGACACTTGTACAGGGAGGATTTTTAGGAACTAATTTATTAAACATTAATTTAAATGGGATTTTGGGAAGGTAAAGGAATTTGAAAATCTATATAATGGAGGGAGGAGAAGGAGGAAAGGATATTTTGTTTTGCATAACGTTACGCTGCAGAAATATCTACTTGACTGACTTAGCTTGTGGGAGTTTGGATACCCATCTTAGTGAGGAGTGGTAGGTCAGCCTTGCGAGGTGAGCTGGGAGCTAGTTGATTCTCTGGTTAGCGTGCGTGGCCCCTTTGTGGCTCAGGGGGCTACGTTGGAAGAAGAGTACCCCTAGCATTGGCTAGGAGGTACCAGCGAAGTCTCGTCGATCGACAAGCGGGTGTTGCACAGAGCGCGTAGGACATCAACTCAGACCGGGCGATCAGGCAACGATACACTTTCTTCATTTGTATAGTATATTGTAGTAGTATTATGCTTAGGATCTACATGTTTAATGGGGTAATTAAATTGATTGTCTTAGCGTTCTAGTTGTTGACTGAATTTTTTGCTTAGCCCTTAGCTCGATGTTTGATTGACTCCCTTGGCCTTCAAATTCTGACATGTCTTGACCACCCTTTGGTGTTTTATTGCGATGGTTGTGGTTGTTTGCCTTTCGTCCCTGGCTCATCAGTCCTCACCTGAGAAGTCAGCCAGGAGCCTGATCTATGATTGTTGTTTCGACGTTAATAGAGCTATGGAGCTCAACACCCTGCTTTTCTATGTGAGGATGATGAGAAAAGGACGTTCCTGTTAGCTGTCTACCCCTGATGGTTGTCATTGGTTGATGGTTCACCTTTCACCTTGATGTGATTATCTAAATCTGCCAATTTGATTGTTGGTGAAGTTTTTCTTCACCCTCGGCTTGTTTTTATCTCGTTGTTATCTCATTCTTACCCCATTTTTACATTTGGTGGATCAATTTTAACCCTGCATTTTGGTTCCTGGATAAATTTTAAATCAGCCTTGTTTTGGTATCCTAGCAATGCAAAAACGATTTCACTTCCCTGTTTTCATTTGTATAATTGGTGTCCTAGAAATGAAAAACATTTGTTATTCTTGTCTGCAATTTTTTCTTGGTCTGTGATTTATTTTCTTTATGCTTTTAATTCTTGAAAAAGGAGATTAAGTTATGATCCATGTCGATGTTTTTAGTTGAGTATCCCAGGCGAATGAAAATGTTTTTATCACTGTCTGCGTTTTTCAATGTGTAATGACTGTAAGGGTATGGTGTAATGACTGTATAACGTTTTTCTCTGCGTTCACTGTTTAAAGATTTCATTTTTGCCAATTTATTGATGTTGTGTTTTTCCTGCGAATGCCCACGAATTGAGGTTAAACGTTTGACTAAATTTGCTATTACTCGCCCATGAATTTGCTGTTAAAATTGATTACTGTGTTTCTACCTTAATCGACCACGATCTACCCTTGAAAAGGTAACTGAATTTGCAATAAAGACCACGAATTCTGCCTGTAAACCGTGACTGCGATTTTCCCTTAACTGGTGTCTGAGTTTTGTTGTCGATTGACCACGTCTTACCATTAAATTGGAATGCATTGTTGGGAATGGGCACGAGTTGCCACCACTGTGTACTGCATGTTGTTGAGTTGTGGTACAACTATTTTGTTGCCTTGAAACTCGCCTTGATTACTGTTAATGATATATTAATTGTCTTGTTATGGTTATATTAATTTCCTTATCACTGTTATATTGATTGTTACTGTTACCTGAATTGCCTTGTCATTACTTTACTAATTGTTATATTAATTAAAATGTTAATCGCATTTTCATTGCTATATTACTCGTTATGATAATAGTCATGAGAATGGCCTTGTTATTTCTCTATTAATTGTTGGTTAACAGTTATGTCAACTGCCTTGTTATTTGCTATATTAATTGTTAGGTAAAAACTATGCTAATTGCCTTGTTAAATTGATACAACAATGTTAATAGTTAGTAGTTTCATTCTCATTATTAATAAGACAGGTAGTATTTTTGGTTCAGTCAATATAGATAGACCACATGTCGAGATTTAATTGTTCATAAGTGTTATAATGGTATCATTCTACAATAAAATATTTAATGTTGTTAATTAAGTTGATGGCTAGTTGGATGGAGATTCAGATTAATATTGAATTGCCCATTTAGACTGTGATTAATGATTAAATGAGTTTAGTAAGTATTGACCCAAGTAGAGGTTAAAATCGATAAATTAAATTGTGGTCAATGATTAAATTGTGATGCATAAATGTTGAATTGTTTTGTAGTTGATGTTATTTAGATTGAATTTGATGATTAAATTGTGATGCAGAATTGTCGAACTAACTCGTAATTGATGTTATCGATTGAATTTAATGACTAAGGTATAATGTAGAATGGTCGATTGGATTGTATTTAATGTTAATATGATGTTAAGTTAAAGACTAATTTATAATTTAGACTTGCTAAAATTAGATGGATAATCGATGCCAAAACAAATTGTAACTTGACTTGCCCCGTTAGAATGGAACCCATGTTAAATTAGAATGTAATCATGCACCAGTTAGCCTGGGTGATTGGTGGGGTCGGGGACGATGTCATGTGGGATAGAATCACCCCTTCTCTTTGTTCTTTTGTGTCTCGTTGACCTTTCGTGTGGGGGTAGGTATAGTCTCCCAGTTAGTATTCGGTTCCTGGCACATTGGAGTTTTATAGAATCCTTGGTCCGGATAGCTTATGTTTATGCCAAGGTTATTGATGCATCTATCACCTAGGAATGACATGATTCCTAATGCAGGTATCACGGTGCACCCTATGGGTTAGCGACGAATGATATCTTGGTCGAAGTTGGTGCCTACCATGTGAGTGTTATTGAGCGTCGTATGTTGACTTGGGTGTAGGTGTTTGGTTCGCGCGCCTTGAGGTTCTAGTATTGTTCATCCACGTCGTTGTATTGGGAAGGGGAGGTTGTCCCTTAGCATGTAGGAGTGTCTTGTTGCATCGGGCGGGTAGTCTCTCCTCCATGTTATTTTGTGCATGTTTTTCCTAGTCTCCCTTGTGCCTGTGCGTGGTGTCATAGTTTCCTATTGCCTGGGTTGCATACTTATGTTCATCATCTGCGATGTGGTCAAACTGTTTTAGTAATTGCCTTCTTTCCCTAAAAACAAAAAAAAACTTTGCACTTCTTCTTCACTTCTAGTCCTAATGAAGGGGTTGTTACATATGGTATCAAAGCGGGTTCAACCCGCGACTTCAGATTGCTATGGCTTTCGTTGATATGATTTGATTATAATGTTGCTAATAGAGTTGACTTGTATTCGTGTAGGTAATCATGGTTAGAGGACGCCGTGGAGGCATGCAACAAGGTTATAGGGGAGGAGGCGTGACGCCTCCAGTAGCATCCACGCCTAAGGGGTCTAACTCCCAAGGAGATGAATATGTTTTCGGGTATGAGAAAATAGTAGTTGGTGATGTGGTTGGAATGATGATATCTTTTCAGTGCATGTCTGAGGCACTGATTAGACATTTGGACATACATGAGTCTAGAGCATCAACACCCCCTGAGGGTCCACTGCGCACTTTGTTCGGTACTGGTAGCATTCACCATGAACTCGAGAAGGTCAAATTTCCCGAGTTCTTTGGTGCCCCAGACGACGCAGCCGCTAAGGCATGGTTGGAGAATATGGCGATGTGCTTTGTACTTCGCGACTATACCTCCAACATGAAGGTCCACATGGTGGTCTTTCAACTAAAAGGCAACACTCTTCTATGGTGGAAGATTCTCCTACCACAGATGAACATGGTCGTTGAAGACGTTTCATGGGAACTGTTCGAGGAACGGTTCCGAGAGAGGCACCTATTAGAGGAATTCATTGAGCATCAACTCAATGAGTTCAACACCTTATGATAGGGCGGTTGTACGGTGCCTGAGTACAAGGCCTGTTTTATGGAGTTTCTCTGGTATGCTCCACATCTTAACACTGAGAAACTCAAGGTCAACAAGTTCGTGTTCGGCCTTAATGGAAGCATACGTGCAAATGTTAGGATTCTGATGCCTCAAACCTTGCATGATGTCATCTATAAGGCCCTCATAGAAAAGGAGGAGCTTATCAGTGGGGTTAGACCAGGACTCAAGTGATACCAGTAGGGCAGGTGTCATCTGGTGTGAAACAACACCAGACACCAGCCAGACATACACCCGAATATTGTGGCTTCCATAGATGACCCACTTTCTCTACACCTCAATGATCGATGCCTCAGCAGTGGACACCTTATCAGGGACCACAACATCATTAGTAGTGTCGACCGTAGCAATAGAAGTTTAGGCTTGCTTAGCAAAACAGACCAGGATTCTAGGCCGGTGGGCCATCACCTTCTACTTTGAGTACCATGACTACTAGACCGAAGAAGGGGTGTTGGATGTGTGGGGAGCCACACTACCAGCACGACTGCCCTGCGGAGAGGACTATAGCATCTAGATCATTCGGACCCACTACCATGGGTTATTTGGGAAAGGCCCATCGGATTCATGCAGTGTTGAATAACTGCCAAATAGAGCATCATTCAACTATGCTCGAAATGACAGGTACCGTCGCTGACCAGACCCTTAGTATTTTGATAGATCCTGGTGCTACCAAGAGTTTCATTTCTGGTGCAGCACTAAAAAGGATTAAGGTAAAGGCAATCGAACATGATGATTTTAGATTCGTAGAGATGGCTTCGGGAGCCAAACAAAAGGTTGGAGGAAAGGTTACGGGATGTATCCTTAACCTGGGAGAGTTTGTCACTAGGGCCAACCTATAAGTCACGATCTTATGATCTTATGAAGTCGTGATCGGTATGGATTGGTTGGAATTGCATGAGGCGATACTCAACTGCAAGATGAAATGGTTGAGCTTGGTCGATGATGAGGGATAGAGACGTGTGATTGTAGGTCGGAACCAGGGATTTTCCCTGAGGTTCATTTACTCCTTGTAGCTTCGGAAGAGCATGCGCAAGGGATGTAAGCTTTATGTGATCATTGCGTTAAACGCGAAGGGAGTAGCAGAAGGTCTAGAACACCTTCTTGTGGTGACTCCTTCAGAAATACATTTGCAAACTGTCTCACCACAAGAAGGTGTTCTAGACCTAAAATTGGGGACTGAACCGATAGCGAGAACACCTTATCGGATGTCGACCCCAGAGTTATAGGAGTTGAGAATGCAACTGAAGGAGTTGCTAGAACTCGGACTAATACGTCCAAGTGTGTCACCATGGGGTGCGCCTGCTATTTTCATATGAAAGAAGGATGGGTCGTGGAGGCTCTGCATTGACTATCATCAATTGAATAAGGCAATGATCAAGAATCAATATCTATTGTTGAGGATTGATGATCTGTTCGATCAAATGAAGGGTGCGACGGTAGTCTCAAAGATCGACTTGCGATCAGGATACCACCAACTACGGATTAAGGACGATGATGTCCCTAAGACCACCTTTAAGATGAGGTTTGGACATTATGAGTTTACTGTTTTACCATTTGTACTGACAAACGCCCCAGGGGTATTCATGAGTTTGATGAACGGGGTGTTTCGCGAGTACTTGGACAAGTTCGTCCAAGTATTCATTGACGATATTTTGATTTACTCTTGGACAACAGAGGAGCATGATAATAACTTGCGCTTGGTACTACAGTGTTTACGAGAGCACAAATTGTATGGAAAGTTGTCCAAATGCTCATTTTATCAATCGAAGATTCACTACTCAGGGCATATCATCTCCGATGAATGTATCTCCATGGATCCCGCAAAGGTCAAGGCTATTATGGAATGGCCTACACCGACGAATGTCCTGAAAGTGCGTAGCTTCATGGGTTTGGCAGGATACTATCGATGGTTCGTCGAGGGATTTTCGAAGATAGAAAATCCGATCACGGAATTGCAGAAGAAGAGCAAGACGTTTGCTTGGACCGAGAAATGCACAGAAGCTTTTAGGAGGCTCAAGGAGTTTTTTACAATGGCACCGATACTAAAGGTCCCTGACATGGACAAAGAATTCTTGGTATGCACTGACGCATCCAAGGAAGGATTAGGCAGAGTCTTGATGCAAGACGAATGAATGATTGCTTACATCTCAAGGAAACTAAGAAGGCATGAGGAGACCTATGTGATGCATGATTTGGAGTTGTTAGCCATCATATATGCCTTGAAGGTTTGGAGACACTACCTTGTTGGACGAAAATTTGAACTAAAGACTCACCACTGTGGACTACAACACATCTTTATGCAAAGCGACATGAACACGCAACAACGACATTGGTCAAAATTTCTTAGCAAGTACGACTTCGAGATTACTTACATAAAAGGAACAATGAACTGAGTGGAAGATGCATTGAGTCAGAGACCACTCATCTTTTCAATGTTGCCTCTTTAGTCGAATCTACGTGAAAAGATTCTAACTTTATAGCATGATGATGACTGGTACAAAGAGGTCGAAAGTTTTATCGGACAAAACAAATGATGATACCAAGATTCGAAGGATTTACATTTTACGACGATGGATTATTGAGGTTTAAAAATTGGATTTACATACCACCGAAGAACGAGTTGAGGAGCTTGATCCTAAGCGAGGCTCGTAGAGTATTTTACATGGCTCACCCAGGAGTCACGAAGATGAGGGCAGACCTTAAACCCTTATTCTTCTGGAAGGGAATGAAGGGAGACATAGTCAACTATGTGGCCAGATGTCTATAATGTCAGTAGGTAAAGGATGAACATAGACACCCAGCAGGATTACTACAGCCACATGTTATTCCGGAATCGAAATGGGAGGTTATTTTGATGGATTTTATTGTTGGATTTCCACTGATGGCAAGGAGACACAACTCGATTTTCGTTTTAGTATACACTCTGACAAAGAGTGCTCACTTTATTCTTGTGCATACAACGTATCAGGCACCTGACATAGCTAGAGTTTTAATCAGTGAGATTGTGAGGCTGCATGGCGTGCCTAAGAGGATTATATCCGATCGAGGATCGGTGTTTACTAGACGATTTTGGACGAGTTTCCAAGAGGACTTGGGGACCCAACTTAACTTCAGTATGGCGTATCACCTGGAGACTAATGGGCAGACCGAATGAACGAATAAGACCTTGATGGAAATGTTTCACATGTACGTGATGGACCAACAAAAGTGTTGGGAAGAATTCTTTCCACTGGTGGAATTCGCTTATAACAACAGTTACCAAAGCACCATTAAGATGGCGCCTTTTGAGTTTCTTTACGGGCGACCGTGTCATATGCCTTTGAGTTGGTATTGGCTTGAGGATAGGGTCCTGGTGGGACCAGAAGTGATCCAAGAAATGGAAGAGCAAATGCAAACAATAAGACAAAGGATTAAGGAAGCGCATGATTGGCATAAGAGTTATGCCAATGCGCATCGTGTCAATCGTATTTACGAGGTCGACGATCGAGTCTTCTTGCAGGTTAAACCGCATAAGATTTCGATCAAGTTTGGAAAGGGAGGTAAAATATCTCCTAGATTCGTGGGACCTTTTGAGATTATGGAGAGAAAGGGGCCCGTGGCCTATCCACTAGACTTGCCTGACTCCTTGAGGCATATGCATGATGTTTTTCGTGTATCTGTTTTGAGACATTATATTAGGGATCCTACACATGTTATTGACATGAGTTCTTTGCAGGTATTGGATGAGGGGGCGTTCACGGTTGAGCCAATCCGTATCCTGGATCATCGCGTTTGACAACTACGACGTCGAATAGTAGATCAGGTCAAGGTCTAGTGGGACAACTATAGTCTGCACTCAACGTCCTAGAAGGATGCATATGATATGCACCAGTATTTGCCATTTTTGTTTGATAGATAGACTTATGATACTGTGATACACATTATTTTGGAATTTATACTGTGAAACTTCGGGACGATATTTAGACCAAGAGGGGTTGTATGTAACATCCCACTCTTGCACACTGAGTGAACTTATTCTTTGAGGAAACTTTCTCGCAAGTGATCCGGATTATTATGCTATTAAAAATTTGATTTTGATTATGAGCAATTATGGGTTGATGGCATGTTGTTTTACTACATTGACATAGGCAAGTACTATTGATTCGGTTTTACTGAGTGTGCAAGATTTTGGACCTCGAGGATGCAAAGGCATCGATGGAACCCCTTGGACTCCAGATCGAGTCGGAGAGTGAACCATTGGGGTTTGACTGTTTTATATGTGATATTAGTGCATCTGATTCAATGATATGATTATGGATATATTGTTGACATGATTCGTTGATGATGCAGGCTGATGATAGCTTGCTGACCAGAATCACATGTGGAGTAGAGGGGTCACGCACGACCACCAAATATGTTGAAGGAGAGGTGTGGACAACAACAATGCCACAAACTACTAGCACTCCCGTTGTGGCTCGAACTATAGGTTAGCATTTACCTAGTTCGAGAGGATCCACGATGCCATGAGGGAAGACTGTGATAGTCACTCATGATGATTCTAAGGGGCGCGCAATAAGGTAGGGGCCTTATTCCTTAGAGGACCTTAGTCTCCCACAAGTTCACTTGGCGGAGTGTTGATTCTAGGGTTTTTTTTATGTCTACCAAGTCAGTCAAGAGGTGAGTGACACCCTTGGAGCACGTGGTGCATCTTGAAGGGAATGTTGCACAAGGGAAAAAGATGAGGTCAGTGGCACCCTTGGAGCACGTGGTCCGTCCTGAAGGGCACTGCGTGCAAGGGAAACAGATGAGGCGAGTGGCACCCTTAGAGCACCTAGTGCGTCGTGAAGGTCACATCGTGTTGTTAATAATAAATGAATGAACCTAGATGGCCTTAGGAATAATAACGTGATAAGAAATTTTTAAAACAAATTCCCTAATAAAATGTCGCCCAACACGAAAATTAAAGTCTAGGTCTAAATTATACTAGTGGCAGAATGTTCTCTATCCTTTAAAAAAAAGAAAAAAAGGAAAAAAAGGAAAAAAAAGAATATATACATATATACATAAAGGAATATATATATTTATAAAAATAAAAAATAAAACAAATAATTGTTTTATTTTATTATGATAATTTAAAGTTTATTAATTAAAAAGGGAAAAAGGGAAAGGTTAATTTCTACACTTGCCAATTTGAGTTCTAAATGAAAAGGAGAAAGAGGGAAGTCTAAAATAATTAGGAAACCAGGAAAAGAGGGAAACATAAAAAGAAAAGGGAAACACAAAGGAAAAAGAAGAAGTCAAACTTAGTAAGGTATCTACCATTTAAGAACTTTCTAATTTAAACTGAACTAGCAAATTAATAATGGGGAAAGTCATTAAAACCTATAAGAGAATTTGGGGACACCTTGGAGCGATTCTAGGAGTGACTCTAGGTGGGTGAGGGAAATACGGATAATTAATTAATTAATGAAATTAGTTTTTGGAGGAATGAAGGGGATGGGTGACACTTGTACGGGGAGGATTTTTAGGAATTAATTTATTAAACATTAATTTAAATGGGATTTTGGGAAGGTAAAGGAGTTCGAAACTCTATATAATGGAGGGAGGAGAAGGAGGAAAGGATCTTCTATTTTGCAAAACGTTACGTGGCAAAAATATCTACTTGACTGACTTAGATTGTGGGAGTTGGGATACCCAGCTCAGTGAGGAGTGATAGCTTGACCTTGCGAGGTGAGATGGGAGCTAGTTGATTCTCGGGTTAGCGTGCATCACCCTTTTACGGCTCGAGGCAATACGGGGGAAGAAGAGTACCCCTAGCATTGGCTAGGGGGTACTGGTGAAGTCTCGTCAGTTGGCAAGTGGGTGTTGCATAGAGCGCATGGGACATCAACTCAGACCGGGCGATCATGCAACGATACACTTTCTTCATTTGTATGGTAGATTGTAGTAGTATTATGCTTGGGATCTGCATGTTTAATGGGGTAAGTAAATTGATTGTCTTAGCGTTCTAGTTGTTGACTGAATTTTTCCCTTAGCTCTTAGCTCAATGTTTGATTGACTCCCTTGGCCTTCGAATTCTGAAATGTCTTGACCACCCTTTGGTGTTTGATTGTGATGACTGTGGTTGTTTGCCTTTCGTCTCTGGCTCATCAGTCCTCGACTGAGCAATCAGCTAGGAGGTTGATCTACAATCGTCCCTTTGACGTTAATAGACCTATGGATCTCAATGCCTTGCTTTTCTGTGTGAGGATGATGAGCGAAGGACGTTCATGTTAGTCGTCTACCCCTGATGGTTGTCCTTGGCTGATGGTTCACCTTTTGCCTTGATGCGATTATCTAACTCTGCCAATTTGATTGTTAGCGAAGTTTTTCTTCATCCTCGACTTGTTTTTATCTTGTCTTTATCTCATTCTTACCCCATTTTTACATTTGGTGGATAAATTTTAACCCTTCGTTTTTGTTCCTGGATAAATTTTAAGTCAATGTTGTTTTGGTATCCTAGCGATGAAAAAATGATTTCACTTCCCTATCTGCATTTGTATAATTGGTGTCCTGGAAATGAAAAATGTTTGTTATTCCTGTCTGCAATTTTCACTTGGGATGCGATTTATTTTCTTCATGCTTTTAATTCTTGAAAAAGGAGATTAAGTTATGATATGTGTCAGCATTTTTGGTTAGATATCCCAGACGAATGAAAACATTTTTATCATTGTCCGTGTTTTGCAATGTGTAATGACTGTAAGGGTATGGTGTAATGATTGTATAACATTTTTCTTTGTGTTTTGCAATGTGTAATGACTGTATAAGGATTGGGTCTGTGTTTTGCAATGTGTAATGACTATATAAGGATGGGGTCTTTGTTTTGCAATGTGTAATGAGTGTATAAGGATGGGGTCTTCGGTTTTCAATGTGTAATGACTGTAAGGGTATGGTGTAATGATTGTATAATGTTTTTCTCTGCGTTCATTGTTTAAAGATTTTGTTTTTGCCAATTTATTGATGTTGTGTTTTTCCTGCGAATGCCCACGAATTGAGGTTAAAACGTTTGACTGAATATGTTGTTACTCAGCCATGAATTTGTTGTTAAACATGATGACTGTGTCACTGCCTTAATTGACCATGACCTGCCCTTGAAAATGTGACTGAATTTGCAATAAAGACCACAAATTCTGCCTGTAAACTGTGACTGCGATTTGCCCTTAACTAGTGTTTGAGTTTTGTTGTTGTTTGACCACATCTTGCCATTATATTGGAATGCATTGCTGGGAATGTGCATGAGTTTCCACCACTGTGTACTGCGCGTTACTGAGTTGTGGTACAACTATTTTGTTGCCTTGAAACTCGCCTTGATTACTGTTAATGATATATTAATTGTCTTGTTACGGTTATATTAATTGCCTTGTCACTGTTATATTGATTGTTATTGTTACTTTAATTGCCTTGTCATTACTTTACTAATTGTTATGTTTATTAAAACATTAATCGCATTGTGATTACTATTTTACTCGTTATGATAACAGTCATGAGAATGGCCTTGTTATTTCGCTATTAATTGTTGGTTAACAGTTATGTCAATTGCCTTGTTATTTGCTATATTAATTGTTAGGTAACAACTATGTTAATTACCTTGTTAAAGTGATACAACAATGTTAATAGTTAGCAATTTCCTTCTCATTATTAATAAGACAGGTAGTATTGTTGGTTCGGTCAATATAGATAGACCACGTGTCGAGATTTAATTGTTCATAAGTGTTATAATTGTAGCATTCTACAATAAAATCATTAATGTTGTTAATTAAGTTGATGACTAGTTGGATGGAGAATTGGATTAATATCGAATTGCCCATTGAGACTGTGATTAATGATTAGATGAGTTTAGTAAGTATTGACCCAAGTAGAGGTTAAAATATCTAAATTAAATTGTGGTCAATGATTAAATTGTGATGCATAATTGTCGAATTGTTTCGTAGTTGATGTTATTTAGGTTGAATTTGATGATTAAATTGTGATGCGGAATTGTCGAACTGATTCGTAATTGATGTTATTGATTGAATTTAATGACTAAGGTATAACGTAGAATGGGCGATTGGATTGTATTTAATGTTAATATGATTTTAAGTTAAAGACCGATTTATAATTTAGATTTGCTAAAATTAGATGGATAATCGATGCCAAAACAAATTGTAACTTGACGTGCCCCATTAGAATGGAACCCATGTTAAATTAGAATGTAATCATGGACCGATTAGCGTAGGTGATTGGTGGGGTCGGGGACGATGTCGTGTAGGATGGCTTCACCCTTTGTCTTCATTCTTTTGTGTATCGTCGACCTTTCGTGTGGGGGTAGGTATAGTCTCCCAGTCAGTATTCGGTTCCTAGTGCGTTGGAGTTTTTTAGAATCCTTGGTCCGGGTAGGTTATGTTTGCACCAAGGTTATTGATGCATCTATCACTTGGGAACGACATGATTTCTAATGCGGGTATCACGACGCACCCTATGGATTAGCGGCAAATGATATCTTGGTCGGAGTTGGTGCCTACCATGTGAGTGTGGTTGAGCGTTGTATGTTGAATTGGGTGTAGGCGTTTGGTTCGTGCACCTTGAGGTTCTAGTCTTGTTCGTCCACGTCGTTGTGTCGGGAAGGGGAGGTTGTCTCTTAGCATGTTGGAGTATCTTGTTGCGTCGGGTGGGTAGTTGCTCCTCCATGTTATTATGTGCATGTTTTGTCCAGTCGCCCTTGTGCCTGTGTGTGGTGTCGTAGTTTCCTGTTGCCTGGGTTGCGTACTTTTGTTCATCGTCTGCGGTGTGGTCAAACTGTCGTAGTCATTGCCTTCTTTCCCTAAAAACAAAAAAAATCTTTGCACTTCTGCTTCACTTGTAGTCATAACGAAATGATTGTTACATATAGATAGTGAAGGTGAGTGCCTAAGAAGAATCGAGCATGGGCAGGACGAAGGGGATGATATTGTTGTCGATTTGTGGTTGTGGCTTCAACAGAGAAGGTATACCATTTACACCATATATTAACAATCACACTATAACGTTTCAAAATAAGATTTAGTAGATATCCTAATAATAATGAAGCTCAATAATTATAATTGTCTTTCCAACTTGAGATCCATAAATGCTAACCAATTAGTGATTTTTTTTATTTTGTTTTTGAACCAATTAGTGATTTTTTTTATTTTGTTTTTGGTTCGTATGAATACAATAATAATAATTAATTTCAATAGTTATGATTGTCTTTCTAATTTGAGATCTTCAGATGATAATCAATTTATGAATTCTACATTTTATATTTTTTAAAATAATAATTAATAAATTTATATTAAAAATGATTAATACAAATAAAGTAACATAAAAACTGTCAAGTTTAAGTTGCAAAATCCCAACACATGCATATCCAAATTTTAGAAATACCAAAATAGCAACTATGTTACCTATTCAACAACGTAAAAATTAACAAAAACTAAAATCCAAATCCACATAAAACATCTTATATCACTAGGAACTTTTCAACAAAAAATTCCTCTTGTTTTACCATGCACAAGTGTAATATTGGGTGTGTAACAATTACATGTCCTAAAAGGATATTTTTGCATATTTTAATTTTACCACCTTAGATAATAATATATGGAAGAGAAAAAAAAAACATGTAAAGAGTAAGTGGCACCAACATGTGATTATGATACAAATTTTACCACTGTATTATACGTGGATGTGTGTATTTATTGCGACGAGCTACACGGAGCAATGACATTTACAATCCACCATATATTACACAACTCTTTCATAATTTAGCTTTTGTCTATGCATATTACCATGACAATTATAAACTTTAAAAAATGTATCTTATCTTTTATGTGTTTTCCATGAAGTAGGTGTAGTACTTTTGTTTTCTCTTAATAAAATGCGATAGGAATATAAAAATATTATTGAAATGCTTCGCATATATGGTCAAACATCAACAAAACTGTATTTAAATAATATTATAAATGTGTTAATTATGTTATTCTTAGTCAATTTTATAATTTTAAACATTTTTACATCAATTTAAGAAAAGTTTTTCATTGAAGGTTTATTTTATTAATAAGTTGTTTAACCTTATATATTATTTTTATAAAATAAAATAATATATTAAATAGAAGTTTAATATATTTAGATTAAAATTAATTGTATTTTTAATAACAATTAATTGTAGAATGGTTATTTTTAGAATATAACTATTAAAATTAATTAAATATATGTTTTTTTTTAAGTAAGATTTGTATAATTTTTTTATTATAAGAAATTGTTACAAAAATAGTCGTTCCTTGGGCGTAAGTTGTCATTGTTGGAAACTGACTCCGCTTGAGTTGATTGTTCACAAATGTGCTAACTATAATACCTTGACAAAGAAAGTGCACACTGACATCATTTGACATAAGACATATACAGGATGACTAGACCCATATGTTGTCGATTGACCTCAAAACTGATGACAGTTAAAAACATTAAACCCAAATACAAAATTGCAAGACCAAAACAAAAGGAAAACCATATGACTTCCAATCCTGGTGTCGTTTATGAATAGAAGGGAGTAGGATACACACTTTTTCCTCCTCTGTCACATGAGAAAACACAATTTCTCGAGTGAAGTTCAAAATCATGGTTGTGGGCATATGTTTCTCTAAAAGCTCAATGCGAAATTTCAAATTAGATACCTCGTTGAGAAGCTTGAAGACCAATTATTGAAGAGTGGAAAGGGCTCTAAGAATGTGTCGTGTTTTTTCATCATTGTTGTTGCTCCTTGTGCATGCATGTGACGGTGCCAGAGAATGCTTCGTTGAATTGTCCTCATGGTGAACTTTGTGAATATCACTTGTAGGATTACTATGAGTGGTGGGTGGTGGGATCTCAGATGAAGTCCAATCCAGAAAAGACTTTCGGGCATAGCTAAGAGAGCTTCCCTTTCTATCAAACCACTTAATTTTTCATCCCCAACCTCCCAGGGTATGCCCACTTTTCTGTTGCTAATCCCTTCTTGAATTTCCTGCTGGTGACCTATACCTCTTCCTACGAGAGCACCGTTTATCCATGCCTTCCACCATGGAGATGGGTCGACCAACAGGGATATGGGCACCCCTTACTCACTTCGGGCGTTCCCTTTTCCTTGGAATTTTGTGATAAAAATTTGTAATCTCTCTGAGATCAGAAGATCACACCCACTCCTAGAGATGGAATACCCTGAAACCCAGTTTTCGTCGATTGCAACTGTGCTCCAGGTAGTGGCCAGAGACAAAATGCTATTGTGTCCAAGATCTATGTTGGCTTAAGTTCCTTCTCCTCTCTTGTGTCATGGTTGTTATGAGGTCATTGAATTCCCTATACCAAGAATTAAGGCTGATGTACTCCATTGTGCGAGTCCGCAACCATCCTCTACTTCTGAAATACTTCATCCATAGTGAACTCTGCCTGAAATGATCTCACCACCTCCCAACACAACCATCTAAGTCATCGACATTGTAATTAAGGAGCCATGTGTCCATAAGTATTAATGTGAGGCATGGGATCATATACACATTGAGCTATGTGGCACCTCATCCGGGGTATTAATTAAACATATGTTATATTTGTTTAAATAAAGATATAATTTATATGAGTCATAGAGATTCATACTCATTTATATGATGTAGTGAAGAAATTTTAATTTCTATTATAATTAAATAAGACATTATTAAAAATTTGATATTCAAACTTTTATTGAAAATATATAATGAATAATGAAATATATCAATGAAAATTTGATCTTTTTTATTTAAAAATGTAACACATAGATAAATTAATGAAACTTCTGTCTTCAAAATTTTTATTAAAATTTAAATAAAATATTTTAATTGAAAAAATATTTTATATTTATACCTTTAATTCAATATATTTGTTATTACTCAAGAAGCACACTATATATTTAAAGTAGTATATTGTATATTCTTTTGTAATGTAATTTGGTTATGGAAGGAAGCAAAGATTAAGGAAGAAGAGAGAAGTGTGAACTGTGCGGAAGACACATTAACTGAGAATGGGTCAAAGTGGTCAAAGAAGAAGAAAAAAAGGAGCAAAGTAAGGGAAAGTTAGCCATTGAAAGAGAAGATAAAATAAGATAGATCAACAAAGAATACAGATCTTGGACAACTCAGTAAACAAAAAAAGCCACTGACGAATGCTTTGGAGCACCTTGCGGGAAAGAAGGAAGGACATGTTGGCAAATCCCTTAAAACACAGATCAAGTTGACCTAGGATTTAGACACCTAGGGTTTTGGTATTTAGGGTTTTCACACTTAGGATTTGGTCTAAGGGTGTCCATGAGTCATGCAATGTATAAATAAAGGTCTAGGGGACCTGGGATGGGGTCGTTCATGTTTTTTTTTTGACAAAAACGGTTATGTTGCATTAATCGGCATTCTGGCTAGCCAGAATCTGGAATTTACAAATCCGAAGAAGGTTGGTGACCTCTGACAGTGCTTCCAACCTTCTGGTGAATGTCTTGGGAGACCAGTTCCCTTTGCTCCTTGAGCTAATTCGAGAATAAGACAAAAGTGCGTACATGAGTAAAATCTCACAAACTGTGAGCATAGAAAAAGATAGAAGCAAAGCATTATTCCAATGGGACTGAAGTTTTCCCCTTAATGTAGGGGTCCARCTTTTTCTGAGATCCTAAAGAAATGTTGGAGGCCGCCTCCTTTTCTCTGCGTGCTTTGTTGGTCTTTYGCCCTCGGGTAAGGGGCGGAGACGGAACTGAGTTGTCTTCAAGTTCTGAAGTTCCCCCAGAGCCGCTAGAGGGGGCTGTAATCCGACCTTCTTGAGCTTCCGGATCTGGAGCCCGAATCTTTCTTGCTGCTACAGATTTTGGGGGGGAGGATTCCGGAAGGATTTCGTCTGCCTGAGGATCATCCTTGACTGTTGTTTCTTCTGGTTCTGGGGCTTCGTCTTCCTTTAGCGCATCAAAACTGTTTTTATTTTCTAGAGTTGACTCTTTTGACTGAGTGGCCTTCGGGGCTTTGTCTAGTGGTTCCTTTTTCTTTGATTGCCTTCGTCGGTTTGCTACGGGCTGAAAGGTGTCTTCTTTGACTGGTCCTGGTTCCTCAGCGGCTTTGGGGCAGTTTCTTGCGAAGTGGCCGTAAACATGGCACCAGAGGCACTTGAAAGGAATCTGCTCATAGTCCAGCTCTTAGATATGGCTCCAATCCCCCAGGGAGACCTTAATGGATTCCGGAAGGCCTTTCTCGAGGTTAACCTCAACACAAATGCGGGCGCAGGTATACTGGTCCCCTTTCGGTTATGCTTTGTCCAGGTAATTCCCAAGCTTATTTTCGATGTCCTCCAGAGATTCTATCCCCCAGAGATGCAAGGGTAGATGAGGCAGCCTAACCCATACTGGAGCTGCGGTAATATCGGCTTCAGGATTGAAGTCAGGAGTCCAGGGGACTAAGAACAGTCCTCTCGACCCCATGAAATAGGGCCCAGATCTGAAGACTAGATCACAGTCCTCTTTGCTCAAGAAACTGAAGACAAAAAAACCCCTGCCTACTACAAACAGAGAAACGTTTCCCTTTATCAGTGATTTCCAACGGTCATTCGTCCATGCCTCCACCTCTTTGGGGCTAGGCCATAACCCCGTAAACTTTCCGATGAGGGACATTTCTGCTAGAAGGAGGGCAAGAGAGCAAGGCTGCTCTGGAGTTAGCTCCAGAGAGGGGATCTCCTCCATCTTCTTAACAAACTTGGACGAGAGAGAAGGCTTGGGTTTGGGGCCTGCCGAACGAACTAATGCCTTGAATGCTTCCAAAGGATTTCCCTTCTCGACGTTTAGATCTGGGGCCATCGTAGCCGACCTCCTACAAACAAGATCAAATCGTAATGGTGAGCCGATACCACTGTACCCACCCGCATGCAAACCCGTAGGCGATCTCAGGCCTCTCAGGGACCCTCTGAGGGTGCTGCCGTGGATTGATCCACGCCCTGTAAACCCTGGTCGCTGCTAGACGTGTCCCTGCAACCAAACATTACGCTAAAACACCAAATCCGCTTCTCCAAATTGCGAGCAAACGCTCAGGCAAAATGATGCAACACCATTCCGCTGCCCTGGACCAGACTGCTACTCCAAAACGCTTGAAGAAGCTTGGGGACTAGTGGGTGCCGAACCCTATGTGCCCGGCTGCTGCAGATCGCTTCCTGCACTCGAATACCAGAGCGAGGCGGCTAGGATTTGGGCCCTAGCCGCGATGACTCGTCTCGCCTCATCTTTTTTTCGGAAACCTCCTTTATTATTTAAAGTTGAAGGACATGGGGGTGGGCTTTGATCCACTTATGTGTGCACGGGTCACGATACCATTTATTATAGTATCTCTGGGTGCAACCACACGTTCGACCACTACCTCAAGGTGTCCCCATGGCTCCAGGTAAAGCCCTCACGAGAATTGAACCTTGCCCAATGGTGAAAAACTCCTCGCTTTCCACCATTGGATCCAACCCCTTTGGGCCTAAAGTTGAAGGACATGGGGGTGGGCTTTGATCCACTTATGGTCGTTCATGTTGTTATGGTTAATGTTTGTCAATTGTTTACATTGTCGAGAGAGAAGAAGTGTGTTGCAAGAGCATTATCGAGTTTGTAATATCTTTAGTTGGGTGTGAATATAAAACCCTACAGATGGGTGCGCAAGGAGGGGGGATAAAGAGAAGGAAAGAGAGAGAGATATGCAACTAAATGCACATATAGAACTATATGTTTCCATTTAATATATCAAGAAACATAGTTCTGTGGATGTAGCCCTAGGGAGAGGGTGAACCACACATATCTTTTTGTTATGTGTGATGGATGTTGTGTTATTTTCTTTCTTTTATATTGTTATTGCATTGTTGTGTTAGATATTAGATATAACCTGCAAAGTAAGCTTAAGCATGGTAAATAATAGCTAGGTGGTTGTGTGTTGTTGTTCTGGATTCACTTTTCATCTCCTCTAGCTGTAGACTCATGTATTCTGCAACCCCCAATTGCTACTTTGGGTGAGACAACATCTTATCTACAGGTGTTGCCTAAAGCACCAGTAGTTAGGGCTTGTTGGTGCATTGTTAGAGATAAACCCTGGGTCTATCCCTGTGCCAAAAAATGGTTATGTTGTCAGGACCAAGATCTTCTTGAGGGAATGTCAAGGTGATTTCCATCAAAGATAGAGATTCAAAAGTGGATAGAAGAACAAGAGAAGAACTTCGTTGAATCCCAGAACAAGAACCCTAGCATTAGTACACAGGATTGGTTGGGAAGGTATATATTTACTGATATACACAAGATTTTCTTTGTAGGAATTCATAAGGAGCTATACGAGTGGTTAGCCAGATTAGCAAATACCCGGTTTGAAATTATACCTGCACCACCTCTGGTTTGGACATCGATACTGATCAAGAAGGTCAAGAGAGTTGATAAGATCATGTTAAGAGTAATAGATCACTGGTTTGATAGCACCATTGGAGGGTACATTACTGAGTTTTCTATTGATAGAGTAGAGTCATATAGCCAAGCAGAGAGATATTTATTTAAGGGGCCTAGAGGAACGTTTTTACACTTTTTGAAGTTAAAGATCAAGATGTTATTGCATGAGAAGAACATATTGAAGATACAGTAATCATTCGGATTGAAAATCTAATGTTCAATAACTTAGACAGTGATGGTGACACAGATGTCAGGCATACATGCAGTGGGAGAACCTTTAGAGAGGTTCCTCTAGTGAACCTGTTTGAGCAGAGTCACGAGCCACTGGCACAAAACAAAGGGTTCTATAGTGGAGAAGAAGAAGAATTATTGAATGAGGAACATTCTGAGTCCAATAGGGTAGAAGAAGGGAAGACTGAAGAACCTCGTCGAGAAGGATCAATAACTTCAGGGACTGGGCCTACCATTGAAGTAAGTACTATTACTTCCCATGTTATTTTAGCACCACTAAGTAACTCGAGTAGCTAGAGTTATCAGAGAACTATTACCAGTAGTTCAGTACATACTCAGTCAAGAAACCTAGGAAGATCTATGGCAGATGAAATGAGGCTACCGATTTTTAGAGGAGATGGATCTGAAGATCCTGATCAAAATTGGTTCTTATGAAAAGATGTATGGAGTATTAAGAAATTCAATGATGAAGATGTTAAGAGAGATCATTTTAGTACTACCTTGAGAGACCGCGCACTAAGATGATACATGAAGTTTGTTAAAGGGATTGTACATCCTAAACCGCTGAACAATATCAAGACTGCGTTGAGTGAAAAATTCAAGAAACCCAAGTCAGAGTCGTAGTGCATTACAAAACTGAAAGAAATCAAGCAGAGAGTAGTTCAACCTGTTTGGGAGTTTAATAAAAGGTTTAAGACCTTGACATGCCGTTTGATTTTTCAAATTCCAGACGAGTAGAGTAAGGAATGGTTCATTGCTTCCCTCTTACCAAACATCGAAGTTCCTTTGATGCAACAAAAGGTTGCTTCGCAGGATGAGGCACTGGAGATCGCCATGAAACTAGAATCATCCCCTATGGGAGAATCCAACTCAAGTATGAGTCAAATTTTGAGTCAGCTAACTAGCTTATCTCTGCAGGTCGAAGATATGAAGAAAGAAATGGGAAAAGGTAAAATAGAAGACATCTGGTGCATCATATGCAAATCAGATGGTCGTGACAAGGAGAATTTCCCCATATTTAATGAGTACTTGGCATATGGAGCTCTGAGCCCTTTGAAGAATCTTATTCTACCCTAGTGCGAGGTATGTAGAAATAGACATCGCCCTGGTGAATTTTATTACATGCAAAAATATGTCCAGACATCTACCAACCTTTACTACACATTCTGTAAATTTGTGGGGCATGATGAGAAGGACTGTAGGGCTTATGACCTCTTGCATGAAAGGTCAAGAGATATATATAGGATTAAAGGAGAGAAGCATCAGGAGGGAAATACTATGCAGTTTAATTCCCGAGGAAGAGGAAACTTCAACCCTCATGGTGGATTAAGAGGAAGAGGATGAGGAGGAGGCATGGGTCGAGGTCAAGGTAAGATCATTTGTTATAACTGTGCTCAGTTGGGTCATTTGGAAAGGGATTGTCATCACCCTTGTACCACTTGTAGCTACTGTAACTAATTTGAACATGTTATTGAGGATTGTCCAACATTGTTAGCGAAACTTCAGGAGAGGGGAGGAGGAAACCAGAAAGTCCAATTAATATAAGTAGAACCTCACGGAGAGGATCATAGATTCGTTGTTATCACGAGAGGAGGTGCAGTTATAGGAGAATATAGGGTGATTTTCGAAAATACTACAGAGGGATCGAGGATCAGAAGAGTTGTAGAGAAGACACAATTGTTTGATCCAAGGAAGGAGAAGCAGACATTTGAAGAAGCAAGAAGAGAATTTGGAAGAGAATAGGATTCATCTAAGGCACTGTTGGACACACCTACCACACTTAGAGGGGGGGTGAATGAGTGTGGGGCTCTTTTTCCCAAAACTTCTTTTCTTGCACAAAAACTCATCAATTAACATTCAACATTTATTCATTACCCATTGTTGTCATTTATAACCAGTTATATGTGAGCACATATCAGCAACATATATCAACAATATATCATCAACAAGTCATCACCACAATGAACACAAA
>ML799059.1:61286-93513 GCA_009831015.1 Picea engelmannii | reverse complement strand
GATCCATCTTCATCTATGCATTCTCATCAAGGACAATACATATTATATTACATCAGTCATCAATCAATCAATCCTTTGACATCAATCAATCACTTGACATCAATCAATCAAACCATTGGCATCAATGACAACATGATCCAACATGCACAACCAAAAGTGAGATAATTTGGGATGCCTATGGCATTCGATCAGTATGCATCACCTGGAGAAGGAAAAGAGGTAAGAGGGCTTATGGAATTATTATGTACTTTCATTAATTTGATTAAGGATGAAACAACCATACAAGAACTACAACACTTGATCAGACAGTATGAGATAGAAAGAATAGACCCTATGATAAGTAAGGCGGTGAACCAAGTATCTAGGAAGAGGAGAACAAACAAGGAACTACACCTCAATGTTCATATTGGAGACTACGAGATAGATTATGTGGTCCTCGACTTGGGATCATAAGTCAATGTTATGAAGAAGCAGACCTGGGCACTGATGGGAAAACATAAGTTGATTTACTCCTCTATCAGGCTTAGGATGGATAATCAACATAAATTAATTCCCTTTGGAAGACTAGAGCATGTCCCTGTGGACATCGATGGGGTAATCACATTTGCAGACTTCGAGGTGATTGAGATAGTTGATGATAGTTGTCCTTATCCTGCGTTGTTAGGCATTGATTTGGATTTCAACAATTCGACTGTTGTTGACCTAAAGAAAAGAAGAATGACATTCAAAGGTGATGTCCTTAGGGTCATTGCACCTCTTGATCCTGATGAAGGTCGCAGATACAGAACCTATCAGAGAATAAGATCGTTCTTATGAACTAGAGAATATATACAAATTGACATTTAGACAACAGGATCAAATTAATCCTACAACAGATGAAAATTTGAGTTGGAGAAGTGAAAGTGCATTCTCATCAGACTTAGAATAAGCACTGAAGAATTGGCAGAACAAAATGTACGAATTTTATGAGTGGAGGTGTGCCATATTGACCAAGGAAGTTCGTTGGATTGGCACAAAAGTAAGTAATATGCCTACATTTGATGGGTTCAATCATTTAGAAACATCCTTATTCGAATTTGAAGAAATTGTACTAGTACAATAGAGGTTGTTGGCACTGGATGAAGCCTTGAAAGCAATGACATAAAGATGGTGGGGAATGCACAAGAAGAGCATCGCAGAGTCGTTCCAATGTCGCACTTTGATGACAGTGCTCTTTAAAGAACATGTCGAAGGGTGCAAAGTTCGATACATAGGTTAGAGTTGTGTTGACAGGCAAAATCGACCGTCCGTCAACTGGAAGAGTGGAACCGGTGCGAGGTTGTCTAATAACCCAAGCCATTTGGGATGAACCACCCTGACGGGTTTAGCGGCTCCGTTAGCCGATCTAAGGTCCTAAGAAAACAAAAAAAAGGAAAACTAATCTACAATAACTAATCTAACTAAAAATAAATAAAACAAACTAATAAACTAATTTAACTAATACTAACTATTAAACAAACTAAACTAAAACTAATTATTAAAGCAAATTAAACTATTATATATATATAATCTACTAACTACTACTATACTAACTCTAACTAATTGACTATCTAACTACTAACTGAAATATAACTTATTCACAAAATGTACAATATCTACAATTTACAGATTTAAATAAAACTTGGAAAACTCATTTTATATTCTGCCCTAAGACAGAGAAAGATGTTTTTGTTGATTTTATAATTTTATGAACAGAAATAAAATGAAAACTAACTAAACTAAATCACTAATCTAAACTACAAATATATCTAATTAAAATACTAATATTATACTAAAGAATTTAACGAAAATAAATCACAAACTGACCTGGAGAAATGCTCCAGATTTGCCCTGTGTATGATGATTGTGCTAGCTGGTCGGGGGGAGGAAACCTGCACCGAATTATCAAGGAGTTGTTTGTAAATGATAGCCGCAGTGCTCTTCAAGTATGATTACGGGACAAACAAGACATAAAAATCACAACAATCATATGATTTATAAATATCCACAGTTAGATAAACACATATGCAAAGACTTATACGAAATAATTCAATTGATGGAGAAGAGAAATTTGTCATCCATTAACTGAATAGAGTAATTGTTGTATTTTTAATTATTGAAATAAATCAGACATGAATCATATTAATTAAATCACATCATTCTGCAAAAGACTATGATAGCTAAAGTAGTCTATAATCAATTTCTAATGACATGCATAAACTTGAAACAAAAGATTGACATTATGAAAGCGAAAGTTGTAGCAGAACATCAACTTCTGTCTCAGTTTGTATTAGGAATCCATAGCCTGGTTCTCCCACAAGTGAGGATGATCCTTATTACAAAAAATAATAAGTATTTATAGGTTTTCCATAGGGTAAAACCTCCCTGTGGAAGTTATCAAAATCTGTTTACATAAAATTTGGGAAGATATCTCAAGTTTAACTAAACTAGGAACCTAAAATAAAACTAAAATACACAAATATTCCCCTGGCATGTCCAACATATCCCATGCAATTTCGAATTTACCTAAAAAGGGTAAAAAATGGACAAGTTAGAAGGATCCTTTATTAACAAAAATAATAAAAATCTAATGCTACAGACTAGCTACAAAATCTTGCAATTTTGTAGTTTGTCTAAATAAGACAGAATCAACATTAAAATTGATTGAGAATCTTTTAAAGAATTAAATTCAATTAACATCCAATAGCTATTTGAAAACGAATCATTTAAATTGAACTGGTTATACCATTCGAAATCAAACAGGATCTAGATCAATCAAATGGTTATAGAGATACACATACTCTGTTTCTTTTGTTACCACAAAATAGAACGAACAGAATCATAATCAATAGTTGTGGAATCGTTTGATATCAATGTGAAACCGATATAATCAAAACAAATTGTAGGCCATTGTTACGCTGCCTTATCAATAGGAGATACGATCGTATCTAGACCAGATCATTTTCAAATCATTATAAATGTATTGTCATAGAAAACGGTTCATGCCATGAGTGGATTAACTCAAACTGGTGTGAAAATCAACTCAAATAAAATCATAACAGGATCAATTAATTGGTAACAGAATTCGTAAGAATTATCCGATCATTGGTTATTGCAAATTGGGAAAACAAGATCGATTCCATTCAAACGAATTATAACCGGATTTGATAAAGATAACCTAGGTTGACCAATTCGTTTTGCAAATTTAAAATCAAACAGAGCAGAAATTATAATCTGAATCCAACTCATAAAACCATCTTTCCAACTCAAGATATGGGATAATCCAATCAGGATAAGAACGAATTGAACAGTTAAGGTTTTCACATAATTATTATAAACCATTCCACGATTCGGGCGTATTTCCACAGGCTTAAATGAGAACATTGTTTTCATAGAAACAGAGTCGTTCTTTCCAAATTGAGACCGAACAAAGTTGTATTCATGTTCTTAAAAGATTACATGACACAATATATTACAAGATCGTAACAACCAAATTCATTGAAATCGTTTGCCAATCACAACACGTAAACCATAACGAAATAATATCCAAACATGATCGTATTCTAAATTAAGCATGAAAAAATTCCTGTTCAGAGTAGATACAAACAAATTCAATCTAAAGAAAACCATCAATTGTATAAACTCAATCAGATAAACGATCAAATCAAAACTAATCGAAAACCATTCAAATCCAATAAAAATCTATCAATGGCTAAACTAGGAATGATCAACTCATGTATCTAAAATGAAATTCCATTTATTTTTAGCAAAGAGAAAAGTATGCAGGATGAACACATTATGATAGAGCCATTCCGAAATATAAACAGAGCTATTCGAAGACCAAATTTCAATCACTATATTAATCCTGATCACTCACAAAACTAAAACGATATCAAAATCATACCTGTATGGCGAGAAAATAGCTTGATCATGACAATTTGGAGTTGATAACGGCTGTGGCCGATTCAAGATTCTTTCAAATGATGGAACCAGTGGTTCTCTGCTCCGTATCAGTCACTTGGAGTTTGTCTCTTTGGCTGGTCAATACTGCAACTTGACTTTCTAGTGATTTAATTTTCGATTGGAGTATGGGAATGTCGATGTAGTATCATTCCAACCATAAATCACATTGGTCACAGGATGACAATATGGGTTTCGAAAGCACAGGTGAGGGTTTGATTACATTGCCAAGGGTTTCGTTAGGCAGTTTGATACCAGGGTAGCTTGGATTATTTCTTAGGCAAGGGGGAAGGTTCAAAACGAAATCATAAGGTGGCTTGGGGCACAAACCTTGTGAGTAAGGGTACTCACTGGCTAAAAAATGTTCTATGTTAGAGTCCGAATCCTTACTAAGGACTATGGGGTTCTTCTCAACAAAGGGTTTAGGTTTGTTTCTAGCCATCCTTGAAATAAGCCGAGCGTTCTTTTTACCCTTAGCAATGACAGTAGGGTTTGACTTGGCCCTTTTTCTTACGGGATTTTTAATAACCTCAGCCTTCTCTGTTATAACGTCTGGTAAATCAATGTCAGGGTCAGCCGAGGGCTTAGGAGAGGGAAGTAGGACATGGAAGGGCATGGGTGGTTGGACATTGGTTTCAGTAACCACAGTTTTATCAACCTGGACAGGGTCTGTGTCATCAAAACCATTTCGGGCGATGAAATCTCTCCAGCTATCACCATGTAAAATCAAGTGATAAACAACGATAAGTTTAATAAGTCCATGGTGGAACAGGCTACTATCGGCCTTCTGCCTTTTAAACCTTTTAGACATTTTATATAGGCTACGCTGAAAGTAAAAGGGCATATTCAGTGGGTATCCCATAAAAATCATTAACAAACGCAGGTGGTAGAGAAACACGAGTCCATATCGACCTTCACAGGTCAAGAACTGTTTGACTATTATGAAAAGGTCATGCCATCGAGTTTTCATCACAGAGGTGGGCATACCTCTGTCACAAGAGGTGACCTTTCGAGAGACGAACAATAGTGGCCATGGAACCTCTTCCACTTTTGAGTTTTTTAACCAACGTTGGCCCGTGGCAGGTAACCCTGTAGCAGAACTGATAAACTTCTCATCGATTTCCAACTGTATGTCACCCACCTTGGCTCTACAACCATCAAATGTCAGAGCGAACTTTTGTGCCACAACTAAGTTAAAACCCTCAAATTTCTACACGAAGGTAAGCCAACCGTTATCCTCCAAATCCTTCCGAGCATTGTCAAATAACATCAAGGCTTGGCTGTCGTTCGGTTCGATTCGCACCACCGGTGCCATGGAACCGAGCACATGGTGAATGAGCCAGGGTTTGGGTCATAGCATACACAGGAGTAGAGTGCGTGAAGGGTTACCTGAGCTAGCAGAGGTAAACAAGAATAAGGGATAGGCATAAATGTCATCGTGCGAAGGTGGTGGAGCTTATCTCTGCCATGCATAATAGTTATTGCCAAAGTACAACCGCCGACTTTCATAGCTGTTCAAACCATTATAGCATAGTTCAAACATCATATCGCTTGGCCGACCAATTAAATGGTAAGTGCATAAGACAATGCATGCCATCAACATTATTCCATAGTTTTAAACCATCAACATACAATTTGAAAACAATACCAAATGTTTAACCATGCGCCAATGTATCAGCTCATATCAATAGTTTAACCAAGGTGTCAATGGGTCTTCATATAATCAATGTGCCAATAGTTATGAAAATACGAACATAGGTATCATTTAAAAGATATATATGAAGGGTTTAACCACCATACCTATGTATTTTCATGAAAACAATGGTCAAGTAAATCAAATAACATGAAAATCCAAATGCCAATGCATTACAAACTCAATGAAACCAAGCCACACAATCAATCCAAGAATGTCCAATGAGTATAGTTCGAAAGTTTTGCCAACTGCATAATGATAAGTGCAATGTAAGAACAATAGGCATATCAACAAGAAGGATTACGATAGTCCAAATAAAAATTTTAATGCGACTTCGAAAGACTAAGTTTTCACTCACTGTCGTGAAAACAAAACGAAGGTAAATGTGCAAATGTCGCAAAAAGTGTCGTTTATTTAAAAATTGCGACGAAAAATTGATGTTTGCAAAACATTGGTGTAGGCAGCTTATAAGACAATAGAAAAATGTGAATTGGCTGCCAACAATGGAGACACACTGGTAGAAGCAGTTATCTCTGCCAAAAGGAACAAATTCATATTAGGACAACAAAGATAATTTCAACTCACAAATAACAACCAGAAAATTGTATTAAACATCATCAATAGCCAACCATTCTAGCAGTGTTTTAAAAGATGAAAACTGATAACAGTCTTAAGATCAGCAAATCACGATATTAAAGATAAAATCTCCAATACTGTTGACAGAGCCACTTCTGCCAGCAGGCATCCATAGCCTCGACAGGGTTTCCATTTAACCCACTCTGACATATGTATCCTGCCAGGAAGTTCTAGATCAGAATAAAGGACATTAAAAAGGTTTCTTATTTGGAAATTTTCATATACCTGACATTGCTTCGCTGCCAGCGGGCCTGTTCAGTACCCCGACGAAGTTGCCTTGGCCCCATGCATGCATTTACCCACTGCCAACAGACCTGTTCAGCATCCTGGCGGGTTTACAAGCACTTCCCACAACTCTATTAATAATTTATTTTTTTATTTTTTTATAGATATATAGTTGAGCGGGGTGGCGCTGAAAATCATGATATTTTAACATATATATATATATATATATATATATATATATATTTTTAGACCTCATTAGAATTTTTTAGAACTGTCCTTAATTTAGATCCAGAGATGTTTTATTTACAAAAACAACTTCCTAAGGCAGGGAGACATCTTATGAGTCATTCCTTTACGGAATAGGGACAGCGTAAAAAGATAATAGATGATCATGACAAGCTTTACTCAGAGATTGAAATCAATGATCTTCTTTCAAACAACAGACTTTTCCAACATAGATATAAATTCCAAAAATATGCCATTGATGTTTGTACAAATTTCTCAGAAGTTATTTCAACGAGGGAATTTTCTATTGTCTTTGTCTGAATAGCATCAGTGTACAGGTATGTGTATTTCCAAAAACACAAACTGATAAATTCAAATAAAAAATCAAACACAAAAGCAAACGAAAAAGCAAGCAAAAACAAAATATGTACATAATATACAAGGGTAGTTATCAAGCAAAGTATTTTTTCAAGGCTTGGCCATTCACCGGGTAGGTGTCAAGCTGCCCTTCAAGATTTTGAAATCGAAAATAACTGGGACCCAACTTTTCAGCAATTAAAAATGGTCCAAGCCATAAATTTTGAAATTTTGTGTGCTCTCCCTTTCCCTCATGTGGTTTGTCCCATTTCAGGACGAGGTCACCTACTTCAAAATTCCTATCAGAAGCAGAGTTAGAGTCGAACCAGCTTTTAACCAATTTTTGATGTTGATCTAACTTACGTTTATCTTGGGCTCTTACCTCTTCTAGCTTCATAAAAGCGTTAATTCAGTTTTCTAAAGGGGGACAATCTTCTTCTTGGACTTTCTGCGACAACTGAAGTGAAGGAAGAAGAATGTGAGGTGGTAGAATTGTTTCTCTGCCATAAACGAGAAAAAAGGGGGAGTTACCTACAACAACTTTTGGCGTTACCCTATCAGCCCACAGTGCGTTTAGCAGTGCATTGTGCCAATTCTTGTGATTTTCAACCACCGTTCTCTTTATGATTTTGATCAAGTTCTTGTTTGTTTATTCTGCCAATTCGTTGCCCTGGGGGTAATAGCTAGAAAAATACTTCAACTTAATTTCTTTTTCCAAAGAAAACTTGCTCATATCAAGAGAGGAAAAGTAAGAAGCATTATCGAATACTAAACAGTCAGGGATACCGAAACGAGTGATGATATTCGAATTTAGAAAGGCAATTACCTGACTGGTGTTGACAGTTCTTAACACAGCAGCTTCAGACCATTGGGTAAAGTAATCTGTGGCTGTCACAATAAACTTGTGTTGTTGCAAGGATGGAGGGTTGATTAGGCCTATGATATCAAGGCCCCACTGCTGAAAAGGAGAATCTACTGAAACGAGCTGCAAAGGAAAGACTGGTTTTTGTAATCGCCCTGATGCTTTCTGACAGATGATACACTTACAACACAAGGCATGGGAATCTCTGAAAAGAATGGGCCAGTAATAACCATCTTTTAAAACCTTATGAGTAGTGGTGTCACCACCAAAATGACCACCAGCTTCTCCTGCATGCAACTCTAGCAGGACTTTTTCTGCTTCATCTTTTTCAAGACAACGCATCAGTATGTCATCAAAACTATGACGAAATAGGATACCATTAACTAGATGAAAGGAGGCAGACTTTAATCTCAACGTTCTTCTTTTGGCGGGGTCAAGGTGATGGGGGGCTGACCCATGTTCAAGACAAAATTTTATATCGTCATACCAAGGACTGACAGAGTTTTGTGCGCAACAAATTAGACTTTGATCGCTTTGTCCTAGGTTTGGCGTATCACTTTCTTCTTGCTATCCTGCTGCTGAATTAGTGACTAACTTGCATAACCCTTGGCCTCTCACTATCTGAGCTGGGGTGATTTCTAAATCGTACTCCTACAAGGAGGTGACCCAGTTGGCTCTCTTTTCTCCTAGTTCCTTCTGCACTAACAGATTCCTAACGGCTAGGTAAGGGACAATGACTTTCGTCCTTGACTTCAAAAGATAGGACCGGAAGTGCTTAACTGCTTTGAAAACATCGTAGGCTTGTCGATCTACTGCTGGGTAATTAAGTTTAGTGCCTTTGAAAGCAGATCTCATAAAGGAAATGGGTACTTCATTGTTCTCGGTAGTCTTTTGGGTTAGGACGGTGGCATAAGAACGGTCAGAAGCAAAAGTGTAGAGTGTAAAGTCTTGAGATAAATCTGGGCTCATGAGAGATGGAGCATCAATTATAGCCTTCTTTATTGCATTAAAAGCTTGATTTTCTAGGGGTCCCTAGTGATATTGGGTGTCTTTCTTAATCAGATTCTGTAAAGGCCTGACCATTTCGGGGAAACTAGGGACAAATATTCTCATGAAGTTAATCTGGCCTAAGAAAGACTGCATAGATTTTTTGGATGTAGGAGGGGGAAGTTTTGCGATGAATTGAGTCCTTTCGGGGTCAATAATCATCCCTTCACTAGACACAATGAAACCTAAGAGTTTACCCTATTCTACTGCAAAGATGGATTTTTTGGGATTCAAGGAGATGTCGTATTTACGACATCGCAGTAGGACGGCTCGTAAGTGAGCTAGATGATCGTTTTTCTTTTTAGAAAATATAGTCACATCATCTAAGTAAACTACGACAGAATGATTGATTAAGCCTCGGAAAGAAATATCCATTGCTCTTTGAAAGGTGGCACCAGCATTAATCAATCCAAAGGGCATTTTGCGATAAGCATAAGTGCCCCATGGTGTACGAAAGGTAGTCTTAAGTTGGTCTGGCAGAGACATCAGGACTTGGTTGTACCCCGAGAAACCATCTAGTAAGGATAGTCTCTTGGAACCATATACCTGTTGAAGGATCTGTTCCATGGGAGGGACAGGATAGTTGTCTTTATCAGACGCTCTATTAAGGTTTCGGAAATCGACGCAGAGTCGAATTTCCCCATTTTTCTTCCGGACTGGGACAACGTTGGAAACCCATTGAGTGTGCCTAACAAGAAAAATTATCTTAGCATTTAGGAGCTTATTCAACTCTTTTTGAACGGTCGATTCGAGCTTGGGGTGCATTTTCCTCAGTTTCTTTTGAAAGGGTAAGGTTTGGGGCTTCATAGGGATGACATGTTGTATGATATTAGGGTCGAAATTTTTGATGTCATCATACGTCCATGCAAATACATCTTTAAATTCTTTGAACAATTTAATAAATGCAGTTTTTTCTTGTTGAGAACATCCCAACCCTAGATTAATGCACTGAGGATTTTCATTAGTTCCTAAGTTTATTTTTTCATAAGATAACGAGGAACTATTGGTTTTACAATTGACCGTATTTTTAAATTTATCTTGAAAATCATAAAACTTCTCTAGTCTAACTACAGATTTAGGGATTGAGTTTACCATATCCGATGAAGATTCAGGAGTTCTCAGATCTGGTATTACCGTGAAATCGCGCAAATTATCGTCGTGCGTGTGTTCGTCTATTACTACGCCTTGAAAGGTTTCTTCCATGTGCAGAAAGTTAATAATCTGTTGATTGTCGTCAAATACTCTCTAGTTCGTGATGTTGTCATGGACGGATGGCTGAAACAACATCTCAACGGAGAATGCGTCTGGGGACAAGCCTTCTACAGGAAGAAGTTTAGAAGCTACATTAGCTAATAAATCTACTTCAGAGTTATTCAACCTAGGAATGGAATTTATATTGAAAGCATAAAATTTACTCATTAAATTCCATACCTCAGATTGGTATCTTTTGAGATGCGGAGATAGACAGTGGATAGAGTCTCTTACCTGTCTAACCACTATTTCAGAGTCGCCAAAAACGGTTACATTTTGAATGTTCATGTCCAAAGATTTTCTGAGACCTTGCAGTAAAGACTCATATTCTGCAGTATTATTAGTACATTCAAATTCCAATCTACATGCAATTCATGTTTTGTTACCTGTCGGATCGATAATAATGCAACCTGCTCCAGCTCCTTCTTTGGACTTTGATCCGTTGAAATAAAGAGACCAAATTTGATTTGTATCGGATACATGGGATCCTTGCATGGAAACTCCTAGCTGCATATATGCTACAATCTCGAACTATTGTTCTAAATTGGTGATAGGTGAAGCCTCAGCCATGAAATTTCCGAAGAAGGTGTCCATCCCTTGTACTTTAGGTGAATCAGTAGAAAGTGTATACGGTTCATTGGGATCATTCAAATCTGTGACTGTGAACTTAAGGTAACACTCACAATTCACTCTTATATTGTTAGTCTTGCCGTTCTCTGGAAGCCATAGATGGGACCAATCTGTTGCGAAATAACCATGTAGCTGCTCCGACCAGTCCCTGCTTAAAAACAAACCATACACTTTTGTAATATCCACAACAATTATATCAATAACTTGATGAACCTTTGGGTTAGACGATAATCTAATAAGCACATTCTTTAGTTCGCCTATAACTTTGACATTTGTCCGATCAAGTTGTATGATTTTTAAAGTCGAGGGTTCCACTTTAGCGTTAATCTTCTGGCAAACAGACCAAGGCATCACATTGGATGATGCCCCTGAGTCTACCATACAATTGTGCATGTTTCTATTAAATATATTGAAAGTTAATAGGAATGGCGGTACATTTTTGCGAGTACTAAAATTAGCAGCTTGTGGCTTTTTACTCACAGTTTCTAAAACTAGTTTATCTACATTATTTACATTATTTACATTACTTACAGGAAGGCTTCCTTTATATTGAGAATCAGGATTATTTTTATTGGAAGTCTTCTGGGGAGCTTTGTTCTGCACAACCTTGTTACCATTAGAATTACCATTTTTCCATTCTCTGAAATATTTTGCAACATTTTTTGAAGCAGAAATGGAAACTTCAATAACTCATAAATAGAAATGTTAGCCCTTAACTTTTTAAGATATTCAACTACATCATAATCTAAGTTGGGTTTCACATTACTTTGTTTAGTCTCAACTGATTTAGATTGCTTTGGAGGCGAAGTTGTAATATTTTCGGTAGAAGGTTTGTTTGCAGTCTTACTCCTGGTATTATAAGGATGATCTGTCTCGAAGTTAGCTTGAAAGATGCTATCCGAGAAGTGTCCAAAAATGTTTGGAGAAGACTCTTCTTCTTGAACTGTCTCTTGTTCAACTACATAATCAAGGATCTCAGGAGGCATCAAGTTATCTTGGGCTTCTAGAATTGTTTGAAGAGCACATTGCAAACTTTCTAGATTTAGGCCTTCGGTGGTTGGGTTAGGTCGGTTGTTGGGAAAAGGCTTCCGGAACGGGGGCTTGTAAGGACCTTTGCTTGAGGAAGCTTCTTCGGTCGACCTTTTTAAG
The DNA here is from genome assembly GCA_009831015.1 of Picea engelmannii. Taxonomy (NCBI): domain Eukaryota; kingdom Viridiplantae; phylum Streptophyta; class Pinopsida; order Pinales; family Pinaceae; genus Picea; species Picea engelmannii. The sequence continues at coordinate 81,460 of ML799059.1, read as the reverse complement.
TCTATAACTTGATTTGATAGTTTTTAAACAACTTTAGTTAAGTTTTTTAAATCAGATCTTTCAGGTTGTGTTTTACTTTGAGTGGGTCTGGGGAGGATTTTGATCTTCTTTTTGGAAGAAGAGCTAGTCTCAGTTTCGTTGCTAGTAGATTCTTTAAGACTAAGTATGTATTTTTCAATCTGGCTGGCCTCCTCAAAGGCTTCTAACAACGTGGCTTTCTTGGATTGTTTAACCCAAATAGCTATACTTTGATGCAAAGCTTTGGTGTAGTATACTATTATAAGAATCTCAGCAAACATAGAATCTGCTAGGATTCGGTCTTTAAGTGTCAAGAATATTTGATTAAAGTCTTTAAATTTTTATTTTGGGTTCATTCTTAAGCTAGAAAGGTCCATGACTAGGACTTCTGGAGGCTTACCGTCTCCAAACTTTTCCAGAAAGCATGACTCAAACTTTTCCCAAGACACGATGGTATGGGGTTGTTGGGCAAAGTACCATGTTGATGCATTACCCTCGAAAGTATAAGGGAACAACCTACAGACAACATATTCATGTTCGACATTGTGGAGTCTTATGGCTAACATGAACTTTTTAATGTGATCTTCAACGATCTGTTTTGAGTCAGGGTCAAACTTGGGAAGCCATTTCTCTGGATGCTTAGGTAAAGGGTGCTGAGCTCCAGGTACAACTACGACATTCTGATCAAGTCAGGGTCTATCAGGGTTGTTCTGATTTTCCATTGGGGTAATGGGTGTGGAAGGCTAAGAAGGGGAATTACCTTCGTCAGAGGAATATCCTCCAGAAGAGGAAGGAGATGATGGAGGTGGTGAAGGAGGTATCCCAGATGCTGCTGCAGTAGGATTTAAGATTGGATCTGAAGGATTCACAGTGAGGTTAGTGTCACCTAATTTTTCTCTGATATCAGATAAGTCCAAAGGTTGACCCCACTAACGGTTTGGTTGCCTCAAACGTGCTAAGGCACTATGTGTTTTTATCAAAGATTGACGGACAATCTCTTGTATGTCACCACCTGTAGGATTAGGCATTGCTGGCTCAACTGTGATCTATGGATCGTCAGTTGAAGTAGTTGTTGTTTGAAGTGGAATATTATCGTTTGAATGGATTCTAGTCACTATAGGTGAGCGATTAGGTGGTGGAGGAGTCTTGCGACCACCTCATGCCATTAATTAAGTTCAGGCCCTCCTTCTAGCGCCATTTGTTGACGGGCAAAATTGTCCGTCCGTCAACTGGAAGAGTGGAACCGGTGCAGGGTTGTCTAATAACCCAAGCCGTTTGGAATGAACCACCCTGACGGGTTTAGCAGCTCCGTTAGCCGATCTAAGGTCCTAAGAAAACAAAAAAAAGAAAAACTAATCTACAATAACTAATCTAACTAAAAATAAATAAAACAAACTATTAAACTAATTTAACTAATACTAACTATTAAACAAACTAAACTAAAACTAATTATTAAAACAAATTAAAATAATTTAACTATTATATATATATAATCTACTAACTACTACTATACTAACTCTAACTAATTAACTATCTAACTACTAACTGAAATATAACTTATTCACAAAATGTACAATATCTACAATTTACAGATTTAAATAAAACCTAGAAAACTCATTTTATATTCTGCCCTAAGATAGAAAAAAGATTTTTTTGTTGATTTTATAATTTTATGAACATAAATAAAACGAAAACTAGCTACTAAATCACTAATCTAAACTACAAATATATCTAATTAAAATACTAATATTATACTAAAGAATTTAACGAAAATAAATCACAAACTGACCTGGAGAAATGCTCCAGATTTGCCCTGTGTATGATGATTGTGCTAGCTGGTCGGAGGGAGGAAACCCGCACCGAATTATCAAGGAGTTGTTCGTAAACGATAGCCACAGTGCTCTTCAAGTATGATTACAGGACACACAATACATAAAAATCACAACAATCATATGATTTATAAATCTCCACAGTTAGATAAACCCGTATGTAAAGACTTATACGAAATAATTCAATTGATGGAGAAGAGAAATCTGTCATCCATTATCTGAATAGAGAATTTTTTGTATTTTTAAGTATTGAAAGAAATCAGACATGAATCATATTAATTAAATCACATCATTCTACAAAAGACTATGATAGCTAAAGTAGTCTATAATCAATTGCTAATGACATGCATAAACTTGAAACAAAATATTGACATTATGAAAGTGAAAGTTGTAGCAGAACATCAACTTCTGTCTCAGTTTGTATTAGGAATCCATAGCCTGGTTCTCCCACAAGTGAGGATGATCCTTATTACAAAAAATAATAAGTATTTATAGGTTTTCCACATGGTAAAACCTCCCTATGGAAGTTATCAAAAACTGTTTACATAAAATCTGGGAAGATATCCCAAGTTTAACTAAACTAGGAACCTAAAATAAAACTAAAATACACAAATATTCCCCTAGCATGTCCAACATATCCCATGCAATTTCGAATTTACCTGAAAAGGGTAAAAAATGGACAAGTTAGAAGGATCCTTTATTAACAAAAATAATAAAAATCTAATGCTATAGACTAGCTACAGAATATTGTGATTCTATAGCTGGTCTAAATAAGACACAGAATCAGCATTAAAATTGATTGAGAATCTTTTAAAGAATTAAATTCAATTAACATCCAATAGCTATTTGAAAACGAATCATTTAAATTGAACTGGTTATACCATTCGAAATCAAACAGGATCCAGATCAATCAAATGGTTACAGAGATACACGTACTCTGTTTCTTTTGTTACCACAAAATAGAACGAACAGAATCGTAATCAACAGTTGTGGAATCGTTTGATATCAATGTGAAACCGATATAATCAAAGCAAATCGTAGGCCATTATTACGCTTCCTTATCAACAGAAGATACGATCGCATCCAGACCAGATCATTTTCAAATCATTATAACTGTATTGTCATAGCAAACGGTTCAAGCCACAAGTGGATTAACTCAAACTGGTGCGAAAATCAACTCAAATAAAATCATAAGAGGATCAATTAATTGGTAACAGAATTCGTAAGAATTATCCGATCATTGGTTATTGCAAATTTGGAAAACAAGATTGATTCCATTCAAACGAATTATAACCAGAATTGATAAAGATAACCTAGGTTGACCAATTCGTTTTGGTAATTTAAAATCAAACAGAGCAGCAATTATAATCCGAATCCAACTCATAAAACCATCTTGCCAACTCAAGATATGGGATAATCCAATCAGGATAAGAATGAATTGAACAGTTATGGTTTTCACATAATTATTATAAACCATTCCACGATTCGGGTGTATTTGCACAGGCTTAAATGAGAGCATTGTTTTCGTAGAAACATAGTCGTTCTTTACAAATTGAGACCGAACAGAGTTGTATTCCTGTTCTTAAAAGATTACGTGACACAATATATTACAAGATCGTAACAACCAAATTCATTGAAATCGTTTGCCAATAAAATCATGTAAACCATAACGAAATCATATCCAAACATGATCTTATTCTAAATTAAGCATGAAAAACTTCATGTTCATAGTAGATACAAACGAATTCAATCTAAAGCAAACCATCAATTTCGTAAACTCAATCAGATAAACGATCAAATCAAAACCAATCGAAAACCATTCAAATCCAATAAAAATCTATCAATGGCTAAACTGGGAATGATCAACTCATGTATCTAAAACGAAATTCCATTTATTTTTATCAAAGTGAAAAGTATATAGGATGGACATATTATGACAGAGCCATTCCAAAATATAAACAGAGCTATTCGAAGACCAAATTTCAATCACTATATTAATCCTGATCACTCACAAAACTAAAACGATATCAAAATCATACCAGTATGGCGAGCAGACAACTTGATCATGACAATTTGGAGTTGATAACGGCTGTGGCTGATTCAACATTCATGAAAAATATGGAACCAATGGTTCTCTGCTCCGTATCAGTCGCTTGGAGTTTGTCTCTTTGGATGGTCAATACTGCAACTTGAATTTCCAGCGATTGAATTTTCGATTGGAGTATGGGAACGTCGATGTAGTATCGTTCCAACCATAAATCACATTGGTCACAGGATGACCGTATGGGTTTCGAAAGAATAGGTGAGGGTTTGATTACATTGCCAAGGGTTTCGTTAGGCAGTTGGATACCGGGGTAGCTTGGATTATTTCTTAGGCAAGGGGGAAGGTTCAAAACGAAATCATAAGGTGGCTCAGGGCACAAACCCTATGAGTAAGGGTACTCACTGGCTAAAAAACTTTCTACGTCAGATTCCGAATCCTCACTAAGGACTATGAGGTTCTGCTCAACAGAGGGTTTAGGTTTGTTTCTAGCCATCCTTGAAATAAGCCGAGCGTTCTTTTTACCCTTAGCAATGACAATAGGGTTTGCCTTGGCCCTTTTGCCTATGGGATTTTTAATAACCTCAGCCTTCTCTATTATAACGTCTGGTAAATCAATGTCAGGGTCATCCGAGGGCTTAGGATAGGAAAGTAGGACATGGAAGGGCACGGGTGGCTGGACATTGGTTTCATTAACCACAAGTTTGTCAACCTGGACAGGGTCTATGTCATCAAAACCATTTCGGGCGATGAAATCTCTCCAGCTATCACCATGTAAACTCAAGTGATAAACAACGATAAGTTTAATAAGTCCGTGGTGGAACAGGCTACTGTCAGCCTTCTGCCTTTTAAAACTTTTAGACATTTTATATAGGCTACGCTGAAAGTAAAAGGGCATATTCAACGGGTATCCCATAAAAATCATTAACAAACGTAGGTGGTAGAGAAACACGAGTCCATATCGACCTTCACAGGTCACGAACTGTTTGACTATTATGAAAAGGTCATGCCATCGAGTTTTCAGCGCAGAGATGGGCATACCTCTGTCACAAGAGGTGACCTTTCGGGAGACGAAAAGTAGTGGCCATGGAACCTCTTCCACTTTCAAATTTTTGAACCAACGCTGGCCCATGGGAGGTAACCCTGTAGCAGAACTGATAAACTTCTCATCGATTTCCAACTGTATGTCACCCACCTTGGCTCTACAACCATCAAACGTCAGAGTGAACTGTTGTGCCACAACTAAGTTAAAACCCTCAAATTTCTGCACGAAGGTAAGCCAACCGTTATCCTCCAAATCCTTCCGAGCATTGTGAAATAACAGCAAGGCTTGGCTGTCATTTGGTTCAATTCGCATCACTAGTGCCATGGAGTCGAGCACATGGTGAACGAGCCAGGGTTTGGGTCATAGCATACATAGGAGTAGAGTGCGCGAAGGGTTACCCGAGCTAGAAGAGGTAAACGAGAATAAGGGATAGGCATAAATGTCATCGTGCGAAGGTGGTGGAGCTTATCTCTGCCATGCATAATAGTTATTGCCAAAGTACAACTGCTGGCTTTCATAGCTGTTCAACCCATTATAGCATAGTTCAAACATCATATTGCTTGGCCGACCAATGAAATGGTAAGTGCATAAAACAACGCGCGCCATCAACGTTATGCCATAGTTTTAAACCATCAACATACAATTTGAAAACAATACCAAATGTTTAACCATGCGCCAATGTATCAGCTCATATCAATAGTTTAAACAAGGTGTCAATGGGTCTTCATATAATCAACGTGCCTATAGTTATGAAAATACGAACATAGGTATCGTTTAAAAGATATATATGAAGGGTTTAACCACCATACCTATGTATTTTCATGAAAACAATGGTCAAGTAAATCAAATAACATGCAAATCCAAATGCCAATGCATTACAATCTCAATGAAACCAAGTCACACAATCAATCCAAGAATGTCCAATGAGTATAGTTCGAAAGTTTTGCCAACTGCATAATGATAAGTGAAATGTAAGCGCAATAGGCATATCAACAAGAAGTATTATGATAGTCCAAATAACGATTTTAATGCGACTTCGAAAGACTAAGTTTTCACGCTTACAGTCGTGAAAAAAACCCGAAGGTAAATTTGCAAATGTCGCGAAAAGTGTCGTTTATTTAAAAATTGCGACGAAAAATTGATGTTTGCAAAACATTGGTGTAGGCAACTTATAAGACAATAGAAAAATGTGAATTGGCTGCCAACAAGTTGTCCTAAGTACAATGTGCAAAGTTGTGAGGAGGCCTGGGGAAACATTCCTAAATAACGATGGGTGCATAAGTTCATTAACACTTTGGATACTACGCCCATCAACTATTATCTTCAAGAAGAATTGTGCCTCACCACTTCAGATTGGTACGGTATGACTCAGAACTTTATAGCTAAATTTTAATTTGAAATTCAACACCCCACAATAGATCATGATTTACAAGTTGTAAGACATAAAGTATTTGAGGAGGCACCTAAGCTCCCTTTGGAGAAAGAAGAAGATGAATGCACTACACCTCTTCAGAAATTACAGGGTTGTTACAACATCAATACTGATGAAGATGATGATCCTAGGAATGTGAACATCATAGAAAATGAAGGACATAGAGACATAGAAGGACCGGGGATTGAACTACCTTTCATTGGACAACCAATTAAAATCAAGAAAGTTAATATTGGCACAGAGAAAGCACCTAAGTTGGCCAACGTTGGAGATTATTGGGATAATGACACTATTGATAAGATTACAAAATTACTGCACGAATATCAGGACTTGTTTCCAACCAAGTTCACAGACATGAAGGGAATTAAAGGGCCCATGGGAGAAATGAAGATCCCCTTGAAACCAGATGCAAGGCCAGTCAAGCAGAGATCCTACAGACTAAATCCCAAGTACAAGCAAAAAGTTAGGGTCGAACTAAACAAAATGTTGGAAGCAAGAATCATATAACCTGTTGAAGAATCAGAATGGATTATCCCTATGGTGGTCCAAGATGAGAAGACAAGAGAGATCAAAATCTGTGTATATTTAAGGAAACTGAATGATGCATGATTACATGATCCATTCCCTACACCCTTTACTAACGAAGTGTTAGATAATGTAGGAGGACAGGAGGTCTACTCATTCACAGACGGATTTTCAGGTTATCATCAGATCAAGATTGCTAAGGAAGACATGCATAAGAACACATTTGCAATAGAATGGGGTTCTTTTCAATACACAGTGATGCCCTTTAGCTTGAAGAATGCACCAACCATCTTTTCCAGGGTGGTGGTCGAAGCATTCAAGAAATTTTTACATAAATGTTTGGAAGCCTATTTTGATGATTGGACTATTTTTAGCTTATTGAAAGACCATATTGAGTGTTTAAGATTGATCTTAGATAAATGTAGGCAATGTCAGATTGCCCTGAATTTAAAAAAATGTATTTTCTTTTCACCCTTTGGAGTGTTTTTAGGGCATAATGTGTGTAAGCAGGGATTATTGGTAGACCCTTCCAAGATTCCCATTATTGTTGATATACCTCCCGCTACTTTGGTCAAACAACTGCGCACTGCATTGGGGCACACTGGATACTACAGAAAGTTCATCAAGGGCTATGCATAGATAAAAACACCCATGGAAAATATTTTAAATAAATATTGTAATTTTCAATGGTCAGAGGAATGTCAGCTGAGCTTTGACACACTAAAATAGAAAATGGTTACTGCGCCTATTCTAGTTTTCCCAGATTGGAGTAAGTAATTACATGTTCATGTCGATGATTTGTCCATTGCATTAGGAACAGTGTTAGCATAACTAGGAGCAAGATATATTGAACATCCGCAACGTTTTCTAGCAGGAAGATATATACAACTGAGATAAACTACACTGCCACTGAAAGAGAAGGTTTAGTTATGGTGTATGCGCCGCAGAAGTTTCGATACTACTTGTTGGGAGGGAATTTTAAGATGTTCACTGATCACTCTGTGCTAAAATACTTAGTCAGCAAGCCAGTGTTGGGGGGAATAATATGCAGATGGCTACTGTTATTCCAGGAATATGACTTTGAGATTGTGGTCAAGCCAGGGAGAATGAACAAGGGATCTGATCACTTGTCTGATTTAGAACATGGAGAGGAACCTGCCAGTTTCGAGGATACACTACTAGATGCATAGTTGTTGGCCATCACAAAGGTTGATGATCACTTCGTCGAGATATTCCAATACCTATCTACAGGAATGACACCCCACAAGTATACAATCATTCAAAAGAAACAACTGGTACTTCGCGCTGCAGATTTTCACTTATATCTCGACATCTATATAAGATGGGGCCCAATGAGATATTGAGGATATGTGTTATGGAGGAAAAAAGACCACTAATTATGGCAGAAGCACATGAGGGCATCGCAGGAGGACACTATGCAGGGAAAGAAACAACGCAGAAGGTTCTTAGAGCTAGCCTCTGGTGGCCCACTTTACACAAATATGCTAAGGAATAGTACAAAGCCTGTGATGTATGCCAATGAGTTGGGAAACCTTCTAGAAGAGATGAGATGCCTTTATCACCTCAACTAACATTACAAGTATTTGAAAAATGGGCCATTGATTTTGTGGGACCTATCAACCCACCAGGAAAGTGCACAGAAGCTCGATACATCATCACTGCGACATAGTATTTGACCAGATGGGAAGAAGCAAGAGTAGTTAAGGACTGCAGTGAAACTACAGCTGTGCGGTTCATATTTGATGATATCATAACTAGATTTGGATGCCCAAAGATCCTTATGAGCAATCAAGATACTCATTTTATTAATAAGACTATTGAAGGATTAACTATGGAATTTGAAGTCCACCATTAGAAGAGCATGCCATACCACCCACAAGCGAATGGTATAGTCGAAGCTTTTAATAATATCTTGGAGATAGCACTGACGAAGATTTTCAGTGTGAAAAGAGATGATTGGGATTTAAGAGTGCCAGCAGTGTTATGGGCATATCGAATCACTTGCAAGAAGCTAACAACACAAACTCATTTTAAGTTAATTTAATTCTTGGAAACAATGGTACCTATGGAGTATTTAGTTCCTAGCTTAAGAATTGCAACATTTACAGATATGGATGACATTGGATCCATTCAAGATAGGCTCGCGTAGTTGGTAGAACTAGAGGAAGATAGGTTTATTGTAGGATTTCATCAACAGGTACAGAAGGAATGAGAGAAGGCCTACCATGATAGGCATATCAAGAGGAAAGCATTCAAATAAGGAGCTTTAGTGCTGGTATATGACAACAAGTTCATGAAGCATCCAGGGAAGTTCAGGACACATTGGCTAGGACCATTTGAATTTTCTTATGTTACATAAGGTGGAGCTACGCATTTGAAGACTCTGAATGGAGAATGGAAGGAAGGTTTGGTAAATGGGAGCCGATTGAAATTATATTATGACAACCAATTGCCTTGCAACTCTCAATAGAAGCAAAGGAAGAGGGTTCTAGGTACCAGGTGTAGTTGAAACTGGGTACCAGATAGAGAAAAGACATTTTGCACACAACAGGGAGGGACAGAGAATAAATCATAGCCTGCTCTATGTAGCCTGCAGTCGAATCAATACCGAAGGTTCAACTCTGCAGTGACTTGGGATGAGTCACAGGTGAGTGTTGGGGGCCTGTTGGCCCTTGGTTATGGAAGGAAGTGAATATTAAGGAAGAAGAGTGAACTGTGAACTGAACGGAAGGCACATTAACTGAGAATGGGTTGAAGTGGTTAAAGAAGTAGAAAAGAAGGAGCGAAGTAAGGGAAAGATAGTCGTTGAAAGAGAAGATAAAGGAAGATAGATAAACAAAGAATACGGATCTTGGACAACTCAGCAAGTGGAAAAATCCATCGACGGATGCTTTGGAGCACCTCGTGGGAAAGAAGGAAGGACAGGCTGACGAAGCCCTTAAAACACGGGTCAAGTTGACCTATGGTTTTGGTATTTAGGGTTTTGACACTTAGGCTTCAATTTAAGGGTGTCCAAGAGTCATGTAATGTATAAATAAAGGTCTAGGGGACCTGGGATGGGATCTTTCATGTTGTTATGGTTAATGTTTATCGATTTTTTCCATTTTCAAGGGAGAATCAGTGTGTTGCAAGAGCATTATCGAGTCTGTAAGATCTTCAGCTGGGTGTGAAGATCAAACCCTGTAGCTGGGTGCGTAGGGAGGGGAGAGAAAGAAAGGAAAGAGAGAGCGATATGCAACTAAGTTCACAGATAGAACTATATGTTTCCATTTAATATATCAAGAAACAAAGTTTTGTGGATGTAGCCCTAGGGAGAGGGTGAACCATGTATATCTTGTTTTTATGTGTGATGCATGTTGTGTTATTTGCTTTCTGTAATACTGTTATTGCATTTTTGTGTTAGATTTGAGATATAACCTGCGAAGTAAGATTAAGCGTGGTAAAGAATAGCTAGGTGGTTGTGTGTTGTTTTTCTAGATTCACTTTGCATCTCCTCTGGTTGTAGACACCTCTGTCCTGCAACCCCTTATTGTTACTTCAGGTGAGACTGCATCTGCTCCGTAGGTTTTGCCGAAAGGGCCAGTAGTTAGGTGTTGTTGGTGTGTTGTTAGAGCTTAACCATGGGTCTTCCCCTGTGCCAACAAGCACATTTCATATATCAAGTATCATATTGTATATTCTTTTGTAATGTAATTTATGATCATTTAAATAGTTAAGAAATTTAATTGTATATTTAAAAAAATATATATATTTTTCTTATCCTATTTTATTTTAATATTTATTCAAAACACATTTTAATATTATATTTAATTTAATTTATTTTAATATTTATTAAAATTAACTACTTTAAATATATATTTTTAAATAAAAAAATTTTATTTTAGGAACATAAAATATATCTATCTATATATATATATAATTCAACATAAATTCATTATATGTCACAATGTGACATATTCATTAAGACACATCATAAATATTTCATAAATCTTGATGAATGTCGTAATGAAACATAATCATACATAGAAATTCCATATATGATGACTGAGATGAATATCACAATGCATCGTGACGAACCATGAACATTGCACCAAAACGTAACATTTGAGGAATGTCCCTATGTGACATAACCATTATTGTATGTCGCAATGTTACATTACAAATGATGGATGTATCAATTCAACATAACAAAATGAATATGAACATCACAATGAAACATAATCATTGGGGAATATCACATTCCACATATCCCTTGAGGAATGTCACAATGTAACATAACCCTTGTTGTTTGTTACACCGTGACACAACCATTAAGGAACATAGCAATTCGACATTAGTCAACCAATATGAACATCGCAATGTGACATTCCCATAGTAAACCATACATAATCATACATAACAACTCAACATAACTGTTAGAACATGTATAATTTTGAGCTTTTGAACTTTAGATTTTGCATCTTAGAAATAATGTTTTTTTACCCAAAAAGAAAAAAACTTAGACAGTTGCCTTTTAATTTTAAAATAAATCCATTGGTTTTTATTTGTCAATAATGCACTTACAATATATATCATCGATGAGTTACTCTAATTTGATCGAACAACCCTAATGATCTCCGAAGTTTATAAGTTGCCTGAGTTTTAAAAGAAAGTCTTTAACGATCAGTTCCGAGCTTCGCACTTCAGGTATTCCAACAAATCTAAACAACAAAAACCCTAGAACTTCGAAGTCCCAAAGATAGTCACTCGTGATAATTCCTAAAGGACTTACAGACATGTCATGGGACACATGTTTTTTTAAATATTTTCTTGGGTTGACATATGGCACTTATTTTTGACATTTACATCGGATTATTTGCACGTTTTCAAGTGACACGTGGAACCTCTCTTTTCTTGACACGTCATCAAGAATGACATCATCTCTTCCACGTCACTTCAGGAGATTTCCCTTTGGAAGTTTTAACAAAGACTGAGTTCACAAACCGTCGAAGTATCGAAGCGCCAAAGTAATTAAAAAAAGTAAAAAGTGTTTTAAAAGGTTAATAAAACATTTAATAACTTACGTTAATCATGAATTAATTATTTTGCAATTTCAGACTTCAATATATTTCCATCCCATCACATCCAAAAATTCTGAAAGTTGAACCATTGAAGTATTAATGACATTTATGATTGACTAAGGTTAATGATTTCAATAAAGATTTTGAATCACCAAGTGATAAATTCCATTAAGTTTCTAACAAAATCTTCGTCAATAGATCTATACAAAGACCGATAGACTTTATGATTAAAAGACTTCGAATTTTAAAGTTATTTTACCATTTTCTATTAACATTTTTTCATTCAGTGAAAAGCTTACAGACTTCTCTTGTTACAGGAAGGCTAGTTTTATTTTCTTGAGGATTATGGTGCCACGAAAAGATATAAAGAAGCTTGATGCATCAGGTAACGATTCCAATCCAAATGCATATTTTCTATCAGACAAAACTCCACGAGTTATGAATGCCATTAAGTCTTGGAAGCATGTTTTCGATATCTTAGAGCATGAGATTATTAATTGTCCATACGACTCTACCGAGGAAGATGACTAGTCCTTTTCATCTAAGCTTAGATTGGTAGCACTGTCAGAACTGCATAAGATTGTTGTGTGGCCCATAATTATACCCTACAATGATATGATAAATTGGTCTTTGGAACATGTCGACATCCAAACTAGGAGCACCATCAACCACCAGCAGAATGTCGTTGGCTCTTTTCGACCAGAGAATCTACAAGTAATGTATAAGATTTCCCCTACACCCAAATATACTTACAATGAAACATTTATTCTATATTTCAAGAGGAAAGAATTTACTCAATATGGTAGAAATGGTCATGATATAATCAAGACCTGGTGGGGACATCCAGAAAAATTTAAGGCTGACGCTCATGGTATGTATTCCACTGCGTCCTTATATGCTCATATGTCATATATAGCCATGATTCTCTGTCGTCTGTTTGGGAAAAATAACCCTATGCATTTATCACTTGAGTGGGTAGCCATAATGAATGAAGTAGTTGAGGGTTATACCTTCAATTGGGATAAAATTCTATCTCATAATTTGGCCAAGGAAGTTGTTGAGTATCAATCATCAAAATCAAAAGGGAAACCTACTCCTTTTTACATGTCAACATATATTATGGATGTCATTTGTCTCATGACCCCATTCCCCTTGATGAACTGGAGTTGGACCCCAACCAGTTCTGAGCCAATACATTTCTACCACTCCAAATTATGGGAAGAAAATGCCAAAGATTTCTTTTACAAAATCTGTCACAACATAGTGGTACCTGTTCACATAGCTATCTATGGCCACCCACCGCCCAGGATTTCAGAAATATGGGGAACTTAGGGAAACTTTCATATTGGTTCATTGAGGAGAATTTCTCCTACATTAGAGTATTTGGTTGTTTTCTTCCTCATCATGCCCTTCCACAGTTTTTACCTAACAGGCTGGTATTCAGAGAAGTGGCGTACCAAACAATAGCAGTAGGTATCAACAAGGAATCGAAAGCAGCTCAAAAAAAAGTTTGGCCAACTTTTCCCATTCAAGTTGGTATGTTCACATTGTTAGATTTTGGTCATTCTAAAGTCAAGGATGCAGCCTTGGAAGATGTCAAATTAGTTGACATCGAATTCAATAAGCATGATCCACATAAGGTAGTGGAAAATCATTTGGCTCAATTCAACATGAAGCGATACATCCATGAGGATTCTCCTTGTGATGATATGTTCATGGGATTTGGATTTTATGAGGAAGTTCAAAGCAGATTCTAGACTTTGCCTCCTGACCAACAAGCTGGTTTCCTTAGCTTTCAAAAGCATATACGAAATAGTTTACTGAAGATATTTCAAGGAGATTAAAAAACCATTCCTTCTTCGCATGAAGCTAAACCGATAGGATCTAAACCAAGTTTCTCCACTAAGCACAAAGTTGAAGAAGTCCCAAAAGATCCGGAAAATTCATTTTAGGAAATAAAAAAATCATTGTTAGGACTGAATGATCCACAATTATTTTCTCAGTATGAAGCTTTCATGAATCAGGGACAAGTTGTTCCTCATTCAACACCAGCTACTCCTACTAGCACCCCAGATACAAAGATTGGTGTATGATGGGAAATACCAATAAGGTCCTAAGTTTGCAAAGGAAGTTGTATATTCACTAGGAGATTTTTCCAATGCCAATCAATGATCAGTCGACAATTTTACCAAACAACAACAACAAAAATTTCTCTTGGTAGGGAAATTACAGAATGAGATACATAGTATAGAACAGATTGTTAGAAGTAGGATGAATCGGGACATTGAACAAATCAGGGCTAGTTATCAACATCAAATGAAGCAATTACAAGATAACCTTGATCTTCTCTACCAAAGTTCACAAACCAACAAATTTTTGATCACTCAATGAGACAATTTGATTGAACAACTACATGCCAAATTAGCCCTAACATAGAACACAACAATAGATATTACTTCCTTCAAAACACAAGCATCAAAAATCAATGAGAAGTTGGAAGTTTCCCAACAAGAGATCTATCAAAATTAGATGTTATTCATAAATTCTATCAGGCAATAAACCTTTCTCTGAAAAGTATTTATGTCAAGGAAAAAGAGGCATGTGCAGTCAGGTCTAAGTATCGGGAAGTTGTCATATGGAAGCAGAAGGCTAATATCTCTGTTCTTACCCCTTTCTCATATTTTGAACAAGTAAAAGGAGAAATGGCCCTAAAAGCCTAGGAAACAAATATATAAGAAGGAAAGAAACTTTCCAGAGATGCAAAAGAGGCTTGTCTGGAGGCATTGTCTTTCGTAAATAAAAAACTGATTGAATTTGAAGGAAATAATATCTATGAGTCATTGGGATAGATTGAAATAGAAATGAACAAACAACGCTCCAAGAAGAAATAGGAAAATATTCATTCGACCATCCAACATATGAACTAGATCGATTTACTTAAAATCAATGAGTTGTTGGTGAATCCAAGTTTCTAGTATCAAATCATAGTCCAATAAATAAACAATATCTAGGAGAACCTGACACAAGTATAAAGGAATATGTTTTCCTTTGAATTGAATGAAAATATTGAGCCTTCAAGATTCATGGTAGCATTGATGGACATGTGTGCCCAATTCAATGAACAAAGAAAAGAGAGTGTATATGGGAGAAAATGAAAGAACATACACAATGTCCACTTTCTCTGCCGATACTCTCCCTCTCCTACCTTGCCACCTACACTTCCCCTCTTTATACATGCCACTTACCTCTTCTATCCCTACCACTTGCATTCTTGCATCCACTCATCCCACCTCCTTATTGGACACTTGTCCCCATGTCATTCTATTCGTGAACAATTACTCTTCCCCATAATCGTTAGCCATCCCATAATGAGCTAGCACCGAGTTACCTATCCAATTATCGCCCCCATATCTTCAACTGCAATTCGTTATCCTAGTGAATGCATTCAAAGGGACATATGCCAACAAAATCAAATGGAAAAGACAGTAAAGCAAATGATTGTGGTGGCATTAATGGACACGTGTACCCAATTTAAAGAACAAAGGAAAATGAGTGCATCTACAAGAAAATGAAGGGATAGATGAAGTGCCAACACATTAAATCAAAACTCAACAATAGTTGCATGTTGTTATTTCATTTAGACTGTATTCTATTTTTAGGAAGATATTATGGGAATTCCAACAGTTTTTAGTTGAGACAAATTTTGTATAAATAGATAGATTTTAGATCTATTCAAGGTTTCTTCTTGCCAAATGCAAAAGATAAAACTTTTTTGAATATCAATACAAGTGCAGACAAAGATTCTAAGTTTCGTTCAATTTGATTTATGTGTTTCCTCTATGTTTATATCTCTCTGGATTTCTTTCTGAAGTTCTTGAAGAGTGAATGATTACAATTTAGTACTACATCTACTGTGATCATAATATATCAGAAGTTCATTCAGTAATAGCTTTTCCTTTGTTATTACTGTGAGTAAAACAAGACCTATGACCTGTATGAATTACTGCATTTGTATCTCCTTTCAAGGGTGCATCTTCTACTTTTCTTCTACTGCAAACAAGGTGAGGCTTATCTGTAATTGATACCTAACTTTTTTTTAACAATTTTGTAAATCATTTCTACATCATTTGAAATTATAATTGTGACTTAGATAACGAGATACAACCTCTGTACTGTCTTATTATTAATTTCATTTAAAGATTATTTCTCATAAAATTGAAGGTAGAAAAAATCACTCATAAACACACTTCATTTTAAACCTTTAATACCTGACATTATTCTTTGAGCCTTAGAATCAATCTTAGGAACAAAAATAACCATACATGTTGAATGTCGCAATGTAATATAACGATATGTAGCAATTCAACATAACCATAAATGTTAAATGTCACAAAGTGATATAACCATACATAGCAATTCCATATAATCCAACCAAGATGGATATCATAATGCATCATGACCAATTATGAACATCACACTGGAACATAGCCTTTAAGGAATGTCGCAAGGTGACATAACCCTTATTGAACATCATAATATAATGTTATGAATGATGGACATAACAATTCAACATAGCACAATGAAGATAAACATCACAATGCAACATAAGCATTGCGGAGTATCATAATCCACATATGCCTCGAAGAATGTCACAATGTAACATAACCCATGTTGGTCTTTGCAATGCGACATAACCATTAAGGAATGTAGAAATTCAACACTAGTAAACGAAGATGAACATAGCAATGCAACATTCCCATAATAAAGAATACATAATCATATATAACAATTAAACATAACCATACATAGCAATTCAACATAACCATATATGTTGAATGTTGCATTGCAACATACCCATACCTAAAAATTTCATATAATCCAACCATGATAAATATCGCAATGCATCATGGCTAATTAGGAACATCGTACTGAACCATAACCCTTAAGGAATGTCACAAGGTGACATAACCCTTATTGAACATCACAATGTGATGTTACGAATGATGGACATAGCAATTTGACATAAAACAATGAATATGAACGTCACAATGTGACATAATTATAACATAACATCACAATCCATATAACCCTTAAGGAATGTTGCAATGTGACATAACCCTTGTTGGTCATATTAACGCAACACGACTATTGAGAAACATAACAATTTGGCATTAATCAACCAAGATGAACATCACAATGTGGCATTCCATAGTAAATCGTGTTTTAACATAATCAACCATAATCAACCAAAGTCAACCATAATCATCTAAAGTCAATGATAATCAACCAAAGTCAACCATAAACACAATAGTCAACCATAGTCGATTGTGGTCAACAACAGTGAACCGTGACCAACATATTTACAACCATGGTTTACATAAGTTACCTGAAGTAATCCATAGTGAACCATAGTCAACTAAAGACAACCATGGTTAACGTAAGTCAACCATATTGTCGTAATGTGACATTACCATAGTAAATTATGGTAAAACATAATCAACCATAGTCAACCATTCTAGTCCAAGCATACACCAAGATAAGAATATTCTATTAGAAGTAAGATTTCTCACATTTATATTATTTAGGGAATATAGACCATGAGGATTTTTACATGGAATATCATTGGTTTATATGTAGATAAGGTAGATTCTTTACAACCTCTTTTAAATACACTTGTAGTATTTCTTGTTCTAGAAGCTAGGGAGTGTGAAGGTAGGGAAATACTTGACATGCATGAGTTTTATAAACTATCTCTGTGGAATCCCAAGGATGAGGATAATACGAGAGGAAGATCAATTGGAGGGGTCATATGTTACATATCTAAATGTTGTGAAAATATGATATCCATCATCCAAACTAATAGTAATAGACAATTTCTATATCTTGAAATGAATAGAGGAAGATAACATATATTCATTGATCAAAAATATTGTGCAATATACAAGAGATCAAACATAGCATCGCGCATGTGGGGTTCACCTTATTGACTAATATCTTATCACGTTCTTTCATAAAGTTATTTTTTTTAATTATGAAAAATAGAGTCAATATGTTGTAGGTATTGGGGAGACAGCAGGGATGTAGGGTACGGGGGGGTTATAGGTTTTGGGGGGTATAAAAAGGGGTGTTTGGTAAAAATAAGGGATATATAGTAAAAATAGGGGGTTTTGTTGGAAAAATGTATTGGGAGGGGGGTTAAACAAAATGATTTAGGGAGGTATTTATCAATATCTAGTGAAATTAGGGGTATTCTTTAATATTTGACGAATGAACGGGCTATGTCACAGGTTCATTGAGTGGTGACCTTGTGGAATGGTGACCATTACATGTACCTAGTAAAGGAAATTTGGATTTTTTAAAAGCGGGAGAGGCAATTTTAGTTGAAGATTGTAATACTAGGACAAGATGCATGCAAATACGTGGGAAATTAAGGGAAAATGGTTTTTCAAATATTTTAGTGGATACATAAGGCATCAAATACTAAGGATTTATGCATTTTGAGATTTTGATTCTAATAACAAATCACATTTTATTTGGACATGAATATGAACTTACCAAATCAAACAAGGAGTTAGTGCAATTGACTATTTGATAGCACAAGAGAGAACAATTTACCAAATGGATAATTTCAACACTGGGATTAAACCATGATAATTCCCTTCCGTGCTTATTTTATTTTCTCTCATCATAGTAGCTAAAGTTGAAATGAACAATATAACAATTCAAATCCTCTATGGATACTAAATTGCCAAAACATAGATGTATTTTCCTAGTAGGTAAAAACATAAATGAAGAATGTCACATGGTCTATCTATTTCAAAGAAACAAGCATGACTGAAAGAAAAAAATGGTACATGTGCAAGGGGGAATGCTTTGAATATCATAAAAGAAAACCTAATGAGAGACCTTCTAATGATTGGTATGATGAAGAATTGAAATTGAGAGAAAAAGGTTATTAAGTGCTACTTTAGATGAGGAGACTCATTGGATAAATGAATACAAAGCCTCTATCTAGGAAAAAATATAATTCTTTAAAAAAACAAGAAGAGCTTATTGACAACTTCACATGTCCTCTGAAAATATTCTATAAACAACTACATTCATGTACCACTCAATTGCACAATATGAGGAAGAAATGATTAACAAATGATTGTATGTGTACATAAACTTTATCACAAAGACATTATTCAAAAGGATTCCAACATGGATTTTCTAAAAAATAAATTATATATATTATTTCAGAAGAGAGATATAAAGGTGCAAATTAAACAACTTGCCAATGGGAAACACTTGATCCTCATAGTTTAACCAAATGGTCAAATGGAGAGGTCCACTTTTGCATTCATTTATCAAGGATATATTCAATCAATCCATCTAGCAAGCATTTTCTTTAGATTTGTGTAGGCTAGAAAAGTGATGCGTGTTCATAAAAGTAATGATATAAATGATGTGAGAAATTACAGAACCATCATGGCTAGAAGCCCCATTTCCAAGTTATTTGACATAATTCTACAGACTAAACAAAGTAAGTGTGCTTAAGAAAACAATTTCAAGGTTCCTTCTTAGGTTAGTTTTCATCCTAAGCATTCAATCAATGACCACTTAGTAACTCTTAGAGTTGACGCTGAGAAGCATGATGGAAAGACAATAGTATTCATGTTTTCTATGTTAATTTTGCTAAATCCTTTGATATAATGCATTGATTAAAACTTTGGGAAAGAATGGAGAAACTAATAATTCCAATCGAAAAATAGTTGTTGTCTAGAAGGGAAGTATTATCTCAAAACAAGAACTCTAAGACAAGAAAACTATTTTTTTTGGCCAATACCAAAAACAACCCCAAATCCAAAAGTGTTGCTACTAGTAGAACCTTTTTCTTTTTGGGGTTAAAATTACCACAAACCCCGAACCAAAAAATGGTGTTGACAGTGAAACCACTTTTAATTCGAAGTTAAAATTGTAACTACTTTGAAACCATGGACTTAACCATTGTTACAGTTGCAACCAAAATTATAAAATCGATCCCCTAACTAAAAAACAAAAAAAGTACTCGCACCCTCTTTTTTAGCTAAAATTACCAATTTTTTAGAGTTATGGCAACAAAAATCAATAAAATCCCATACAATTTATGAAATTATATATATATATATATAATTAAAATTAAATTAGAAGAAATAAATAACAATAATAATAATAATAAACC
>ML799059.1:9913-23529 GCA_009831015.1 Picea engelmannii | reverse complement strand
AAACATAATAAAGGAAAGTTGGGAACTTATGGTAAAAAGCAAGGTCAACATAGTAAGGAATCTGCAATTAAGAACCTTCTAATTTGAGCTAATTTAGCAACTTCATTTTTAGGGAAATTATTTAAAACATGTAAGGGGATCTAAGAACACCTAGGAGGAAATTTAGGAGCAAATCTAGGTGGGTGAGGGAAGTGAGTAATTTAATAATTTAAAGAAAATAATTATTTGAGGAAAGAGGGGGATGGACGACACTTGTGCGAAGGAGAATATTTAGAATATTTTTATTAAAACTTAAATTAAAAGTGATTTAGGGAAAGTGTGAGGTTTGGACAACTCTATAAAAGAAAGGGAAGATAAGGAAGAAAAAGGGATCAATTGTTAGCATAACGTTACGCTGTCGGAGTTGTGGCTTGACTGATTACTTGTGGAGAGTTGGGATTTTCCAACTCAGATCGGAGTGGTAGCTTGGACTTGCGAGGTGAGCTGGGAAGCTAGACGTACCATCTGGATAGGGTGTGGCCCCTTTGCAGCTCTAGGGACTGAGGGGGAAGTAGAGTACCCCTAGCGATTGGTTGGGAGGTACCGATGTAGTCTCGATGGTCGGCGAGCGAGATTTGCATGGAGCGCGCGGACGACACTTAGAGCAGGTAAACAGGTAACGACACACTTTTCCATTGAATGATAGAATGTTGTAGGATGTATGATTTAGATCTGCATGTGTTTTTAAGTAGTTAAACGGATTATCTAGTTTCCTGACTGAATTTTATAGCCTAGTTGAGTGATTGGTTGATTGATCCCTGTGACCTTCGTCTTCCCGCATGTCATGACCGCCTTGTGGTGTTTGACTGTGTCCCTTGAATTTTTTTTCCTTCATTCCTAGCATGCCAGTCCTCGCCTGAGTATTCAGCCAGGAGCTTGATCTACGGTTGTCGCCTCGGCATTAAAATACCTATGGATCTCAACGCCCTGCTTTTCTGTGTGAGGATGGCAAGAAAAAGGGTGAACTCATCCGTTTGCCTCTGATGTTGTTCTTGGTTGTTGACTTCCGTTGTGCCTTTTGTGACTAAGAATTTGTCTAGTAGACCGTTCCTCTCCACTACCCGCCTTTACCCTTTGTGTTTTGTTGGCTAGTAATCTATTTCGTTAGCGTCATCAATTATTATTTTTGAGTCTGTGTTTATTTTCTTTCTGTATGCCTTCATTTATTTAATAGCCACAAGTTACACATAACTGCAATTATGTACCCAGGCCTGCGTTCCTTCCATGAAATACACACGGAAATTTTTAATGCACTATGCGCAGAGATTCTGGATAGTGTTTCTTGTTAATGAAAATAATATAGGGGACAACGATTCATATGTATGGTAAATGGTTTAATATTCAGAGAATGTTGATAATCAGAAAAATTTAACAGTTAGAGATGATTTTATCATTGAAGGCATGTTGATCATTAACATCAGGAGATAATGATAATTATTGCCAATAGATCTGGATTTTGTTATTCCTTATCTGTATTAATAGTTAACAACAAGTATCTCTGCACGGATGCATCTGATTTGGGAATTTATTTTACTATAGTGAAATGAGTAGTAATGATTATAGCAATAGAAATGGTGGGTGTAGAGACCAGCACTGAACCCCAACTGAAGCCAGTCACGAGAACAACTTTGTTTGGTAAATCTGCAATTCCTGTTCAATGTTTATTGACAGCGAGTTATTGCCAGGCAGCGAGATAATTTTAACATCGAACCGAGAGATATTTCCCTTTCCATACCGGCAATGTTTAGGTGGAATCGACTGTGTGTCTAGCAATGATTTCTTTTGAAATCACAATGTTCTCTTCACTGCATTTACTGCCTTACCTCTGCCGTAGTTTTTACCACCAAATTTACACAGCGTAGACTTGAATAACTCCTCCTAACTACCACGATATTTTTTCTCTTCAAAACATGACTGTGTAATTGCTTAATGCAGTGTCTGTGTGTCTGCACAAGAGACAACGAACTCTGTCTTTAAGAGGACTGCGAGTTGTCGAGTGGTATAACTTTGATTGTCGTCTGGTGGGTTCATTCTTGGCTATGACCATTCTCTACATTTTCTTGTGCTTTTGACAACCGAATGCTTAAACGCGTTTCTTGGGCTGGCCACTTTTACCCACAATTTGTGGGGGCTTTAAGACGTTGCCTTAGTATGATGTTTCCACCTCAGGTTCAACTCTTTCTTTCCCCAGTTCTCTCTGTGATTCTTCAGGTTCAGTAAATTTTAGTAAATTTTATCTATGCCTTATTAGATACGAATTATTTTCAAGCATAAGGAGAAGCATAGTTGATGTGTTAGGCTAGCCTTAATTTTTGTTCATCTATTTTTACTATGAATTTGCAAATTCAAATTTTGAAGTAATGTAGATCTTTGGTTTACTTTTTAAAGAATGATTTTATCTTGAGGGATTCACAGAATTAATTTATTTAAAGTTTGGTATGGCTATGAAGATGAAATGGAATTTGAATCCCCTCTACAATGAATTGAATATCTTTTATATTATTTTATTTTAATAAATGCAATTTTCCTTTAGAATTCCTTGTTATTCATTATCTTTATATTTATGTACTTTCATTTCCAACATTCTGTTACTTTCATGTATTTCCTTTATAACTTTTAATTTATTRTTCCTAGTACTTTAATGTATGCTTAAAGAAKCCTATTATGATTATGAAGGCTATACATATTGAGTGATTTAGTAGTATCCTTAAGATCCTAGTTTCATTGATCCTTTCCAATGTTTGCAAGGGAAACATTGCATTCTGCATCATTAAATGCAGGCACCAATAGATTCCTTCAGATGAAATTGAAGAAAAACATCTTAGGGCTGAAGAAAAATGTCATAGGTAAGGAGTGATGCCCACAGGCCAACAGTAGAAGACAAGAAGTCCATATTTCAAATATCATAATAATTTTGTTTCCTAAATATTTTGTTTCCGATTGCACTGAGAAGAATGTGGAGGCTTCTTACTGTTTCAGTTTGAATATCATCAAACTTTATTTTTCACAATGTGGAAGCTTCTTACTGCTTCCGTTGGATCCTTTGAATATTAATGTTCTCAAAAAAAAAATCACTTGTTATAAGAGGTTGTCGGCGTAACGAGGGGTTTCGTTACAAATTGCCTTGTTAATGTTATGTTAATTGTATGTTAACTAGAATGTTAAATGCCTTGTTATTACTATATTACTTATTATGAAAACAGTCATGTAAACTATCTTGTTAATTCTATTAATTGTCATGTAATTGCTATGATAATCACCTTGTTAAATTGCTACAACACTGTTAATAGTTAGCAGTTCCCTTCTCTATGATAGTAGACCGCTAGCATTGTTAGTTCGATCAATATAGCTAGACTACATGTTGAGATTTAATTTCTTAYAAGTGCTAATGGTAGCATTCCACTTTAAGAATGTTAATGTTGTTAYTCAAGTTTATGGCTARTTGGATGGGRATTYRGAYTAATATAGAATTGTCCATTTAGGTTGTAATAAATATTAAAATTTGTATGGTGAGTAAAGACTAGATKGCAAATTTTAGACTTGCTAATTTAGATATGCAATTGATGTTAGTTTGATTTATAGATATYGCCTAATTGGTAACTCATGCATGCTAAATTGAGTCRTAATTCATGTTAAGYTTGGTTGGTAACTCGTTGACYAATGGAATTTAGACTGGTTAATTGATCTGCAATTAACACCAATTTAAATCATAGATATTGACCTTTTATCCTTGATTAATGGTTGGTTTGTTGACGAAGTCATTTTTAGCTTGCGCTTCCCGTTGAGGGTGTTGTTGTTTAATATTAATTAATGTTTGTGCGTGGTTTTGTAAACGTTCAATGTGATTGGTTTTGCTCATTGTAAGGGTTCTAATTACTTGTGTAATCAATTTTTGGTGCATTGGGTTAGTAGGATGATTGTCCTTATCTTAGTAGGCTTGGTCTGCTTGTGTCGGGTAGGATGTAGACACCTCCTTGTTCCTTAGAATAGTCTCCAACCTTGAGACCTTAGATGGTCAAAATCGATGGGAACCTGGGCTTGAGTGTTTCTTATGTGTCCTGGAGGTCCTAACCATTGCAAGGTAGGACAGGTGGGTAGTCATTCTTATTCTTCTTCGGTTGAATGTCGTACATTGCTCCCAAGTGTTTGATGTGATTTTATGTTAGGTCATTATTTTTGTTGTGGCATGAGTTGCATGCATTGTGTTCATCATCGTGTTGCGATGTGGAGTATAATGTCATTATTACCTTCCTACATACAAACACAAAAAAAATTAAAAATTGCACTTGTTATGTGAGGCTTGTTGTCATAACGAAACGGGAGGTTTGTTACAACCTTATTATCATGTTTTAGTTCAATTAGCTCAATTATTTCCTTACTCTTATCATTTGTTATTTTGTTTTCTCAATTATGATTTATTATTCACCAACTCCTATCATTTATAGTTTATGATAAATGTTAATTAGGAGAAAACGTGTTATATCAAGGTTACTATAGCTTGAGGACCTCTAGGTGTGCTAGATAGATTTCAATATATATTAAAACAATAATTGAATACTATAAGGCATCTTCTCTTAATCATAGAATATATATGCTTGTTCTTGCCATCTACCAAATGGATATGTGGATTTCAATGGATTTAATTGGTTCCACATGGAGTAATTTATAAAATATAGTCAAAGAGAAGATCCATACATGAGGAATGACTCATCAAATAAGGATATGTGGATTTCAATGGATTTAATGGGTTCCACATGGAATAAGTTATAAGCTATATCCAAGCATAATATTTGTACATGAGGAATGACTCATCAAATAAAAAGAAAACTAAGTACATAGATAGATGGTCTAGAATGGGTAGGAAAAATAATTATCTCTCATCACATCACATTATTTTTCCTACACATACAAATACTTATATTGGTGTAGATATTGATCATATGAATATAGCTTGAAAGATCCATATTCTCATCTTATTACTCACATAAAATCCATTGCTCATCATTAAATAACCTTTTCATACACCACCAGTAAAACAACACCTAAATTTGTTTCATCATACAACAAGTAAAACAACACATGAATTAGATTCATCATTCATTATAATAGGTCAATTATATTATCTCAATTATAAGTATACAAACTATTCTATTCATGTAGACATAAATCGTATGGATATTTAAATTTAATTAAGCTGCAAGTTGTGATATATGCAAAGTTGTCAATTTTTATATTCAAATAGAGTCTAACTCTACTCTTTAATTTGAAATATCCATATTTTCATCTTATCACTCACATAAAATTTTCTTCTCATCATTAAATAACATATCCACACACCACCAGTAAAACAACACATGAATTATATTCATCATACCACCAATAAAAGAACACATGAATTAGATTCATCATTCACTATGGCATTAAATGGAAGCACTTCAAGAAGAAATAGATATAAATCAAGGCAATGGAAATGGAAATCGAAAGAATGTATTAACATTTATAATATATTTTAATTTAAAATTATATATCATAACCTATTATTTTCTACTCCAATTTAAAATTGTATATCATAATCTATTATTATGTAGTCCAATTTAAAATTATATATATGGTAATTTATTATGATTCAAAATCCATAATCTATTATTATGTTGTCCAATTTAAAATTATATATATGGTAATCTATTATGATTCAAAATCTATATTAATTTACATGTTGGGAATTCTCAAAATTATTGTTTAAATATATTTTTCCAGTGCAGGGGAATTAGGGTTTATTTACATATTATTAAAGGTGAGGGTATTATTATGAATTAGGTTAAGCAAGGTATTATTAAAGGTCAGGGTATTATTAAAGGTCAGGGTTATTCTATTATTATGAATTACGAAGTGGTTATGTTTTGTTTTCAACTTCAGAAAGTGTAATTTAACCCAAAGAAAACCCTCTAATTGAATCTTTAATTTTGACAGCGTCTACCTATGTATCTTAGTTTTCTTAATATCCATGAATTTTTTTTCCATCTTTTGAAAGCTTATGTTTCATTGTATATAGAGGCACTATAAGGAAAACACCTTGTAGTGGAGGTTATAGCATAGGTTTTTAGTGTTACAAAATTGACAAAAATTGTCTAAAAAACCTCTGCTAAAACATTTGTTTTGGTAGAGGATGTTTTTGCAGAGATTATAACAGAACTTCATTATAACTAAAAAACTATGGGCAATGAGAAGTTTTGGAGAACGTTTTTATAGGCGGTGCACTTCATGGTGTATACACATTAGTGCATTCTAAAACTTAAAGCATCAGTGGTTATATTTCACCAAAAGCACCGGGGAAATCAAAAAAATATTCAGGCATCGGTGCTCTTCGAAATAATAATGCACCGGTGCTTTAATAATAACAATGCACCAATCGACCCTTGGATGGGGTGTTAGTGCATGAAAAATGGCGCAAAGAGGGAGTCCGAGTAGGCCAGTAGGGCAGAGCGCCATGTGATCATCTCGTTCCAACGACCGCCACCTCTACCCTGCATTAACTAGCTTTCACGTCGATTGTAGAAGCATTAATTTTGATGCTTCCAACCTCCATTATGAATTGTTAGATGGCTTCTCCGTCTTCCTTTGCTTCTCTTTCTCTCTCGCAGATCGATTCCCACATTCCTCCGCTGCCCTGGCCTGATTCTAATTGGATTTTCATGGTGCTCACAGGCCCCGGCCAACCCAAGACTCCCTGCATTCGCCTGGAACACCTAGTCATTTTCTGCTTTCAAATTATGCCACGACAAAGAGGACAACCGCGAAGAGGCTCTCCTTGGCCTCCTCCTCAGCCCCGAGCATCTATTTCTCCCCCTGGTTCACCCTCCACGATCTCCTCGCTACCTCTACAGTCCGAGCTAGCACCTCTCGCCTCCTCCACCTTGCCTGTCTCCCGGTTTGATTGCTTAGCCATTATTGAAAGCTTTCTAGGCTCTTCTTTGCGTCACCTTGTCATCCTGCTGAACTCTAGAATATTCAATCCTTCCCATGCATCGGTAACTGGTTCCTCAAGGCCTCCCTTGGGGGTGCCACCTTCTGTTCCAACTACCTGAAACAACACGTCTGCATCCATCGACTCCACACCTGATTTGCAGCTGAAAGAGAGTTTCACCATTCTCTACGGCCTAGTTTTCAAACTTCGTCGGGGAATGGAGGACCTCCAATTCCGACTACAGTGTATGGATGGAAGAATCTTGACCCTCCTTCAAATCCTATCTACCTTCCAAGACGCTTTCCCCTCAAACCCAGCAGGTGCGGCTTCAGCAGGGGTGCCCCATACAGAAATGCTAAGACGCATAGTGCAGCAGAGGTCGTAGTGGATCAGGGCCAACATGAAGACATGGAAGCGGCAACAACCATAGGCCAACATGTGCACAGTCAGCCTGGAGATGCCCTGCCAGCTGCCAACAAGGATGAGAGACCCGTGGCCGCTGACATGCATTTGGAAATTAGAGGGATGCTCGTTGAGGAGGAGCCTTGGCACACGACAGTTCTTGCCACCTGGCTAGGTTACTTGCCAAGTGTATCACCCCTCAGGGGGTCTTTTCTTGTATGGTTTCTTATTTTAGTTACAACTTAGTCAACTTAGCTCTGTTCTATAAGGTTGGTAGATTATCAAATGCTAAACTTACCTGGTTGGCTGAACTGGTTTCCCCTTTATTGGGGTAGTTCAGTAACTACAGTCCAGTTGTTATCAAGTTTTTGTAATTTTGGTCTGGTTTTTTGAAGGCCCTTTTTATATAAAACCTCTTACTTACAAAAAAAAAAAAAACAATGCACCGATCGAATATATGATACAAAACAAACCCGATCGGTGCATGAAATTTAGAATGCACCAATGCAAAAGTATGATACAAAAGCATCGATGTGACGTTTTAATTAAACACATTGGAAGACTTTTATTATTATTATAATTGTTGTTGTTAAAATAATATTACGATTGGTGATGGATCATTCTATTACAACACTAGTGCACATTTTATTACAGCACTGGTGCTTTTTAGAATTAAACGCATCGATGTTCATTTTCTATTTTAAGAAACATCAACCCGTGACAGTGCAATTTTTTTTTTTAATTCCATTGTTCATAAAAAAATTGACATATATCTTATAACAATGTTCATATAAATTAAATTTTGAGTAGTGCATTTGGATATTATGTTTGGATTAACTTTGTATATCATCATATTTCACATCTCTTCATTATAATATTTAATCATCCATATATTTAATCAACAATGTAACATTTCACAATGACATTGGACAACACAATAGAATAAAATAAAACATGTTTTATTATATATGAATAAGAATCTCTTTGTCATACAAAATGAGACACTTATTGGTAACCCCTTGTCTTTCAATTGGGACACTATGTCCATTACATTAAACAAAATGTCTAAATTTCATAGACGATTATTTAAAAAATACAACAGCTTGCATTAATATCCAAATATATTGATAATCATTCTTTGTTGCAACTGTTGTCAGTGCTTGAGCTACTTCCATGACTTGGGTTATTTGGCCAAATTTTTTGTCGATTTCCTCGATTATTTTTCTCTTATTCAAGTTCCATGTACAAAATAAAAATAAAGTGTAGTGAGTGTATCTACATTGGTGAGAATAATGAAAATTGAAATAAATAATATACATGAATGTAAATTGAAAAGCAACATACCATACAAATAATTGATTCATGAATGATACACATTCTTTCAAAACCAAATCTCATTCCTTCTATCAACAACTTTAATGTTGGCACATTTCCATACTTTGTTTCCTGCAAGTTTTATACCCCATAATAAGCCATAGATTTAATAGAAATGACGTTTTTTGTTCCATTAATTAAAATGAGAGAAGTAAAACAACATAGATACTTACAAATTCCACAATTAATTTTTTATATGCCAACATATACTTAGAATGCATACTTAACCCAATGTCAATCAATTCTTATGATGGCTCTTCTATGTATGTTAGCACCTGTTTGAAGACATTCAATGATGGCTTTTTCAAAACAACTTAAAATATACAAAAATGAAATCTTAAGTTGTTATAAGGAAATAACAATTACTCACAAACTTTTCTATCAACCATTTTCTTCCTTGTCGTCTTGTTTTATGTGCTGAATATGTTCCATTTGGTTTTCTTTTCTGCAAGAAAATACTTGAAAATTAATATTTAATGCTAAATTATTTATTTATATGTACCTAATAGAAAATTTTATTGATTTCATACATTTGAAGCAAGTTGTTGTTGACATGACTCCTCTTCATTGCAATTATGTCCATTTCTTTGACCATCTCCTTGTACACTTTTTTGGAAATTCCTATTGGTATATTTTGGATATCAACTCGTTGATCCTTTGAGATTTTCATAATCTTCCTGAAAAAATTTACATGACCATAAACTATTTTAATATTGAAATATGAAAACTAAAAATAACAAAATTGATATTAATAAAGGAATGCTTTGTAGTCATATATACATATTCTAGAAAAGAATTTTTAGGAATATTATTTTTTGAATGATTTTTTGTTGTCGTTGTATGTTTTTTCTATTACAACTCTGACAGGTCTCAATGACCATTGCTTTGGAAACGCTTCCTATAGTTTAGATATAACTTATTTCTTGAAAATCATTGAATTTATTTATTTATTGTAAGTGGAAAGTAAGTCTATACATTCATTCCACTATATCCCTCATAGTTTTGTAAAAGTTTTTCCCCCTTTGATTAACCTCCAACACCACTCCAAATGAGATAAGGACCAATTCATCATCATTCACATCTTCTATAATTTTGTAAATGGTGTCATTAAGTTAATGTATATGTTAATTGGTGTTGTATTTTTCATAAGTATAGTTGTACTTTGGAATAGGTTATGTTATGTTTACCATTTAAGATATTTTCAAAATGGTTGGATTTTGGATACCATATTTTATGTACTTACAACCATAATATTTTTTAAGTAAAATTTCATTTTGTTTTAAAGATATTGACCACATATTATCATATTGTTTAGAGGTCTATCTATTCAATAATTGTTGTCCATATGTTGCAATGTCACATATTTCTTCAAATACTTATACCAAACATAACCTTTATTAGTCTTGAAATGTTGATATGTGTCATTCAATGAAACTTAATCACTTTATTAATTTTTAATTTTCATAGTATTATTGATATGAAATTCCTTTTTCTTTTATACATGTCAACAATAGATTATTTCCCCATCCTACTATGTTTTTGGTCTCCATATGTTGTAATGTCTTATGTTATTCATATGTCTACACCAAACATAACCTTTATTTATCTTCAAATGTTGATACAGGTATTTCCATTCAATTTATTTATCTTTTTACATTAAAATTGTCTCTATTTGGATTAGTATAAAATATGACTTCTGAATTTATGAATGTTGAACATAATCTCATGGATTTTTAATGTTTTATTTTATGTGAAACTCCTGTAGTTATAAAATATTGATGTCAACATCATAAAATTAATACTGTCCATATTTGGTCATCTGACATACTATTTAAAGTATACTATAAGACCAACTTCAAAAATACCATTTTTTTTTTCTCTTTAAATCTCTCAAATAATATTCATTTAATGACAATTGATTTTTTTTTCTTTAAATTACCAATATATCACATGGTTTTATAGTTAACCTTTTGAAATATAACTATTCAAATCTCACTTTATGAAATACCATTAGTATCCAATTCTATAATAATATTGCTTTGATAAGTTGCAATGGGAATTTTTTTTAACTCATTCTCCTCCTTTTTTTCCTCTGAAATTGTGACAATCTTCTATAACATTTCTCTTTACCCAATAATATACTTCTTCATTACGCAATATAACCCTTATGGAAAGACACAACTTTAAACCCTCAAGGGAAAACATAAATTTATAAAACCCTTCATGTAATTTTGCAATGTCAGTAAATCTGACATTTCCTTACATGCACATCTTAATGTGACATTCACGTGTAAACCTTGTTATGTTACAAAAATCTTTCCTTTGTCACATTGTGATGAACATTGTAATGTCACAATATTACACACATATACCTAATGTCTCTATGTGATGAAACATAGCACCACAGTGTCATATACATGCATATCCTCACATCGCAATGTGACGTTCATGATGAAACCTTGTTATGTACAAAACTCTTTCCTTTGTCACATTGCGATGAACTTTGTAAAGTCGCAATACTATGCACGTAGAAATCACATTTCTATGTGTCATATACACACATATTCTCATGTCACATTGTGACAAACATTTCAAAATGTCGAAATGTGATGAACAAAACTCATTGTCTGAATGTGTTGTTCAAAACTCGAATGTCACAACATGACAAACATTTCCCAACATTGCAATGACACGAAGATTTCCCAATGTCGCAATGTGATGAGTATAACTCGCTATGGGAGTGTGACAAACCTATTGAAACACAATAATGTGAGAAACAAAAACTCTTCGTCCCAATGTCTTCAACATAATACTTTAGTAATGTATTAATACTTTAATAATATGTTATTAATGTATTACTTTATTATTACTTTACTATTGTATTAATACTTTAACAATATATTATTTAATAATGTGTTAATATGTTTATTAATTAATATATTTCATTAATAAATTACATTATACAATAATGTATAAATACGTTATTTATACATTTTAATTATTTAGTACATTCATGCATTAGCACATTAATATATTTATGTATTAATACATGAATATTTTAGTACTAAAACATTATCAATATATTTTTACTTTATTAATGTATTTTTACTTTATTAATATATGAATAATGTTTTATTGTTTTAATACTTTAATGTATTTATCTAAAAATGTATTATTAATGTATTTTTACTTTATTTATGTAATACTAATATTTTATTACTTTAAAGTATTATTATACTTTAATACTTTATTAATGTATGGATGCTTTATTAATGTATTAATTAATAATACTTTAAAATTTTATTAATTTATTCATACTTTATAAATATATTAATTATTTAACTAATACTTTAATGATTAATGTATAAATTTATTTTTATTAATTAATTATGCCGAAGACATTCTTGTAAGGGGTATTTTTTAACATCTCGCTCTGGCGCACTGAGAAAACTTATTCTTTGAGGACACTTGCTCGCAAGTGATCCAGACTATTATGATATTAGAACATTTGTCCTTGATTATGATGCATTATGGTATATGGCATGATGTTTTACTACATTGACATAGACAGGTGCTATTGACTTGATTTTACTGAGTGTGTAGGGTTTTGGACCTTGAGGATGCAGAGGCATCGACGAAACCCCTTGGACTCTGGATCAAGTCAGGGAGTGTGCTATTGGGGTTTGATGGTTTTATTGTGATTTTAGTACATTTGATTAGATGATATGATGTGGACATGTTCTGACATGATTGTTGATGATGCAAGTTGATGATAGCTTGTCGATCAGACTCACATATGGAGTAAAGGGGTCACACACACGACTACCATAGAGGTTGAGGGAGAGGTGTGGACAAGAGCCCTGTCACAACATACTAGCACTCTCGTCGTGGCTTGAACTATAGGTTAACAATTACCTAGTTCGAGAATAACCACGATGCCGTGAGGGCAGACTGCGACAGTCGCTCATGATGATTCTAAGGGGTACGCAATAAGGTGGGGGCCTCATTCCTTAGAATCCCTTAGTCTCCCATAAGTTTATCTGGTGGAGTGTTGACTCTAGGGGTTATTGATGTCTACAAATCATTCAAGAGGCAAGTGGTGCATCATGAAGGGCACGTCGTGCAAAAGAAACAAAAAAGGCAAGTGGCACCCTTGGAGCACGTGGTGCGTCCTGAAGGGCACGTCACGCAAAAGAAACACTAGAGGTGAGTGGCACCCTTGGAGCACGTAATGCGTCTTGAAGGGCACGTCGCGTTGATGATGTTAAAGAAACGAACCTAGATGGCCTAAGACCAATATCTCATTAAGAAATTAAAAAAAAACAACTTCCCTAATTAAAATGTCGCCTAGTTTAGAATCTAAGTCCTAAGTCTAAAACTTCGCTAGGGGTAAAATTTTGTCTACCCTTAAGAAAAATACCTTATAAAAATAAAATAATAAATTTTAAACTAAAAACCACTTAAGTAATAGTGTGGACTTCATAAATTTTTGGGTAAAATGAAGAGAGTAAGAACTTAATTAAAATCTGTGGAGATCAAAAGTAAAGAAGAAATAAATTATTTAACTTGTGAAAGTGTAAAAAGATATTAAATTAATAATAAAAGGAAAATAGTAAATAACGCAATTGCCATTTTGGCTCTAATAAAAAGGGGAAAGAAGGGAATAATAAAAATTAGGAAACTAAGGAATGGATGAAACATAATAAGGGAAATAGGGGAACTTTTGGTAAAAAACAAGGTCAACATAATAAAGAATCTGCAATTAAGAACCTTCTAATTTGAACTAAATTAACAACTTCCTTTTAGGGAAAGTATTTAAACCTGTGAGGGAATCTGG
>ML799058.1:384065-403206 GCA_009831015.1 Picea engelmannii | reverse complement strand
TGTTTAAGTTTATATCAAAACAAATTGGGCATTTCACAGATATGGTGGTCCTTTTTTTTCTATTCATAAAATGGAAGAGTGGAGGACTATTAAGATACTAACTCCCCTTCATAATTATAACACATGAAAACTAAAGATACAACAATTTTTGTAATCTAAAGGCTTCCATGAGAAATGTAAATTGAGGCTCAATCAATGTTTACTAAAGAGATCAAGAAAAATTCCTATTAAAACAAACTTGATGAAGTCATGGGTTTGATTAGCTTGTATGTTTTAAAGATTTTTTTGTTTCATTATACTGAATATAAAACACTAGAAGCAAGTTGGGACAAGTTGGCCTCATTATTTGGTAAAGTCAATGAATTTATAGCCTTACAATTCAAAGTGGAATTATCATTGTGTCTACCTAATGATAATGCATTCATTGAAGACTATCTTAACAAATTTAAGTTTTTGGTGGAATAGCTGAAAAGGTGTGGAAAAAACAAATCAAATGAAGAGTGCATTTTCTTGATTCTCTCCCCGAAAAAATGTCATTTTAAAGTATTTTCTTCTACTTTTTACTCTAATATGGATGCATTGGGAGATAAACTTAAAATTCTATATTTTGAGCTATTATGTGAGCATCTAAAAAGGGAACAATATAAGTTTATGCAATTAGATTGTCTTACTAGCTCTAAGAATCAAGCTCTTCTATCTCAAATCTCCAAAGGTTGGCACCAAATTTTGTATAAATAGAAGAAATATTATGTTAAAGCAAGTGAGTCTCCCTCCAATCTTGAACAAAAAAAAATTTGTTTTCCTCCATCTTCCAATTCTAATGACTTTTCCTCCAAGACAAGGAAAAATAAGTGAAGTGAAACCTGTAGTTTTTGTGGCATACTTGGGCATGCCCGAAATGCTAGTTGAAACTAGATTATTTGAATAAATCAATGGGACAAAAAAATATTTCAATCTACACACATTTTTCATCTATTAAAGGGCATACTTTTTCTACTCAAGCCTTATATTCATCTTCAAAAAAATGTATAATTGATTATGGTATATCACACCATTTGACTCATTCTTCTCTATTGTTTTTTTCCACATCCAAATGTAGATTCTCACATATTGAAGTTGGACACTCTACATATCTTGATGTTTTAGTATTAGGCATTGTGGAGTTAGATGATAGACGCATCAATGATGTTCCTCTTTTTCTTGAAATCTCTACTAATCTACTTTATATTTATTAGATATGTCATTTTGGTGATTGAAGACATTCAAGTTTTCTCCAAATGATGTACTCATTCAAGAGCTATAGAATCCAAACATCGTTGTCTCTTTTGGAAAAGTTGATCATAATTCTTGATCATACATGCTTTATTATTTTGAGTATTCCTTTATTTAGTCTTTCATTGCAGATAATGATTCTTTGAGTATAATTTGGCATGAAATATTTTAAAATCTAAACTATATGTATTTGCGGAAATTGAGCAGAAAAAATTTGGAGATTGGTATTCCTAAAATTTATTGCATGGATGGAGTTTGTCCAGGTTGTGTTATTGGAAAAAAAAACAGGATAATTTTTCTCAAGGAAAGGCCCTCCATTCTATGGCACCTGTTGAGTTGGTATATAGTGATCTCATGTCATTTCCAGCTCGTTCATTTTCAAGGGCTAGATATGAACTCACTTTATTTGTGACTTCTCTCATTTGTCTTGGGTGTACTTTCTTAAGTACAAGAGTGAGGCATTTGTTATTTTTCAAAACCTCAAGGCTTTTGTTGAGAAGAAATCACACATGGGATATCATTCATATTCCTAAGGGATAGCATTTGTTTCATTGTAAGTGGGTCTACAAAACCAAATATGCAGCATGGCTTTATTGAAAAGAATATGGTGCATCCTGTGGTCAAGGGATAGTTTTATGATTATTTCATAGTTCAATCATTATTATAATCCTATAGATTACACTAAAAGGAAATGCATTGACCTCTTGATTCTAGTTCTTTATGTGGATGATTTAATTCTCACAGGGAGTTCTTCAACTATGATTCAAAATGTTCATGAACCATTGATGAGATTGTTTGGTATGATAGATTTAGGATTTTTCCATTTTTTTTTGGTCTTTAGTTTCTTCAGTATTCATAAGGGATCTCCATTTTCTAGCAGAAGTATGCACTTGATTTACATCAATGCTTTGGAATGAATAATTTTAAGAATGCTCCTACTCCAATTCCATCAGGCGTTTCCCTTTCTATTAGTTTCTCTTCACCACATGTTAATTGATCTGTAAATTGATGTGGATATTTCATTGAAATAGTTTTTCACAATTGATCTTATAATATTATGAAATATTAGATTATGCAATTTATTCCCTTTTACCCTATATTACTTATTACTAGCCTATTGATCAAATTTATGAAAGTAAATGAATATCTAAATGAAAGAATATTTAAATGAAAGAACATGAAAATATACATACCATCCATAGAATTGAACACAAGATGTCCGATATGAGAGAAAAAAAATCTAGAAGGTGAGGCTTATGCTTTTCTCTCTTTTATCCGGTTATGAAAATGAAAATACAAAGAAAGTGTCACTTACTATGGAGTTCTGTATGACTCTATGGCCTCAATGAATACTATAGAATCTGCTTTCTACATTTGTTATGATATCTAATTCCACTCCCTAGATGCCCTACTAAACTTTGGAACAAGTGAAATACAAAACAATAGAACCCCTTCTCTTTCTAGCGCCTTAGTATTTAACATAGACTGATAGTTGTCTAGCGTTAGTGTTTTTACATCCTCGACCCTCAATTAGTGATAACGATTTGGAAATTCTAGAATCTTCTTGAAATTACACACATGTCTATCCCCACATGTGTTAGTAATGGGGGATGACATGGAATCCACTTTTACCATGGTAGGAAACATGGTAAGTCAACTTGTGGGTGGCGTAACTTTTGCATACAAGCTCTAATTGAGAGGATTTTTGCACCATTAGAAAGGATTCAATTTGTAGAAAATTTTCCATGAAATGTAATATATGCTAACAACGTTTTGACTCCAAAAAAATGTTATTTGATGCCTCAAAATGGCTCTAGAAAGTTTTACACCACAAATATACAAACTTAGAACTTCCACTAAAATTGTCCCTACAAGTTAATTTCTCCAATTTTTCAACCTAGAAAGTACTAAGATAGATGAAAATTTTTATAATGATCCATTTTCGATCACACCTCCCCATTTTGGGAGGATTTTGGTACCTAAAATATTTATTCAATGAGGTGATGATATTTTTATTCTATCTTCTCCTTGGAGTACCATTTTTCCTTGCCTAGAAGTTGCCATTCAACCTAATCTATGAAAGGCCATGTTGCCCCTGTCTAGTAAATCTAGACTTCTTCTATAATATTATATATTCTACCAACTTTACTTGAGATTCTAGTTGTAAGTAATGTATGGTAGATATGAACTTCTCCTTAGTTTCCTAATCAAACATGGAAGGCTAATTGAGTTTTATATTCTCAACAGTCACTACTATGTAAAGGAACATGTACGAGGGTCGAATAAGTCTCTAGGAATTATCACCCAGCTTCTTCAATACCTAGAAAGGGACATACCATAGATCCCTGATATTCTTACCATGACCCCATAATATTTCCTTGTTCATTTATAACGAAACTCTATCTCCTACTTTGAATGTTTTTGTTTTGTTTTGTACTGATCATGTCAAACCTTCTACATTTCCTATGACTTTTTCAACATGTCTTGTACTTGAAAATGGATCTTCCTCATATTTTCAAAAAACTTATCTAATTTTAATGCTTCTCCTGTGATGTTTTCACTCACTCATCCTTGTTATGCATACATAAAATCTAAGTGTGAAGGTGGAAAATATTTAAAGAAAGTTTTTAAATGGGACTTACCAGTAGAACTATGGACAACTTTGCTGTAAGAGTGTTGAATGTAGATCAAATTTTGATGTGAGTTATTTGAATGATTTTTGTTGTAACCCCTCAAAATTTGTATCAATGTCGTATTGGCTACTTTTGTCTACCAATCTATCTATTGATGGAATGATGTAGACCTCTTTAGATTCAAGTCCATCTTCTCCCAATTTCTAGTCCAAAAGGCATTGAGAAATAAAGTATCCATATTTGATATGATTCTCCTTGGTATCCAAAATTCCACCTAGACCTATTCAAAAACATACTTTCTACTTCTAGTCCTTTGATGGTATTTTACAAGGAATAATAATAATAATACACATATTACTCAACCTGTCAACTACTACAAATATATAGCCACACCTCTTCTTGGTTGTTGGAAAACAACCTATAAAATCCATGGAAATGATTTTTGAAGGTCAAGAGGGTATAGGTAATGGACGATATAAACCTTTCTTCCTATTCCTAGGCTTCTTGGTACAAAAAAGAATGCACCCTCTAATATATCAAGATAAATCTTCTAGCATTTTGGGCCAATACACATACCTTTGTAAGTTAGAAATTGTCTTCCCAACACCAAAATTCCATACAACCTTGGAGGTGTGATCCTCTCCGATAAGTCGCAATTTATGACATTTATGAAAAAGGAGATTGTCTATATTGTATAATAACTCATCTTGGAGATGATAGTTATCCTTACTGTCACTTTATTTTACATGAATTTGTCATTTTAGCTGCTAAAAAACCCCTATAAAATCCCAATCTTCTATGTATTCCTCTTTGTATGAATTATGGGTAAAAGGATCCATGTGCGTAACAATTAACATATATGTAATTATGGATGTGGGTGGCTATGAAATACTATCTTCCAACTTATTAGTGCTTCCATCCTTATACTTGATGACTAGGTGAATTTGTTGCAAAAACACCATCCACTTGTAATGTTTGGTTTGTTGAAGCTTACTGTGTTGAAAAATTGATGCATGTAGGTAAATTTAAAAAAATTAGAACATACAACCAACATACCAATACATCTGCATATACAAGGATTGTCGAAAGTGATACAATCACAAAGAGAACACAAGTATACCCTGGGAAACCCTTTTGGGGTAGAAAACCCAACCAAAACTTCTCTTTAGATTATTCAAAAAAGTACAATACCAGTACATGACTTTAGAGTAACTAGATAGGACTCAAAGTGATCAAGCAATACCTCTGTTTCAACACTTAAAAACTTCACAAATAGATGAACTAACACTTACAGTAACATATTGACATAATCGCCAAAATATAACTGACTTTCCTTCTTGTTGTAGAAGACGTATGGCAAATTTAAAAAAGTATTTTTAGTAGTCTTATATTAGCAAGGAACAATAGAAGACTTCAACAAGAATACAATGCTTGTATTTGTAGTATACTTCAACAACTAGC
Organism: Picea engelmannii; assembly: GCA_009831015.1. Classification (NCBI taxonomy): domain Eukaryota; kingdom Viridiplantae; phylum Streptophyta; class Pinopsida; order Pinales; family Pinaceae; genus Picea; species Picea engelmannii. The sequence continues at coordinate 397,840 of ML799058.1, read as the reverse complement.
TGTCATATACCAACAAAAGAATAGAACAACTAGAAACCATATACCGGTAGAAGATTCCAATAGATATTAGTCATACACAAACAAAACACTTCAACAAATAGATTTTTTGCCTCATAAAAAGACTCCAACAAAGAAAATGTATCCAAATGTTAAGTGAATGTCCCTTTTTATAGGTTGGTTTGGCTGCCTTAAGAAGCCCACTATGAATGTATGACATGTGTATAATAGTTTTCATACATTCCCTCCTTTGGATTCCAAGGGTCACCTCTTAATGTTCCCAAGACCCACCTCCTAAAGCTCCCAAGAGCCACCTCCTAAGCCTCTTCTAGAGGCTTCCCTAAACGGTTATCTTAGGATTGTATGACAATTTTATAACAATTTTCATACCACCACCCTAAGAATCCCCCTCTAAGTTGGCCACTCCAATCTCCCTAAGAATCCCTCTGAAGAAACCTCCCTAAGTTGGCCACTACAACCTCCCTAAGAAGCCCTCTTAGAGGTGCTATGAGGTTGACACATGGCATATGGTTGTCTTGGCATAAGAATGGCACTTCTCATGTGTTTGAAGCTTGACATAAAGTTAACACCATATCAAAAATTTATTTACATGGTTAGTTACAATAGGGAAAATAACTTCTAAAGTTATATAATTCATCACTCCCTCTTAGCAAGGAAGGTATTTTCCTAGTACCAACTTTTACATCCATTTTTATTTACTTGGATATTGACTTGTTGATCCATGTAGAATTTGTTCATCAAGAGAAGTTTTGTATCCATAGCTAGCATTGGGATTAGTAGCATCTCTGGTGAGAACATTGATATCCTTACAATAGTTTTATTCACTCAGTTCACCAAGAATTGTTTGTGCAGTTCACCAAGAAATGTCCTACTAGCCATATTATATAGGAAGGTATACAGTTCACCAAGAAATACTAATTCACCAAGAACTATCTTACTCAGTGCTAGTCCTTTTTCATATTGGATGTGTATTCTTAGAGCCAGTCCTTCTTCATATTGGATAAGAATAAAATATAATATCCCACATCCTACCTGTAAATGACTTGCCCTACTATTGTCACAAGAATCACATATGAATCTCCTTACTCCCTCTTACGAGGAACCAGTCAAAGTTTGTCTCTAAATTACTCAAACTTCACCTTTCACAGAGGTTTGGTTAGTGCATCTACAACCTGCTCATTGGTAGCCACATAATGAAGCTTCACTGCTCCATTTTCTACCACATCACATATAAAATGATACCTGATTTCAATATGCTTTGATTTGTCATGAAAGAAGCGGTTCACTAACAAATTTATTCAACTATGATTGTTACAACATATACTAGTATCATCTAACTCAATATCAAAGAATCCTGAAAGTAATTTATGTAGCCATACAACTTTAGTACATGCTGAACATGCTATCATTTATTCTACCTCAGCTGTACTGAGCGCAATATTGGTTTTATTCCTGCTAAACCATCAGATCATACCTGATCCCAAACTAAAATAACATCCTGAGGTACTGTTACGATGTGTGAAAATACCAACCCAATATGACTCAGAGTATCCCTATAGTCAGAACTCAAAATATGCATCATAGTTGATACCATACTCAATGGTACCTTTCAAGTATGTCATCACATGTTTTGTTGCGATCAAATGAACATGTCTAGGTTAACCCATATACCGACTTAAAGTGTTCACAACAAAACATATGTTTGTCTTTGTGTTTGTTAAATACACCAACGAACCAATCATTTTCCTATATAAATTGGCATCCACTATCTCTGATGAAGTATCACATAACAACTTTGGATTCATCATCATAGATGTAGCCATGGATTTACAATCCATCATTCCAAATCTCTCTAGAATTTCCACAAAATATTTTCCTTGACTAAGAAAAATCTCACCTGGATTCTACCACACTACCAAACCTACCAAATAATTCTTCTAACCCAGATCTTTCATTTTGAATTCTGAATGAATCTTCTTCCTGCAATCAGTGATGAAATTTTCAATGATTGTAATCCAAAATTTATCAAATATGAATGGTCTATTCTTCGGGGTGGTTGGGAAGTCTGCTTCCAGTTGGACTAACCAGTGATCAAAACCCCCCCAGGGAGGGATGTTGCAATCTAAGGTTAACCCCTGCATAATGATGGATTCTGCCACCAAGAATCTGTCTAGTCTTGTCGCAACCTGATGTTGATTTATCCGTTTATTGTTCCAAGTGAAATGTCCATTATTGGTTATGATGTCCACCATATCCGTTGTGTATATGAACGTTGATAATTCTTCCGCATCTCTATCGAATTTCTTGGTACCTTTTTTTTTCTCCTGAAGTGATGTGATGATGTTGAAGTCCCTTGCCAGGATCCACTGGAGGTTGTTGGAGTAGGATTTTAGGTCTTCTAGGTCTAGAAGCATTCTTCTCTTTTCCTGTAGCATCTGGGGTCCATACACATTAGTGCATAGAATCATCGTTATATTCCCAATGATTTGCATGTTAACCAAACGTGTGTGCCTGGTAGCCTCAACTGCTATTAGGTTCATCACTTGTGAGTTCCACAAGGTGAGGATACCTCCTGCCATCTATTGTCCTTGAAGAGATAACATATTGTACTTTCTCCATTGTTTTTTGCTTATTGTTTCCATTCTATCTACAGTGCATTTTATCTCTTGGATGAAACAAAGGTTTGGTTTTTCCTTCCTAAGTCTATTTCTAAGAACTCTCTCCTTTCATGGGTTGTTTAGGCCTCTTATATTCCATGTTATAAAATTCATTTAAACATGTGGGGGGGAGTTGGGAAATAGCTTTTTGATCTTACCTAAGTTTATCAGCAGAGCTCCTAGTTCCTGTAGGGCTACGCTATTTGATTTCCTGCCTTTTTTCCTTCTCATCTTCTTGGGTGAGAGTTGCGGTTGTCCTTCGCCTGCTTTGATGCCTAGGTGTCCTATCTCCTCATGTGTGCGCTTGAGCCCTTTGGATTTGGCTTCCTCCCTTAGGAGGAACATGTATTGGATGCGGTCTAGTTGCTCCACTGGTACATTGTCTACACCCTTCCCTTTCCATTGCTCCAGTATGATCAAGAGATCGATCCCTTCCCTTTCCACAATGTCTCTGAGATCAGGATCTTTTGTTCCTACCTCTCTTGGAGTCATTTCTGTGTCTCTTTCTGCCTCTTGCATGGGGGTGGGGGTATCTCTGGTTTCTTCATCCATAAGAGTTGTGCTACCCCCCGTCCCATATCCTTTCTTGGTCTATTTCTATCCTCATTTGTTGCTTGTTCCCTGGCTTCTTTAGTTTTTGTATTTTCCTTTCCTCCTTCCTCCCCTTTGTTTATCATGTCCCGTCCTTCTGTTTTATTCCTGGCCTCCAGATTTCTCCCTGTTGGGGTTTTACTTTGTTTCTTGTTAGCTCTATTTCTGTGGTTTGGTTTTATAAACCCATCCTCATCCTGCTGTAGCTTGGTGTTTTCCACTTCTTATTTTTTAATGATCGAACATTCTTTGATTAGGTGTCCATGTTCGTGACATATTCTACATATGAAGGGGATCCTCTCATATTCAATGTTTTGTATCCATTCCTCATCCCTAAATTCCAGGCTTATGGCTTCTGGGAGTGCCCCGGACACATCCATCTCTATGAAGATTCTTGCATAGGATGTGTATCATCCTTTTAGGGTTTCTTTTGATGTCTTCACGTATCTTCCCAGTTTGTTCCCTATTGCTTCAAAGGTGGAAGGTAGCCAGTTGATCTGAAAATAGAAAGGCTGAATTGTTATGCTATGCAAGCACCCTATACTTCATTAAAAATAAACTTTACAGGACCTTGCTTCATGTGTTAAAATATGCAATATAAAATTATGTGTTAAGTTCATGCTTCTTTCTTTAAATGTTTATGTATGAGGAAATGTTCTTGTAAATGGTTAAATATTTACTTTAAACAAATACACAGCAACACAACTTGCAGCAATAAAACCATCAAACTCACAACAAGAACAAGCTGATAAAGGAGTTCACCCCCCTCCGGGCTACATCTCCTTGAGCCTCCATAATGGACTTGGCTCTCTGGGATTAATTTGTCAAAAGTTATTTTACAAGATGCTGCTCAACTCCAATGGAAAAACAAACTATACCATTGAGATCAGAACACATAAAAACCCCAAAAATGACTAATAGAACTCTGAAAACGGATCATGGCTCATCCGGGCATGACCTCTTCTACATGTGGCCATAAGTTTCCCTGAGCTTCTCTTTGGAAAAAAAACCTGTAAAAGTCCTCAACAGCCTCTGAAACCTGTCCCAATGTGTTCAGAGCATATCAATTAGCCAAAAATGATTATTCAATCATGGAAAACAAATATAGGCCCACCAAACCTTGTCCTCCATCAAAGAGGGCTTAAAGTTCCCTGGAGCTTCCTGAACATTCAACGGTGAAAAACTTGCATGAAGAGTCCTAAAATGACCTTGAAAATAGAACCAATAGATCCAAAACATCCAAAAACCCATATCTAGGCTTTTACGACACCTCAATCGGCCAAACGATGAATAAGTTAGGCCTCCTTCATTTTCCTCCTTCAAGCTTTGCTGGAACTGGCTCTACAAAACGCACTTTTGTGTGCATGAACCTGGAACACGCTCCCAAAACACGTTATAACCTGGCACCGAGCGCAACCATGCCAACGGTGCAAACTGTAGAACAGTTAGGGCACCTCCAGCCCCCAACCGCCTAGCACCTGGGCACATGCCGTCCTCCATATGACCTCGCGCATTATAAAAAGGGGCTCCATCCATATGCAAATAAAGCCACGACACATGGCGGTAGGTTACAATCGTCCAAACCGCAAAAAACCCCGTGCGCACTTTCGTATGGTCACATGCAATAAAGCACATGACCGTGGGTTCCACTCTGGAGTACCATCACCCGCGCACATATATTTTATAACATGGTTTAAGTAATACAACCATGGATTATGCACCAAACATTAGATATATATAAAAAATGCACGCGTTAAAACATGCAAAGGTCACATGTACAAGTAATATGACCGTGGGTTTATAACTCGTTTGAAACCACAATTTAAAACCCAAACGCGTGTTATTATACCGGAACCATATGACAGGGTCATATGGAATACAATGCAACCGTGGGCCGGGGCTAAGCCCCGGCCTGACCCCCTGCCAACATAACATTAAAGTAAACTTAAATAATTTTAAATGCATGTATATAACAAGCAATAAAGTGTGGTGTAATGGTCGGCGGACTTTGATAAGCCTTTGTGTGGAGGAGAGGTCCACGGTTCGAATACGATGGACTGTCAAAATTTTGAACCACAAAACAAACACCAACAGCCAATAAATGGATGCCACGTGGCACCCCTTGATTGGGCCACGTGGCACCTTCCCATTGCACAAAATCATGCCACGTGTCACCACATAACTCGTCCAAAGTCAACCAATCAAATATTTCCATGTCATCTGCCACGTCGACTGCCACGTGTGAGTCGTACCATCATTCCATGTCATCATCCGTACGACTGTACGGATTGTCCAGTCAACATCCCATTTTTTTGCATGTTTGGCTTGGCGAACAGATCGCGATATCTTCTCCATACGGACTCCGTTTGAGAAAGTAAATATACTGCCGAAATCAGGAAGACGTGACGGACTCAATGGCACCATTTTCATCGCATTTCGAGCACTTTGAAAATTGAGTAAAATTTTGCCCCCTGGTCCAGATTTTGATCACACCTTCCCGCTGAAAGGATTTTGGACCCACAAAAGCTTATCTGTCTGCTTTCAAATTATATCAAAATCTTTTTGACAATCACCTGAACACTTTGACATGCCGTGCACTACAACTGGCTATGTCCTTCAACCACTGCTCTCTGGCTGCTGCTGACCCACTGCTCTCTCTGTGCTTGGAAGACTGCCAACCTTCCCACTGAGAATCAAGTCCCTCTTTCGAACTCTTTGGCGTCAAGAAAATCAGCTCTCCAATGGCTGCAAAAACTCCTTGCGACATCTTGTCACAAGCCAATAAAACCATCAATCTTGAAAACAAATCATACAAGATTGAAAAAAGATGCCAACAAAATCTTTTGTTTTTCAAACAAACTGTCGCATCCTGTACTCCATCAAAGTACATGGTGTTTCCAAAATCAACTTTCAAGTCAATAAACACCTTCGACTAAACACAAGTCGAACAACATGATCGACACAACATAGTCGTCAGAAAATCATCAACACCAGTCGAGACTCATTTGAAACATCAACCTTCCCAAACTGACAAGTTGACAAACATGATACATAATCATGTAACAATCATGAATCACTCATGATGAACCATCACCAGGTTCACTGNTTACACATACATAAAAACAAATGCATGTTCATGACTCTTCAACTCTCCTTCCAGTACAAACATAAGTACAACCCCAAAACATATGGGTACTTAAGAGTTGAATACAAAATATAAATGGCTGCAACTTATCATGCTTCCCATAAATGCACACATAACGCTGAAAAGTGCATTTACAACAGAAAAACGCAATCCTCACTTGCTCAAGAAATCCAACCATTTCTTACCAAGCCAACTCAACGGTGACTTTTTCTGCTGAACATCGTCCTCTTGTGAATCATCTTGACTCACATCAATGATGGAATCTCCTCTTCCATTCTTTCCAATCTCTTTATCCATCTGCTTCTTATGCTGTGGATGAGTGGTTGGATGCAATGTCCAACATTGGTCAACAAGATTACCCCGCTTCTGAAAATGAGTGCAAATCTTTTGCATCCTCTTTTCACGTTGTCTTTGCTTATCAAGTTTCCTGAAATTGGCCAATCTTTTCCAACACTTGGAAACATGATGGTTATACAAACCACAAAATGTACAAGGATTCTTTCTTCCAAATTTATCATGTTTAACATAATTAAATGCAACTGAATGATAGGAAGAATTATACCTTGAACATTCACCTTTATCGCCTCTGTGAGGAGGTGAATCTAAAGAGTTATAATCTCTCCTTTGAAGACCATCAATAGTGTTATTGTCCTCATCCCTGTCACAACTCTCACATTTGCATTCATCCTGAACACAAGCCTTGCATGCTGGAGTGATCGAACTTTCACCAAAAGTTCTTGAACTTTCACCTTTAAAGCCTTCTTGAGGAGGTGAACTTGAAACAAAAGTTGTGCTTGGAACTTTTTCCTTTGTCTCCTCGACTTTGGAATATGCTCCACCTCTTCGTTCATATCCAAGACCACAATACCTAGGTCTTTCTTCAACAACAATAGGCACAATAATGCCTTGTGCATGCTTACCTAACCCTTTACCTTCATAGCCCATTTTTAACAACAACTTGGACCCTATTCCTCTTGTGTGACTCTCAAAACCACCAAAACATTCATCTTTAGAGGAATTAGAAGATAAACTAACACTGCATACCTTATGTTCATGCATGTACTTGGTAAGCGTTTCCTTTGCCTCATGGAGTTGAATCTCCATCTCATGCAACCTTTGAAAAAGCTGGTCTTTCTCCTGCTTCATGGCCATCAACTGTTCTTCAAGAACAATGCTCTTATTCCTGTCTTCACACATCTCTTTCATCAAATCTCTCAAAGTTAGAATCTCTTCTTTGTTAAAGAATTTAGATAATGAAAATGTATGAGAACTATCAATACTTGAAGCTTCTACCATCTTTCCAAGATATCAAACTTCAACACAAAACTTGCACAATACCAATAGCTAAATCTCAAGCTATCAATGGCAAACACATGAGAAAAACAAACTTGTGCTCTGATACCACCTGATCTGAAAAATAGAAAGGCTGACTTGTTATGCTATGCAAGCACCCTCTACTTCATTAAAAATAAACTTTACAGGACCTTGCTTCATGTGTTAAAATATGCAATATAAACTTATGTGTTAAGTTCATGCTTCTTTCTTTAAATGTTTATGTATGAGGAAATGTTATTGTAAATGGTTAAATATGTACTTTAAACAAATACACAACAACACAACTTGCAACAATAAAACCATCAAACTCACAACAAGAACAAGATGATAAAGGAGTTCACCCCCCTCCGGGCTACATCTCCTTGAGCCTCCATAATGGACTTGGCTCTCTAGGATTAATTTGTCAAAATTTATTTTACAAGCTGCTGCTAAACTCCAATGGAAAAACAAATTGTACCATTGAGATCAGAACACATAAAAACCCCAAAAATGACTAATAGAACTCTGAAAACGGATCATGACTCATCCGGGCATGACCTCTTCTACATGTGGCCATAAGCTTCCCTGAGATTCTCTTTGGAAAAAACACCTGTAAAAGTCCTCAACAGCCTATGAAACCTGTCCCAATGTGTTCAGAGCATATCAATTAGCCAAAAATGATTATTCAATCATGGAAAACAAACATAGGCTCACCAAACCATGTCCTCCATCAAAGAGGGCTTAAAGATCCCTGGAGCTTCCTGAAACTTCAACGGTGAAAAACTTGCATGAAGAGTCCTCAAACGGCCTTGAAAGTAGCACCAATGGATCCATCACATCCAAAAACCCCTAGCTGGGCTTTTACGGCACCTCAATCGGCCAAATGATGAAGAAGTTAGGCCTCCTTCATTTTCCTCCTTCAAGCTTTGCTGGAACTGGCTCTACAAAACGCACCTTTGTGTGCATGAACCTGGAACACGCTCCCAAAACGCGTTATAACCTAGCACCGGGTGCAACCGCGCCAACGGTGCAAATCATAGAACAGTTAGGGTGCCTCCAGCCCCCAACCGCCTAGCACCTGGGCACATGCCGTCCTCCATATGACCTCGCGCATTATAAAAAGGGGCTCCGTCCATATGCAAATAAAGCCACGACACATGGCGGTAGGTTACAACCATCCAAACCGCAAAAAACCCTGCGCGCACTTTCGTATGGTCACATGCAATAAAGCACATGACCGGGGGTTCCACTCCGGAGTACCATCGCCCGCGCACATATATTTTATAACATGGTTTAAGTAATACAACCATGGATTATGCGCCAAACATTACATATATATAAAAAATGCACGCGTTAACACATGCAAAGGTCACATGTACAAGTAATATGACCGCGTGTTTATAACTCGTTTGAAACCACAATTTAAAACCCAAACGCGCGTCGTTATACCGGAACCATATGACAGGGTCGTATGGAATACAATGCAACCGTGGGCCGGGGCTAAGCCCCGGCCCGACCCCCTGCTAACATAACATTAAAGTAAACTTAAATAATTTTAAATGCATGTATATAACAAGCAATAAAGTGTGGTGTAATGGTCAGCGGACTTTGATAAGCCTTTGTGTGGAGGAGAGGTCCACGGTTCGAATCCGATGGACTGTCAAAATTTTGAACCACAAAACAAACACCAACAACCAATAAATGGGTGCCACGTGGCACCCCTTGATTGGGCCACGTGGCACCTTCCCATTGCACAAAATCATGCCACGTGTTGCCACATAACTCGTCCAAAGTCAACCAATCAAATATTGCCACGTCATCTTCCACGTCGACTGCCACGTGTGAGTCGTACCATCATGCCACGTCAGCATCCGTACGACTGTACGAACTGTCCAGTCAGCATCCCATTTTTTTTGCCTGTTTGGCTCGGCGAACAGATCATGTTATCTTCTCCATACAGACACCGTTTGAGAAAGTAAATATACCGCCGAAATCAGGAAGACGAGACGGACACAATGGCACCGTTTTCATCGCATTCCGAGCACTTTGAAAATTGAGCAAAATTTTGCCCCCTGGTCCAGATTTTGATCACCAGTAATCTAATGACAAGGAGTAAATTCTTAGCCATACATGTACATTTTTGAAAGTTTTTTTCTCTGGGGAGAACTTGTCCTTCCACGGGAGCATGTACAGTCCTACTGACACGTGGAAGTATGCCCCCTCATCAAAGATCTTATGCCTATCTTCCAAGTTCATGAAAAATGTTGTAAAGAAGCCTTTCGAGCCCAGTTGTAGATCCACTTCTCTGCTTGGCTTCCATTGATATTTAAACCAATTGCGCAACGCTCTTTCTATGGGACAAAAACCCATAAACTTGCAAATTAGTGCATGCGTCTTCATATGGTCCCTGAAGAGTTGTGTTTGCGGATTGTCCAGTATTACCTTAGGTATCATTGTTGTCTATGGTTTACATGGGTTGCACCTTTATGCCTCATTGGGGCTCACCATTTATTGTGCAACATTCTGAGTTTCTTTGGCTTCTTCCCCCATGCTATCGCTTTTCCTCTCGTTGCTTTCCTGACTCTTTTTCAATTCTGATCTCGAGGTGCTTGTCATTGGTGCCTTGAAAACTATGCCTCATGGGCCTTTTCCTCTGTCTACTACTATCTTCTTGTATGAGGGGATTCCATTACCGCCCCCCTTGGTACTCATGATGTCCTCTTCTGTGACTGGGACTACCAAACCCTAGCTTACAGTTGCTTCAATTTTACATTCTCGTAAAAATTGCTATATAGATCTACCACCTATCACTCGAAACCCCTGAAACAAATCAATCACCTATCACAACCCCTCATGGGAATCACACTTAACTTTATAATCATATCATTACTATTAATATAATTAATATTATAAATATTATTCATATGTACCATTATTATGAATATTAATGACTATTCATATAATGACTATAATATAATATATTAATTACTATATTAATGACAACATTTGATATTAATAATTATTATTATATAGAGTCATATCATTAATATTATAAATATTTGTCATTTTATATTATTATGAATATTAATTATAATTAATATTAATTATAATTAATATTAATAATATGTAACTATATTACTATTATAATAATCATTAATCATAATATAATATAATATAATCATATTAATATATGAGACTATATTAATATTCATTAATATTAATATATTAATAGTCATTATTCTCACTAATATTATGAATATTAGTTATTAATTGTCATATCATTAATATTAATGTTGTTAAATGTTGTCACTAACAATATACAAGGGTATTAGTTACTAGCACAACCACATTTAAGTAAAAGAACATATCCTTATCATCGCACTATGATGAAAATAGTCTTGTCATTGCAATATGATGAACATAGCCATGTCGTTGCAATGTGACACAAATATCTTTCGATGAACATAGACTCGCCATCCCAATAAGACGAACATACCCTTATCATCGCACTATGACAAACGTAACCTTGTCCTTGCAATGTGATGAACATAGTCTCATTGTCATAATGTGACACAAATATCATTTCATCACAATGTGATGCACATATCATGTGATGAACATAGCCTCATCATTGCAATGTCATGAACATAGCCTTGTCGTCGCAATGTGACGCAAATATCCTTTCATCGCAATGTGACACAAATATCGTCTTGTCATAATGTGATGAACATAGCCTTGTTGTCGCAATGTGATGAACATTTCCTTGCCGTCGCAATGTGATGAAGATAGCCTTGTCATTACAATGTGATGAACATAGCCTCGTCATCTCAATGTGACAGAATTATCTTTGCATCGCAATGTGAGGAAAATATCCTATGATGCACATAGCCCCATCATCGTGATGTGACAAACATACCCTTATCATTGCACTTTCATGAGCAACCAAAGAGGGTATACACTCTATGATTCATGTGTGGTGTACTTAAATGTCCAAATGTGAGAAACATTTCCAAATATCGTTAATGTGAGAAACATTTCCAAATATCATAATGTGAAACATTTCTAAATGTCATAAACAACATTAAAATATTAAAATATAATTATTTAAGACTTAAAATATAATACATTATTTAAGTATTAAATACATTATAGTATTAAATTCATTGCAATGCATTATTTAAAGTATTAAAATTTAATTATTTAAGAATTAAGGTATAATACATTATTTAAGTATTAAATGCATTAAAGTCATTTCAATGCATTATTTAATGCATTTATAAGAAACCATCCTTGTTCTCAATCATTCTCGTTGTTTTCAATTAATATATTAGTATTTTAATATTTTATAATTAATGTATTATTACTTTAATAAATATATTAATGTATTGATGTATTAATATTTTAATAATATATTTATTATTCTATTATTAATTTAATAATGTATTAAAATCATTGATATATTTACTAATGTATTATTACTTTAACAATATATTAATTAATAATATATTAAAATATTAATTAATTAATATATTATGTTATTGATATATTAATTTTTTAGTATTCATATATTAAAAAAGTTTATAGACTAATTTGTAATAATGTATGAAATAGTTTAATGCATTGAATACTATTAATTAATAATGCATTTAATGTATTAATCAATAATTTATTTATGTATCAATTAATTAATACATTACTAATATATTATTTTATTAGTAATGTATTGATACATTATATTAATAATGGATTAGTAATTTATTATATATGGATTAGTAATTAATAATGCATTTAATGTATTAATCAATAATTTATTTATGTATCAATTAATTAATACATTACTAATATATTATTTTATTAGTAATGTATTACATTACTAATATATTATTTTATTAGTAATGTATTGATACATTATATTAATAATGGATTAGTAATTTATTATATATGGATTAGTAATTAATAATGCATTTAATGTATTAATCAATAATTTATTTATGTATCAATTAATTAATACATTACTAATATATTATTTTATTAGTAATGTATTGATACATTATATTAATATTGGATTAGTAATTTAATAGTAGATTGCTTAATACATATGAAAGTCAAATGAAATACTACTTTATTAATGTATTAGTGCCTTAATATATTATTGCATAATTATTTAAGTATTTTAATGTATTAGTGCCTTAATATATTATTGCATAATTATTTAAGTATTTTAATGTATTAGTGCCTTAATATATTATTATATAATTATTTAAGTATTGAAGTTTAATATATTATTTAAATATTAATGTACTAATACTATTAATACATTATTTATTAATACTACTTTATTAATATATTAGCGACTTAATACATTATAGTATAATTATTTAAATATTAAAGTACAAAATATTATTTAAGTATTAATGCATTAATAATATTATTATTTAAATATTAATGCATTAATAATATTAATTAATAATATATTTAATATATTAATTAATAATTTATTGATGTATTAATTAATTAATATATTACATCACTAATGTATTATTTTATTAATAATGTATTAATAATTTAATAGTGTATTACGTAATATATAAAAAGTTAGGCTAACACTACTTTATTATTGTAGTATTAATGTATAAGTACCTTAATACATTATAGTATAATTATTTAAGTATTTAAGTATAATATATTATTTAAGTATTAATGCATTAAATTATTAGTATTTTAATATATTACTATATTAATGTATTACTATATTAATATATATTAAATATAATAGTGTATTATTTTTTTTATTTTTTTTGTAAATAAAGGGGGTGGGTCATGTTATATTCAAATAGGCAAAAACCAAAAATGCATGGGAGGCCAGCTGTCCCGCCTACATAGGAAACCGGGACAGTTGGGCACTCTAGTCCACGTGTTATCCATGCTTACAGAGTAAACAAAACATTGATAATGTCTCTGCAACGTCCCGCCCGAAGGAAACCGGGACGCGCATTCAAAGTCGGAAAACTACCATTACTGTCTAAGACTAAGAGACGACTATAGTTTCC